>OX031016.1:33292955-33892955 GCA_943736025.1 Tenthredo mesomela
GTTGCAACTTGACCTCGTGTGGCAAGATCTTGCAGTTCTGATGCAAACGCAGTGGCTTGCGTGTGTCGGATCAATGTGAATAAGGCCTGATTGAGTTCGTGTGTACTAAGGGCAGTGGGATTCCTTTCCCTGGCTGCCGTAGAGCGACGCTTGTTCCAGCTTGGTATGTTTCTTATGAATCGCGCGCACCATGCTATGATCCGTTGCAATCTCCTTAATTTAGAGTGGTTAGTTAGCAGTTTATCTAGGATCGGGGATTCGTATGCTGTCAATGCATAAACCTTCTGCGGTTTTCGTTCTGGTATAGCGCTCTCACTTAGGCGCATTGGTGAGCGGGGCCAGTGATCCTCTGTTTGTGATAACCATGTTGGGCCGTTCCACCATTGTTGACAGCGTGCTAATTCGGTTGGCGTAATTCCTCTGGATAGGTGGTCTGCTGGGTTGTCTTGTGTTCTCACGTGGCGCCACTGATGATTTCCCGTGAGTTCGTGGATTTCTGCGACTCGATTTGATACAAATTGTTTCCATTGCGTGGATCCTCCGGGTTCCTTTAGCCAAGCCAGCACGATTGTGGAGTCACTCCACATTATGTGAGCACTGAATTGGACTTTTTAGGACCTTGATGATTTTGAATGCTAGCTTGGCGGCAAGAAGCGCGGCGCATAACTCTAGTCGTGGTATCGTGATGTTCTTTAATGGTGCGACGCGGGATTTTGAACATAACAGATGTGAGCTACTATTTTGCTGAGCGTCGGTACATCGGATGTAGACGCAAGCACCGTAGGCTCGTTCGGACGCATCGCAGAATACGTGCAATTGATGGGTGACGGTTCCATGTACTGATATTACTCTCCTTGGAATTTGCAATTTGTTTATTGACGACAATTCTTGGCGATATTTTATCCAGCTTGAGTGATGAGTCATCGGTAGTGATTCATCCCAATTTACTTGTAGTCGCCAGAGCATCTGGACGAATATTTTTGCCTTCACGATGACTGGTCCGATGAGACCGAGGGGGTCGAATAATTGTGTCATTTCGGACACTACGATTCGTTTCGTGTAAATTGGATGTGAGTCGAGCTGAGTGACTAAGTAGCTTAGGTTGTCAGTTGATGGATTCCAATGAATGCCCAGGGTTTTCATTGATTGTAACGTGGTGTTCGTTAAGTTGTGAACTGTCCCTCTTGCATCCGGGGGCAGTTGATCTACAAGTTTGGCCTCGTTTGCGCACCACTTTCTGATTTTGAACCCGCCTCGTTGGCAAATCTTTATTAGCTGGTCTTGTAATTCTTGTGCCTCTGTTAGATTGTTCGTGCCAGTGAGCAAATCATCTACATAAAAATCTTCACTGAGCGCTCTTGCGGCTAAGGGGAATTCCCCTCCTTCATCCTTGGCCAATTGTAGTAATGTTCTCGTCGCGAGAAATGGAGCTGCTGACGTTCCGTATGTCACGGTGGTAAGGGCAAAGTCTCGAAGAGGCTCGTGTGGACCTTCACGCCAGATGATTTTTTGCAGTTGTGTATGTGGCTCGTGTATTAAGATTTGCCGGTACATTTTTTCCAAGTCTCCAGTCATTACGTATTGATGCAATCGAAAGCGCGCGATGACCGAGAACAGGTCGTCCTGAATGGTAGGCCCGACTAGTAATGCATCGTTCAAAGCCAGTCCGGTGGAACTCCTTGCGGAGCCGTCGAAGACCACCCTGAGTTTGGTGGTGGAACTCTCGGACCGTACAACTGCATGATGTGGTAGGTAAATGCCTGAAGTGTTAGCTGTACTTGAATGTGGTTCGAGTCTCATGTGACCCAGACGTTGATAATCGGCCATGAAATTGACGTACGCCTCCTTCAGGTCTGGATTTTTTTCTAATCGGCCTTCGAGTGCAAGAAATCTTCGGACTGCCTGGTCTCGCGTGTCCCCGATTTTGTTTAGTTTGTTCTCGTCTAGAGGCAAGTGCACGATGTATCGACCGCTAGAGTGACGTTTCACGGTGGTTCTGTATATTTCCTCGCATTGAGTTTCCTTCCTTGAATTGCCTTGAAAATTGGTTACTTCCTCGATTTCCCAGAACAGTTTCAGTTGTTGACTGACGTCGTACGTTGAGACGTTGGTTGAGGCCGATGTTATTCGTCGGTGCCGGAATGTGTCGTGCCCTTGTGGGCTCTCTATGCGGCCGGAGGCGACCCATCCAAACAGCGTCTTCTGAAAGATTGTTTTTGAGCCCTCCGGCTGAAATTGCCCGATGCACAGTAACTGATAGAACGATTCTGCTCCCAATAGCATGTCGATTCTCCCAGGAGTTCGGAATTCAGGGTCAGCTAACTGTATGTTTTTTGGCTGTGCCAAGCTGTCAGGCGCTATCGGGTGGACTGGAAGATCACCCGTCACCTTGTTGAGGATTACGAATTCTAATGTGTTATAATATGCGTTTAGCCGTGACCTTATCGTGCACTTCATGCTGGTGGTGGAATGGCATCGTGAGTGGGCTATTCCGGAGATTGAAACTCGTGCCCGTCTTTTTGGCCACCCTAACAATGCAGCCAGTTTCGCAGTTATAAAGTTGCATTGAGATCCGGAATCTAATAGACTGCGTGCTGTATGGTTTCCTCCCTTCGAGTCGGTTACGATTATGGAAGCTGTAGGTAAAAGGATTGATCCTGGGGCCGAACGTCATTCAGTTGTGGTGAAAGCGTTGGATGTACTCGGTTGCTGCTCCTTGGTTGCGTTTTGGTGTAGGTCGTCTGAGGTCGCATTAAAGCTAGCTGGTTTGTTGTCAGGTGTGAGGCCCCTGTCTAGGTGGAGCGTTGTGTTGTGCTTGCGATTGCACTTGCGACAAGTTCCGGACTTGCATGCGTAAGCTTGGTGTCCCGGTTTCAGACAGTTGAGGCACAATCCTGCCGTTCTGACTTGCCGGATTCGTGCTGGTACATCAGCGTTAAGCAAGGTCTGACACTGAAAGACCTGATGTGCTCCCTTGCAAATGCAGCAGCTTGTTTTTGAATTAGTGCTCACAAATGCGGTTGTCCATGTGCGTTTGCGCGCAACTGCTTCCCTTGAATTCTTCGACTCTGTTTTCGCCTTGGTTGTGAAGGTGTCCTTGGTCCTGACATCAGATGTTTCGATCGATTCGAGTGTCAGACATTGATGTGTTAAGAAAGTGTTTAATTCAAGCATTGTGGGTAAGGAAGTGTCGGTTCGAGTTGACTCCCATTCCCTTATGGTTGTGGGGTCTAACTTGCTTGTTATCAGATGAATGAGCAGCGCATCCCATTTGTCAGTGGGCTGCTCAAGTGCTGTTAGTGCCCTTATGTGGTTGTTTGAGCTGTCTAATAAATTGCGCAGCCCCTTTGCTGATTCGGATTCTAGCTTCGATATGTTGAATAAGGCTGAGACGTGTGTGCTGACAATGAGTCTAATGTTTTCGTACCGCTCGCACATGAGATTCCATGCAACTGTGTAGTTTGTGTCAGTTGTCTCAAGTGTCCGTATGACGTTGGCTGCTTCACCCTCCAAAGATGATCGAAGGTAATGCAGTTTTTGGACTTGGCTGAGGTTTTCATTTCCATGGACCAGAGCCTTAAAGGTGTCTCGAAAGCTCATCCAGCTATCGTAGTTTCCAGTGAATTTCGGCAGAGGTATGATTGGAAGTTTGATGGCTCTCATCACTGGCGTTGCTGATGAATCAATGCCTGGCGTCGGGCCCGAAGCTTCCACTGTGGAGTCGAGGAGTGTTTGGGCTGCTGTCAGCAGGTTGTAAAAGTTGTTATCGAAATCTTCTCGCTCTTGGAAACGTTCTTCTCTTTCATCTAACATTTCGATTTCGGTTTGCTGGACGTCATATTCTGCATGAATGACTTGAAGCTTCTCCACTCTTAATTTCAATTGAGTAATCGATTGGCCATAAGGTTCTTGAAGGTTCTCCAAGAATTTTTTGAAAGAGGTGATCTGACGCCTTATTATTCCGCGCCTTGCTATGGCATCTCGTAGTCTTTGTGCGACCGCCTCGTCCATGGCTGCTTGTTCAGAGAATCCGGCTCGAAGGACCAATGTTCAATACTTGGATTTCTGATAAATATAAGACAACGAGATGTTACTATTATTGAATTAATACTGGGTTTATCTTAATTGCGTAATTGTTTAACAACCGGCTTCACTAACACCGTGACCTTGACATAGCAATCCCGGTACGCCGCAAGGCCGATACCGTCATGCCTATGTCAATTCACGGTGCAGTGAGCGGCGGTTGCTCCTTGACAATAAAGTTTGACATGCTCAATTTGTGCATGTGCCGGCCCTCATGGCCGGCATGCTTATGTGCTACTGATATGCATGTGCCGGCCCTCATGGCCGGCATGCCAATATGCTCATGGTATGCATGTGCTGGCCCTTATGGCCAGCATGCTTATATACAGAATTGTATGCATGTGCCGGCCCTCATGGCCGGCATGCCAATGCTATTTCAATGCTTTCAATCCAGTTGCACGATGATTGTTTCACAATTATCGCGCAATTAGACTGTGTGCTTATGTGTGTGTACGCAAAAACAAGTGTAAATCGTAATTGATACTGCCAGAGACCTCGAGTTAGTCAACCGGCCTTGAGAAATGTTCCTTTGAGACTGAGCCTTCCCTTCCAAGTGGCTTGTATTTATGAAGTTGGCATGTGCGCAAAAGCCTTGCGCACCCCTACTGCCGTGAGCCTGATGATAAGAAAAAGGGAAGGGAGGTGGCTTAGGAGTAGGATCTCGGAACACGATATGGTTTCTAAAGCGGTTTTGATTGTTAACTTAATTGTTCCTGTTTATGTGAATAATAATAATGAGATACTAAACAGTACCCTTGCTCATCGCCGTCGAAATACTCGTCATCGCTGATTTTACTCGACGATGCACTTGAAGGTCTTTCGAACGGATCCTCGGGCACGACGGAGTGTCGCTGTTGCCCTGGGAAAGATCTTTTTCTCTTCCTAGACCGCCCAACTGAACGTTTCACGTCAATGAAGGTGCTCCTATCACTTCGGTTACTCATGATTGTCAAGTCAATCGAAATTTTCCAGTAAATCAAAGATTTTATTCTCAAGTTAAATTGTCGGAGACGCGTAAATGCTAGCAGACAACAAGAGAATGGCGGGATTCGTGAAATCCGCGTGATATTCGCTCACGGGTTGTGCCGGTTGCGCGCCGCACGGCGCGCGCCAGCACTCAGTCATTTAAATGACTGTAACTTCTTTATTTTTACGAAATTCGATACGCCGATTTTTTTACAGATAGTTTGGGCCAATAGTGTTCCAAAAACGCAAAAAAGCAAAAATCGATTTTTCGAAAATTCAAAGGTGTAGATACCCCCTTAATTGAATGAATTTTCACCACACCTGCACGGAAAGTACGACTTTCGCTCCCTTGCGTGAGCGGGAAGTCGTTCTTTCCGAAGCAGGGGGTGGTGAAATAGTAGATTACGATACAAGTGCGCGAAGTACGTGATTCTTGCACGAGTCTAGCTTGTCGCCCGAGCGAAGCGAGGGTGACAAGAAGACGAGTGCGAGGATCAGGTACGCGCACTTGTATCGTATGCTATTTTTTGTAACGAGTCGTGAGAAGTTCGACCCAAAGATAGTGTTTTTGTGTCGATATTCGAAACCATAACCAACTCACCACTTGTTCCGTTCGATGGCGCTAGTTATGCTCGTTTCGCTCGGATTAGCGTTAGGTAATGAACATTACCTAACGCTAACGTACATTACCGCACGCTCTCCGCCCGGTTTGGCAATCGGCAATTTCGCGCACCCTCTACAGTGCGCGAAGTCGAACTTCCCATGCAAGTGTTACAAAAAATAGTATACCTCACACGGGAGTGAAAAAGGCTATCCCAAACTGCGTTTTTGTCACCCTCGCCTTTGGCTCGGGTGTCAATCTCACACGCAGTTTGGGTTAGCCTACTTTCCCTCCCTAGGTGAGTAATATACTATTTTTGTTTAGAAATAATATAATAATATTGACTTAGTACAATAATGAATTTTTCATAACACGGGCATGAAATGGGCCTTCTTTCATGCTTGTCGAGAGGGGGGGAAATCACGTGTTTCGACCGTGAGTACCGAATATCCAACAGCGGGAGGGAATGTACATTCCCTCCCGCTCCAACGGCAAATCTGGGATCTTTCTTTTTTTATAAATAAATTATTAATAATTATGAATAATTTTTTTTTTTTTTTATTTCTTTCAATTTTTTTTTAATTTTAATATCTATAAGTGCGTGGTACGCGCCATTCCCCATCCGATCGACGCGCATCAAAGAAGGCCCATACCGTGCCCTTATTATAAAAAGTACACTGTGCAACTAGGGGGGAATGGCCATTTCTACATCGCACAGTGGGACGGAATCCGAAATTCCTGGCCAAAAGTCGAAAAACGAAGTTTCGTTTTCGGGGTTTTGGAGTGGGGGGTTAGGTAAAGTAATAGTCCAAGGGTCGGATTGCAGACAGGGGAGGGGACCATCCCTTATACCCGCTATTGTATTCCAGTTCAAAAGTGACCCTCGCTCGAACTAGACGCATCGCGCTCCAACCGAAATTTACAGCGCTGTGTTCACAACGTCGCCAAGCCCAGACGAATTACGTTAAAAAAAAATCCAAAAAATGGATTCGAAAGGGGAAAGTAAGTACAATATCATCATGGCATTCTAAATTTATAATCATGATGTATGTGATCACAATAAAAGAATGATTTGTCCGAAAATTAACGTAAAATTGCAACGGGAAATTGTAAACACGTAGTGAAAAGTTGAATTGCACCGCAATGTCCCACGGCCGGACTTGTTTCAGGGTGTAGATTAATCTATTCTCTAATAGGAAAAACAAGAAAAACTTGCGATTTTTTGCGCCACCGCTTTTGGCGCAAGTTTTGTAATGAAAAGTGTATTTTTCTTCATTTTGAACAACCAAAACATAAAATCGGGAGAAGTGGTTTAGATAAAAGTTGTATGGTTTTGAAAGATTGATCCAGGGGTGTACTCACATTGTGGGCCCAGTGCCCCAGGTGGGCCTGGTAAGGCCCAAATCGATTTTTTTCCCCATTACCGTCATTTTTTATAACGAATTTATATATCACGCTTTAAACAAGGACCATCTTGTCTCCAGTCATTTTTTGCTAAGCCCCTTTTAAAAGGCCCAACAAATAACGAAATTTTTTTCTCCATTTCCTTGTTTTTTCTTTCCATTCATTTTACGATGCATTATTCATGATCATGAATAATTCAAGAATTATCAATGACTAGTTATGAATAATATTGTGGAACGGATAATAGCAAGTAAGATTGAATATGTAATTCTTATTTATATGTATTACACTTCGACATTTCAGAATCTGCTGCCGATCATCGTGCAGTACCTGGTTTATCCAGGAAGGATATTTTCCTGCTCATCAAAAATCAGCTGAATGATGGTGCAGAACAGATTTTACGAGAAAGTGTTCCCGAGTGGAAACTATGGAAGACCTTTTTGCACGGCTTCTATTAACATCCGACCCATATATTTCTAGCTTGCGCAAATTACCTTGCAAAAAAATAAAATCATTGCTGCCAGAAGCATTACAGTTATTAACTGCGCCAAGCATTTCAACAAGTGAGGAAAGCTCAAGCTATTTCACAATTGAATCCACTGACTGCGAATCAAGTAATTCTTCTAATGACGACTACTAAAGTTCCACGTAACCAACTAGATTATTTGACGAATAAACATTTTAGAATTTTTCATGTTTCCTGGCATTTCCTCATTTTATATTTACTTGAAAGTTAAATGATAATTTCTATAGTATCTGTACAGTATACATCATTATAATTTCAATATTCCTGTATCAACCTAATTTTAGGCAAATCATTGTTATTTTAGTATGAATAAAAACGTTTTTTTACATACAAGTCGTCCATATTGGATCCGTCATCTTGTTTTTTCGAATTTTGACTTCAGATTCGTGATCAGCGACCCCAAAAACCCCCAGGTGCTAATTTTTGTCCTAATCGAATGGTTTTTTAAGGAATTTTTAGCCGTATCGGATCCGCCATTTTGTTTTTTCAAATTTTGACTCCAGATTCGTGATCAGCGCCCCCAAAAACCCCCGAGTACTGATTTTCACCCGAATTGAATGGTTTTCTGAAGAATTTTTAACCGTATCGGATCCGCCATTTTGTTTTTTCAAATTTTGACTTCAGATTCGTTATCAGCGACCCCAAAAACCACCATGTACTAATTTTTACCCGAATTGAACGCTTTTTCGACTTTTGGCCAGGAATTTGGGATTCCGTCCCACTATGCATCGGGTGGAACGTTTTTAGCACTCGTCTTTGTCTCAGGCGCCTTCGGCGCCCTCTACTGCGACACGCGCTAAAAACGTCTCACCCTCGCTCGAAATGGCCATCCCCCCCCCCCCCCCCCCCCCCCCCCCCCGAAAAACACAATATACTAATTATAATCATTTTTATGAATTAATGAGAATAATAAAACTACACGGAACAAATTAAAAATTTTACTCGCGACTCTTCATCAAAAATAAATCCTTATCACCGACATAAGATTAAATATTCCTAACTTTGTGCGAATCAAAATACTCAACCAATTAAAAAGCCTTTCAATTCCGTGGATAATTTTGTATAATTCTTTACAATTATATCTAAATCCATTACTTTTCTTCTAGCAATTTTATGCATAATTATATATAATTTTATACAATTTTATACAATTTTATATAATTGTATATAATCACATAAAATTCCATATTTTTTTGTAGCAATTTTATACATGATTATGTATAATTTTATACAATTTTATACAATTTTCTACAATTTTATATAATTGTATATAATCATATAAAATTGTATATAATTCTATACAATTATATATGAATGCATAATTTTTTTCAGCAATTTTATATATAATTATATATAATTCTATATAATTTTATACAATCTTATACAATTTTATATAAATTCTATATAATTATGTATATTTATATAGAATGATATATAATTTTATATAATTTTATATAATTATATATAATTATATATGATTACTAGGGGGGCTTCGCCCCCCTGCGCGCTACGCGTGCCAACCCCCCATATTCTAATTTGTATCAGTTGTTCCTAAAATTCAAATAATCCGTGGATTTTATGTTCTTCGTATTCCTCGATGTCCAGGTCGTTTGCCAAGTATTTCTAGTAGTCCAGGTCCTCGGCTTCGTAGTTCTCGTTGTCCAGGTCGTTCAGTGAGTATATCTCGTAGTCCAGGTCCTGGGCTTCGTAGATCTCTTAGTCCAGGTCACTCGCTAAGTATTTCTTGTAGTCCAGGTCCTCGGCCTCGTAGTTCTCGTTGCCCAGGTCCTTCGTTTCGTATTCCTTGTTGTCCAAGTCTTTCGCTAAGTATTTCCAGTGTCCAGGTCTTCGGCTCCGTAGTTCTCGTTGTCCAGGTCATTCACTGAGTATTTCTCGTAATCCAGGTCCTCGGATTTGTATCTCTTGAAGTCGTGTGTAGAGATTATTAGGATATATCGCCGCCGCCGTGTCAGACATTTTGTGCTCTCCTTGGCTATCCTCGGCTATCCACGGCTATCTTCGGTTATCCTCGGCTATCTTCGGCTATCTTCGGCTATCCTCGGCTATCTTCGGCTGTCTTCGGCCATCCTCGGCTCTCTTCGGTTCTCTTCGACTCTCCTCGGCTCTGCTTCCCCCTTTCCCTTTCCTGAGCCCTCGGACCGAGGGAAGGACCGGGTTCAGCTCCCCTTGGCTCTCCTCGGCTGTCCTCGGCTATCTTCGGCTATTCAGGATAGTTTTCGATAGGGAAGCCGAATGGGCTGGGGGGAGGGGGCGAAAACAACCGAGCGGGGTTGACATGGCCGAGGGGGGGGGGGGGGGGGGGGGGGGGAGCCGAGCGGGGTCGAGGAGGCCCAGGGCAAGAGGTAGGGGGGGGGGGAGGGATAAACAAAAGCCGAGCGGATCCGAGATCGCTGGGATACTGACAAAGGTTAGGTTAGATTACCTAACCTAAGCTAACCCAACCCGACCCAACCCAACGCACTCTATCCTGACCATGGCAACCTAACCCAACCTGACCTGACCTAACCTAGCCTAGTTAGATTAGGTTACCTAACACCTCAAAGGTCAGGTCAGGTAAGGTTAGGTTAGGTTACCAACCTAACCTACTCTATCCTGATCAAGGCAACCCAACCTAACCTGACCTAACCCACTCTATCCTGACCATGGCAACCTAACCCAACCTGACCTGACCTAACCTAGCCGAGTTAGGTTAGGTTACCTAACACCTCAAAGGTCAGGTCAGGTTAGGTTAGGTTACAGACCTAACCTACTCTATCCTGACCAAGGCAACCTAACCTAACCTGACACAACCTAACCCATCCTAAGGGTTAGGGGGAGGGGAGGGGCGAAAAGAGCCGAGCGGGGTCGAAGAGGCCATGGAAAGGGGGGGAGGGGGGGGGGGGGGGGTAGCGAGCGAGGTCGAGGAGGCCATGGAAAGTCTGACACGGCGGCGGCGGCGGCGGCAGCGGCGATATATCTTTATAATATAGAGAGATATATAATTATATAAAATCTTTTTTCCTCGGATATACAGGGTGTTATGCCGACTACATCGCAGTACTGCAGGTCTCGGACTGTCAGGGACCTGTCAGGTATAGTCGAAAATTGGCCGATAAACATGAACGCGAAATATCTGGTTCGCCGCTCGTCTTTAAGGCATCGAAATCCACGGCTACGATCTGTGGCTACGATCGCGTTGATCGAATTTCGACTGTCTAAAGTCGAGCGGCCGATCCAGATATTTCTTTCGCGCTCATGTTTATCGGCTTTTCGACTATTCGACTATACCTGACAGTCCGAGACCTGCAGTACTGCGATGTAGTCGGCATAACATCCTGTATAACTTCCTCAATTTCAACAGTTCTACCATCATCTCACATGACTTCAACTGTACCTGCTCCCTCCGTTTTCAAGTCTGCCGACGAATCTTTATTTGCGCATCTAATCCTACCATGATCTAAGTTATCGAATGATTTAAAGATTATTTTTGATTTAGTTAAATGTTCTGTGGCACCGGAGTCAGCCAGGAATTTACTAAAGATTCTATTTTCGTCAAAGTCACTCTCAACGTTGTGACAAAAAAGATTTTGCTCCGATACTGTTAATACTTTGGTTAAACTCTGCTTACCTTTATTTATTCTTCTCGGCTTGATTAGCGTGTCCACCATTATCCTTCTGTTTGTTTGGGAACCTTCGATTTTCCCTGTCATTTGGGTTTGTATTTCTGTAGCCACCTCTTCCTTTGTTATTTTTGAATCTTTTGCCGCTGCTGTATCTCTCCTCCTCGTTTCTCCTTTTCTCACCTCTTCTTTCAGTTTCGTAGTAACCTTTTCCACCTCTTGTATTCTGTTTATAATTATCATATCTGTTGGTTCCTCTGTTAAAACCTCGTCTCATCCCTCTGCCTCTAACAGATGTCGGTTGTTTTGTTCTTTTCATAGGGCAATCAAATGCTTTATGTTGAGTTATCTGACCACATTCGTAGTAGCACTTCTTTAGTCCAGTGCCTTTCCATTTGCAGTCGATAGCCCTATGACCATTGTCATTACATTCGAAGCATCGTTCTTTTGATTGTGCTTGAGCGTTCATGACCTGTTTAATATCAGACATACCTGCCTGATTTTTGTTAACTTCCGCCTGTAATAAGAAGAGCTTCAGCTACTCATAGGTGAGCCCTTCACCCTTCGAATTTTTAGTCATGAATTAAACTGTCTGTACTTCCGGGACTGTGGTCATAATTACATTGAAGAATGCATCTTTCTTCTCACTTTCTGACAGTATTGTGACCTCTGACAGATTATCATAGTTCCTGACAACTTCTTCGAATTGATCACAGAATTCTGAAGCTTTTTCTTTATTGCAAAGATATTTTAGGTTAAAGAGTTGTTTTCTCAAGGTTGTGGATGTAACATTGCTCTCACACATCTTTATATCTTCGGTTTCTTTAGCATGGCAATTGGGTCTAGTATGTTTATTATTTTGGAGTGATAGTTTGGATCAAGATGATTTATCAAAATATCTCTAACTCTATATTTCTGTGTTTTAATAGTATCTTCGTTTAACTCTCTATTTAAAGAAACATTGGGATCAATAATATGTAGTAAATCGCGTGATCGCAATTCAGATGTGAGATAATCATAGAAATGTTCGAATTTAGTAGTGGTTGTTAATTGATAATCGCGTTTGATATTTGTATGTTTGTTGATAATTTCAAGTTTGGGTGTTCCCTTTACTTGATTTGTCAGGCTGGCAGAATTCTGTTTTTCTTGTTCTTTTTCTCTTCTGATTTTTTCAAGTTCATCTTTTACCATTTTTGAGATTTGATCATTTAAACTATCACCTGTCTCCTGAAGTTGGACTCCATAATTTCTCTGTGTTCTAGGTTCAATTTCCTGTTCATCATACTCATAATAATTTTCCCCCATTTGTTCGTATTCTGCTTTCATCTCATCAAGCTGTCTCTGAGTCTCATTATTTTTCTCGTCCATCATTTTCTTCTGTTTAGAGAATAATTCTCTCTGTCGTTCAAATTCTTTATTTATTTCTTTTTGTATTTTTTCCGTATTGAAGATGGCGGTTTGTGCATTCTCGCATGCCCCTTGGTATTGTTTTAGAGTATTTACTGAAACCGTACAGAAAGACTTTACCAGCGGCATCATTTGTTCCATTTTGGTTTCAGCATCAATTTCAGAAGCCATCCTCTCCAATTCTTCAATTTTCCCGTCTGGTTTAATTAATTTGTTCAAATTATATTTGACTGATTGTACTGTTACAATTGAAGTTGGAAGTTTTCTACCTGGAATCTGACCCTTTGGCTTTAGGGAACTGTTTCTCAATTCACCTCCTCCTCGATCCTCATCTCTCTTTTTCTCAGCTCCTCTCTTCTCTTCGCTCGCATCTCTCTCCATCTCCGCATCTCTTTTATTCGCGTCTTCGCAAATTTTCCTTCTCTTTAGTCAGATTCTCAGGGATCTCATGGCGTTTCACTCCTGGTATAACCACCCAAGGGCCTTCTTCTGTTTGTTGGTTAACCCATCCAGTTAACGCATTCCACTCGGCCTTATCCATTGTACATTTATCTGTTGAAATAATTAGTTTGTTAGTGTAAATGTATTGTAATTATACCTGGAGCTGTGCTTCGAGTCTGATTAACTGAACACAAGTATCACCAGACTAAAACGAGTAGTTGTATGTGCCATCCGCACACAAGACTTCACATACAACCACCTCTGTAACTCGGACGGTGACTGAATGCACAGCATCAATCACCCTCCGAGACACCCGCCTAGATCTTCCTTTTATATGTTGTGACGTGGATTTTTATTAGTCCTCGGATTAGACCGGATAGCTAGTCTCCGAGAACCATCCACTCGACAATTGGCCAAAGAAAATTAAGAATTAAACAAAGATGTTGGGCGCCAGGCGTATAACCGCCACTTTCTGAAAATCAAATTGATAAAAAAAATACGAACTACAGATACTTGAGCGCTGGCTAGCGTCAGTACCGCGGAGAGGTGTCGGGATTAATTGAAGGATTAGCAGGGCGTATTAACGACTCGGTGAATTTGAATTCAGCAAAGAAAATAACATTTATTCAAGGAAAATAGTATCAAAAAAAAAAAAAAAAAAATAGAAATAATAATACTAGTACCCGGGGGTACTCCCCAGCGGGTATAAATTGACTACAGGTCGTGTAAAAGTGACCTGGCCACGTTTGGCGAGTTTTACAATAAAAACCAAACTACTAGCTTCCACGTAGGAGAGCAATAACAGATGAAAAATCATGCAACAAAAAAAAATATATAACTCGTCAAATCAAGTCCTCGCGGGACAATACTAACTAAATCACTAATTTATTAAATATTTGCTACAAGCAGAATTGATGACTAATTCTGAGTTATTCAGTCTTATCTCGTGCTCCGACGACTAGCTCGTCTCCGAGAGAAAAAGTCTCTCGTTATCGTATCGCTCCGAAAAGCTTATTATTCACAAACTATTTACAGATTTTTCCTACAAATTACTTAAACTAACTCTGCGGATAATACACGGAATTTTATTAATTTTTCAAACGCTAAACTAGGAACCCTAAACTCTAACGCGAAAAACAACAAAGACTCTCGGCTAAGCCTCGAGCTACGTCTCTCCCCGCAGGAGGAAGAGAGAGCGACAGTGACCGACTCGTACTGTCTCTGTCGTACTCGTGTACTCCAGATACGGACTCGACTAAATTATTAATTACGCGAATAATTACTCCAAAATAAAGACTCGAACGACAAAATCTAAGGCAAAGGGACACTGGTGACGGCCTACCCGTCGGAGATCGGCTTAATTCGATCCCAAGAATGTTAATTAGCCTCGTGGCTGGATCTATGGCAAGACCCGTAGGAAAAAGTTACATTGGTTACCATTCGAAAATTCGCCATTTATTACCATTCCCGAAAAGATGATGGCAAATGAATGGTGATTTGCCAAAGGTAATATTTGCCATTGTGTGTCGCGCCATTCGAATGGCTTTTTCTATTAATGGTAAATGAATGGCGATTTTTCAGGGGTAATATTTGCCATTGTATGTCGCGCCATTCGAATGGCTTTTTCTATTAATGGTAAATGAATGGCGATTTTCCAAAGGTAATATTTGCCATAGCATTTTGTGCCATTCGTGCAGCCGTGATTATAGGGAAGAGCAGGGCAAAGTGGATACCCTAAAACTAATTGAGTCATAAAAAATTGCATATCGACCTAGGCTTAATCCTTTCGTATATATTTTGCAGTTCAAACCTTTGAGAAACTGTCTACGATAGTAAAGTCTGGAAGTTTTGCGAAATGAAAGTGTCATAATCAATATAAAGCTAACCTGCAAAATGATCACTTTACCCCGTAGACAGGGTAATAAGTGATCAAGCCTATGGGGTAAAGTGATCAACTACTGGAAAAATTGAACCACACATCTGATTAAGCCCTAATGTGAGCAGGTAAAGTTATTTCATATATCTGTGATATTTAATTAACACTTTTCACATTCTTAATATATTTTATAACTTCTCGCTGATGAAAGCAGTGTTCGTAGAACTCTGAAACTAAAATCATACCATACTTCGTAGCCTAATATCTTTCTTCCTCAACCTAAACAGTATACTCTGGTCATTTGGGTATACAATATCGACCTAATATTACTAATTCACAACTTGCGCTTTCATATTTCTAATACGAATATACATGAGATATCTGACAGAAACGTTTCGTTATAGGTTCTAATCAGTAGTTATACATACATTACATATTATTATCCGTACCATGATGAGAATAGTGACAAAACTATTGCAAATACATAAAACTCTTTAATCTGGTTTTTAGAAATGTATATTACTGTGAAAACGTATAATATTTAGCTAGAACGGAGATATCTAACACCTGTAAAACACATCGCCGCTGCGAACCACCAGTCGCCCAAAATGAGGGTTAGGTCGGCGCTCGGCGGCTAACAGCGCATGCGTTGGAATGGCCACTTTACCCCAACCACATTACCCCGCACGTAACGCGAGTACAATTTACGTAGTAAATTCATGAAAATCGTGTGAAACAAAAAAAAAAAAAATTTTAATTGTTTTGTGAAGTAGAAGTTACCAGGAATCAAGAAAAAAAAAACCTAGTCCAAAAGTGCCATGTAAAACACAGTAATCCGGAATCTTAGTTGACTGAAATTATCATGGCAAACCAATGGAGCACTTAATTCCATTAGACATTACCATTCAACAATGGAGTCTTCATAACTCCATTGCACTGGCAAACGAATGGCGCAATTAATTCCATTGGGCATTACCATTCAACAATGGAGTTTTCATCATTCCGTATGAAAAGCACTCAAATGGTTTAGTTTTTGCCGTTACACTTTGCCATTTGAGGTAAATTTTACCACACATTGCCTTTGGATAAAAAGTGAAAATGCCATTCATGCCAGACCTTGACATTCAGTACCATTGGTTTGGGTCACATTACCATTGAAGTTCCATTGGGGCGCCAATGGTAACCAATGTAACTTTTTCCTACGGGGATGGCGGATAGCCGTTGGCGGACTCGAATTATCCTGAGTAAGAATAGCTAACGCTTACCGTTCTCCAGCCACGCTACGAAGCGACCTCTTTCTTGGACCTAGTCCATCCCTCGGTCCTCGTATTATCTCCGGGGATATTATCTCGGCCTCTCACACTCACTCAATCTATTTCTTATCTCTCGAAACAAATGCCTGAGTCGTGCTCTAATATTTTACCTAAACTATGTCGACGAAATGCCGACGCAGGCTCTTTATCTCGGGCGTTTAGGAATGAATCCTCGGGCCTACTTAATATATTTTAAGAATTATGGGAGAAGGTTCAATTCAATTTATATTAAATATATAAACAATGCATTTATTGAAGTAACATCTTAATGTAGTTTATTCGTTATAATTAAAAATAAAGTTTAAAATCTAATGTATGTTTGCAATCACCTTGCTTGCCTCTTTTGAGGACTTTGATAAGAGTCTTTAACTCGTAAAACCTCTACCGGCGGTCAATTATGAATTTACTTATATCTATACTAAATCTAATAATTCTATATTGAGTTGTCGATCATGACTTTATCTTAATGACTAACACCTATACTATATCTAATAACCCTTTATGAATTATCAATTGTGACTGTACCTTAATGACTAACACCTATGCTAAATGTAATAACTCTTTAGGAGTTGCTTTTGTCTATGCCTAATGTAGGACTTTTACATGAGTATTTAACCCCGGAAACTATCTTGATATATTGAGAAGTTAATGCCTATCCTATTGACGTGATTATAATTGATTTTAATTTATATTTGATTTTATGTGATATTATAAAAAGAGTTGATTGGCTAAAAAAAATAATGAGTTGACTGATTCTAATCCACCAGTGGTATCTGGGAAGTACGAGTAGGACAGGTAGTGCGCCGAAGCAACACCACTAGCTAACCACTAACTTCCCAAACGAGACTGTGTTATTTAAAAAGAAATAGATATGCCAGCACACGAGGACAGGCAGGGAGGACGAATCAACCCTGCTAGCTACGCAGTCTGCTATATCTAGAGAGATAGCTTTTTATTCTCTGATTAAATGATAATTTATTCCCGAACATATATAATTCCCGTAGTTACTTTGTTAGCGAGAAAGATTTTAGAGAATATGGCGCTTGGCGATAGTCGAGCGCGCCGTGGTAGATGGCGTCTATAGTCGTTGACCGCGCTGGTGGCAGATGGCGCGCGCGCTATCCATCTATATTGCCTATTTGACGGGGTCGTGAAATGGCCACGCTACAATTATCCCCACACTAAAGTAATCTCGAATATATTTTAATTAAGGATCTAATGTATTTAATGTGTTCCGAGGAACTTTGCTGTCCGTACTTGTGGCAGACTTTATGAAATTGGCGATATAAAAGTGAAATAATTAAACTAAAATAATAATTGACAAGAACAGGTGATTACTCGCTAAAGTTAGTGACATAGTATGGTGACTAGTTAAAAAACATATACACGTTAAAAATGTCTACATACGATAAAACAAAATATTATTACTTGTTAAAAATTAAAAAATATCTTTACGTGAAAAAAAAAAATATGAAGACTATATTCAATGTATACCCTCACTGGCTAAAACTAAAAGGCGTGTATTAAGAAGAAGACAGAAGAAAGACACATATATGGACTAGGAACTAAGAACAGGTAATTTTTGTGATATATATATATATAGGTTAGGTACACATGAAGGAACTTGTTAAATGTTTTTAAGGCGGGAACACTGTTATTTAATATTTTAGGAGGTTGAGCGGGAGTGAGCAGATCACTGGTTCACGGAAGGTGAGGGGTGTTGGAGGTAGGGGTTCACTGGTGGGGACTGGTGATATTGGTCCGGGTTGATGAACGTCAGAGAACTGGAACGGGGGGGGCACGATGAAGGTAGGAGAATCACAATGGGGGGGTGATGCTGAAGGTGTTGAATGATATGACGATGGGGATGATGACGGTGAGGAAGATGATGACGATGACGAGGAAGATGATGATGAGGAAGAGGACGAGTCATCGGACGAGAGGTAGATGGTTGGCGGCTTCGGGACCTCAAGATCATCGGGAAGTGGAGCGGCATGACCTTGGAAGGATTTGTCGGGGGTTCCCCCCAGCCTAATAGTTTTGTAGGCATTGGAATTCCAACCCTGTCCAGGCACGAATCCTTTGACATTATCAGACTCAAGCTCGGCGATAGTCCAGTCCTCCGGACTATATCTTTGGACTTGGCGTATTCGGATCCTCTTCTTCGGGATGCTCAACGGAAGCTCACAACTCACGAGCTTCCATTCCATACGGACCTCGTGAATATCTCCGTCGGTCATCGTACCTCTGTGCCTATGCACCCTCCGTGACGGCTGGCTAGCCCTTCCAGAGGCAGCATACCCCTCCTGCTTGACCCACGGCCTTGGGGTCAGCTCCCTACCGGTCCAGTCATTAACCGTCGACTCTCGGACCACCTCGTCTCGGTCCGTCTGTTGGGACACGTGGCGCGTGCCAGGAAAATTGGCCTGGGACTCGCAATGCATCCTGAATGCTGTTAGGTCCATGGTTCATGGAGTTGTGAGGGCTATGTCAACCACTTCTGCCGTCGTCTTCCACCGAAGAAAGGGAATTGGGGGGAACGAAAGGGCAAAAAAAACGAAGAGGGGATTTCCTCCTTGGCTCAACCTTGTCGTGTTTACGTCGATTAAATATTTCGTAGGTTACATATATATATATATTTTATTATTTTTTCTATTTCTTTGTATTTTTATTCTTATTAATTAAATTAAGGCTACTTATAACTGAATCATTTACTCTGAAGACTTCCTATACCTCCTTAAACTAGTACGGTGATATACACCGATAACTTTAGATGGGTTGTCGGGATTTACTAACTGATAGGCGTTGTTAAATGGACATTCGGTTATTTCATACGGTCCCTGATACAAATGAAAGAATTTACCTATTCGTTTTTCTACTAATGCTGAGATCTGAGGGACTCGGAGAAAGACTAAATCACCAACGTTCAACGGAACCTTATTTTCTTCATTCCCACTATTATTTCGTCGAGCGGCGCTCTTGGTAAGTTGATCATACGCTAATCGGATTTGAGTTTCGCGAGGTAATTGAATGTGCTTAGGATAATTAACTAAATTTTCGATCTCGTTTTTCGGGCTTTTATCAAAGTGAAGTTCATACGGCGTGAACCCAGTGCTTTCATGATACGTTAGATTAATCCAATCTTGGATTTGCGGGACTAGAGCCGCCCATCCAGTGTGCTTTTCGCTGCAGTAACTCCGGAAATATCTTCCTAACTCACGCATTATTCTTTCCGACGGGTTGCTTTGCGGGTGGCGAATGGGAGAATAGATTACTTTGATTTGATTTTCAGCCGCGAAACTTTTCCATTTTTGGGCCGTAAACTGACTACCGTGATCAGACAAGATTTGTTTTGGTTTCCCAATATTAAGAAAATAATGATTCTGTAATCTCTTTACGCAATTTAACGTCGTCGCTGATTTCATAGTGTACAAGGTTACTAGTTTAGAGAATGTGTCGACTAGGACGAAGATATATTTAACGCCACCAATAGACGTTGGTAAGGGTCCATAAAAATCAACAGCTATTAATTCGTTAATGTTTTTCGTAATGAAGCTAGAGCCTTGTGCGTCCATGGAAATGTTTAAAGACTTGGTTCGTTGGCACAGATCGCAAGACGCCAAATACTGACGAATGCTACGTTGGTAATTAGGCCAAGTGAAAAACCTCTCGGCAGCGTTGACGCATTTTTTTACTCCGGCGTGTCCGGTAGACTCATGTATGTACTTAATAACGTTGCTAACTAGATTTTTAGGAATCCATATTTTCCACGCGGGATTATTAAAAGAATTTTTGAATAATACGCCATCGAGCATCGTGTACCGCGGAGATGAGAAATCAACGTCTTGCTCGAATCGTTCCAGGATCGCTAAAACACCTGGGTCTTGTCTTTGTAGTTCCCGAATTCGCTTTGAGGCGCGAGAAAGTTCGCGGTCGATTTTGAATCTGAAAGCGGATAACGTAAGCGTCTTTTGGTGGTTATCCCCCAAACCGGCAGCGTCCCATGAACCCCTCGGGTTTCGGCTAAATAAATCGGCGACGTAATTGTCCCGACCTTTGCAATGAGTTATATGAAAATCATACTCTTGTAAAAAAAGTATCCAACGAGTTAAACGACTATTATTAAACCGAGTTTGCATTAGGAAAGACAGCGCTTTGTGATCAGATATTACTTGGAAACGAGTTCCTGATAAATACGTGTGAAATTTCGCGATTGAATATACAACTGCTAGAAGCTCTAATTCGGTGACGGTATAATTCTTTTCCGCACTGTTTAAACAACGGCTAACTAGAGAAATGATTCGATGATTGTCTTCATCGTCGAGCTGATAGAGGACCCCGCTTATACCGTGATCGCTGGCGTCTGTTTGTACGAAAAACTTCCTTCCCGGTATGAAATGCCCTAAAGTTACCGCTTCTATGAATTTATTTTTTAAATCTTGGAACGTGGAGTCATGTTTTTCCGTCCATAAATATCTCTTTTTTATGCTTAATAATTCGCGGAACGGATCTAAATAATTCGCGTATCTGCTTAGAAACCTTCGATAGTAGTTGCATAATCCTAAAAATTGCCGTAATTGCTTCAGGTTCCTCGGTTTGGGAAATTCATAAATTGACGCTATCTTCTCTGGATTAGGTCGTACACCGGTTGTTGAAAGGATGTATCCAACGAACTTGACTTCCGGACAACAAAAAAGGGTTTTTGATAATTTTAACGTGAATCCGTATTCTATTACTCTCTTAAACATTGAATCTAAATGCAGTAAGTGCTCCGGAAAAGTTTTTGAAGTAATTAGTAAATCATCCACGTAGAGGGTGGCAAAATTATCAAATTCGTGACCGAACGCCATACTGACGGCGCGTATGAATCCGCTTCCGGCGGTTTTTATCCCGAAGGGAATTCGGCGAAATTGGTAAAGCGAGCCATCATGCAAAAAGGCGGTGTATTTACGCGAGCTTTTTTCCAAAGGTACCTGCCAATATCCTTGAACGAAATCAGTGGAGGTTATGTACTTTGTCCCGTCAAATTTTTGGATCACCTCGTCAACGGGCTTTGGTCGTTCGTGATCCGCGATCATATAACTATTTAATTTCCTGGCGTCTAAGCAGATACGTACGGAATTATCCTTCTTTTTGACTATCGTGATCGGGTTGAGATATGGCGACGCACTTCGTTCGATTATCCCCTGGTCAAGCATGTTTTGTATAGCCTCTCCGACCGCGGCTCGTTGAGTGTAAGGAATTGGATACGGATGTGAAGTAAACGGGTCGTTGTTTGTTAATTTTATTTCGTGTTCGTACACGTGAGTACACCCCGGTTGTTCGCTGAAGGCTCGCTCGTTACTTAGTATTACGTTTCTTAAAGATTCCTTTTGACACTTGTTACGTACGGGCCCACACTTTTCCAAATTTCATATTTTCTAAGTTCCCACAGATAAAAACCGTGAGAAGATTGCAGACATATAATCCGAAAAAGGAGCATAAACAGAATATTTCGATTTCAAAATCCTCTCTTTTTAAAGTCACGAACTCCGGTCGAGTCCTAGTGATAAGAACTTAATATCCTGAGGTAAGCTAAGAGTGGATACAGCAGTGGGGTTTTGCTGACCCAGCACTGCATAGTCGGTTCGATGTGACTTCTCTCTCAATAAATAAATATTTCTAAGAACAAATAGGATCAACCAACCCATTAAGGATATTCTCAATAATAACAAACTGTTCATTAAAACGTATGGAAGAATGTGTGATAAGAATTGTCAAGAACCAGAGTACATGGAATGGTAAATGTTATTACAGACAGACTGTCTTGAGATTGGGACCGCGGAACGCTGTCTTAGGTAAAGCGGCCAGGAGCGATGAGTTTCACTCATCCGCGTAAAGACGCAGGTCTCTGATAGGCTAATTACGACGCGGAGTAACACCTATGCTATGCAACGGCGGCCTCGTGGCTGCATCCAAACTGAATAACTCGTCTTTCGTCTACAAAGTTGCATAGTGCATAGACGTGTCCCGAGGTTCCATAATTGAGCAATAGTTAGTGATTGAAAATCTTCTAAGTGACGACGCTAAAGGACTTAGTAAATCTCGTTAAATAAAAAAACTCTTATAGCGAAAGCTAACCAAAGTGGATCGACACAATTTATAATTTTTCTACAGCAAAAATCGTGTTCACTTCTTTACAATCATTAATAATCTCAATTTAAAACGATAGTTGATTTTCACCTATTAACATTTTAATCGTAGTTAGACTATAATTCTATTTTAATAATTAGTAGCTTCAGTTATAAACTTTATTCAGAGACAGAGTGTTTGGTTTTGGTGTTGTGAACGTACTAACCACGAGGTGAGACCCACTGGAGTTATTTATCACCCGACACGTCCGATTCTATCCGACGGGACCCAACCTCAGGACAGTCAGACAGCAACGCTAAGTTTTTATTTTTTTAATACAAATTGTTTACCAATATTCATAGTGATCAAAAGACAGTCTTTGGTGTAAGTCTTCCATATCAAAAACTCTCTTACTAGGAAAATCGCTAAAAGGGATTATAAGGCTGATTTACACACAAGTCATTCGTGTGCGAATAAGTCTTGCCTAGAGTATCACGGCGCTATTATTTCTCTTATGAGTTAGTTTACATTATTATAATATAACTACAATAGAGAGAGAGAGAGAGTTGCATAAACGAAGATCCGACTATAGTATACGAATATCTAACGAATCAATAATGCTAATCATCAGAGTTTAAGTAGACATTATCTTTTATTATATCTTTGTTAATCATACACTCTCATATTTCAATCAAATCGTATCAGAATATACTTTAATTTTACCAGTTAACAAATCACTTTCATTCGAATTTACCTTCATCTAACCTAATCCCGATCCTACCTATTTAGCCTCATAAGTAGGATAATTTATAAAACGTACGGTTCTGTATAGAACTAGGTAAGCAAGATCCCATATACCGACTTATTCGAAAGTAAGTCAAATAAATATAATTATCTCTTGGTGGCGTGAACTAATTTTACTTCCGCTCGGGCTTCACCCTCACGTCACACAGGTTTTTGGTGGCAGCGGTGGGATTGTGCTAACCATAGTACGTTTTTAAAAAAAAAAAAAAAAAAAAAAAAAAAAAAAAAAAAAAATTGAAATATTTGAAATATAGATATTCGAAATTGCAACTCTCTTTGCCTTATATTGTGTGTAAAAATAATACAATATATATATAACTATATGCTTGCATGCCAATTGGGGTAATTTACCGAAATATCTAGTGAATATCGAATTTTCCTTTCGGCGTCTATAATATATATGTGCATGATAAATTTTAAGCTGTTTTAGTGATACCATTACTGTGTACTAAAGTATTATATTATAAATTACAAAATGCCAGGCCCCGACGGAACGGGTAACGCCTCGCAGAATGAGAGTAATGTAGACTTGAATATAAGTAACGCGATGATGACCTCTATGGCTGATTGTTTTTCACTCCAGCATAGCACGTTAAATATCCCTTTCTTCGATGGAAAGAACGTTCCGTTAAAAGATTTCCTTCAAGATATCCATAACGGATCAGTTTTTATACCGTCGAGATCCGAAGGGTCGTACGTTAAGGCAGTCCTAGGGAAACTGCAGGGAGCGGCTCGCGATAGTACATATGGAAAAAAATTTAAAACCGTAAACGACTTGACAAAACATTTAAAAAAAAGATTTACACCCGGTAGAACGTACCCTTATTATCATAATGAAATCAATAATATTCGGATGCGTAGAAATGAAACCGTTAGTGATTTCTATGACAGATTAAATATAATAATCAGCGGGTCGCGCGTCGCTTTGGAAGATGAATTCGGTGAAGTTCCCGACCAGATGTTAAAGCCAGTGTACGCGTGCGCGTTGGATGCGTTCATACGGGGTTTGCCCGAGGAAATAGCCAAGGCTGTCGACGGACGTATGCCCAAGACTTTAGATGAGGCTTTGGAATACGCAGTTCATGTCGAAACGCGAATGCGAACCGGAATACTACCGGCGAGTGAAACATTAAGGGCATCGTTTGCGCGTTCTAGCCAATCAGCTTGTTCTCACTCGCAAGGTAATTTTCAAAATCACCAGCATCATCAACACCCATCGCGAAATTTTCAGAACTTTTTCGTCGCGGACGAATCGGTAAACAGGGAACGAAACTTGTCGCCCATTTGTTCAAGACACCCGTCGGGGATGTGTTGTACTCAAGGAGGGCCTGAACCAAGTGCGGGAGTACCCGAGTTTCCTATTCATACAATATTTCAACAACAATGTCCTGGTTGCCAACCAACACACTCCACTCATTGCCTAGGTGCGTCGTGTATGAAGAATACATTGTCATGCGGGTGCCAGCGTTCTTGTATAAATAAAATAGAGCAGCGACCGATTTCTCCCGATCCAAGACAGACCTGGACAAGAAATAAACCAAACTCGCTATTTTCAAATCCCCGGTTGTTCGACCCTTATAGATCAGGTGAGCATGACTCGCGGAGACAAGTCACTAACACGACAATGAAATCGCGATCACCGTCCCCCCATGATAATAGCCAGGCCGAGCATTTAAACTCTCAAGTAGCCCGACGCACAGACGCGACGGCGGGTCAAATGACACACGAGCGTCAACGAACAGTGAGATTCGCAGAACCAAAAACAGAGTTTTTACGTGCGGATCAAGTCGAGAATCACCATTAATAAGAATGTCAGCACCCGAACTCGGAAATCAATCGGCAATTTTCCTTATAGACACTGGCGCAGAGATAAGTCTAATAAAAGCAGGCGCGTTAAGACCAGACGCGTTGGTAAATGTAAACGAGTCAGTAACAATATCGGGAATAACTACGGACCAGATAAGTACTTTAGGTATTACGGAATTAACATTACAGGGTAAACCCAATAATTTCCAGGTAGTTCGATCTACGTTCCCACTAGTTTGTGACGGTATTTTAGGGAAAGATTATTTGCGTAAGGAAAAAGCTGAAATTTCGTTTTCCCATAACACCATGGTGACGAAAACTGAACCAATAAGACCGTTGCGATTTCTGAGAGATGAAATGGTCGATACCGAACTACAATCCAATAGACGCGTTTTCCAAATTCGCGGCCGAACTAAGCAGGTCGTCGCCGTTGACGTAATTAACCCAGGTTTGACAGAAGGATATTTACCAAAAATCCTCACTAGCGAAGGCGTCTATATCGGTGAAGCTGCTGTCTCGGTTGAAAAGGGTAAGTGTCATGTTTTAGTAATTAATACGCTAGATGATGATATCAAAATAGAAATTCCGCCACAAGAATTAATACCTTTCGAAGTTCACAATTTTCCCGAAGAATTGGAAAACGGGTCAGATTTAGAAGAACCGCGATCAAAGGGAATAGAAACGAACCGGTTTGCAGAAGTACAATCCAAATTACATTTAGACCATTTAAACGAAGAAGAACGTGATCACGTATTAGACATAGTTGAGGAATTCCCGAACATATTTCATTTGACCGGTGATAAACTTAAATTCACACCAGCCGTAAAACATCGAATTCCCACACAGGATGATGTACCTGTTAATTCGCGTCAGTATCGTTTTCCCCCAATTCACAAAGCCGAAATCGCAAAACAAGTAAAAATCAAAATGGATAGCGATATTATTGCACCATCAAGCTCACCTTACAACTCGCCAATATGGATCGTCCCCAAGAAACCGGACTCCCAAGGAAATCCCAGATGGAGGATGGTTATCGATTTTCGCAAACTAAACGAGAAGACAATTGGAGACGCGTACCCATTACCGAATATTACAGACATTCTTGATCGGCTCGGTGAAGCTAGATATTTTTCAACTTTTGATCTAGCCAGCGGATTTCAGCAGATAGAGATGGATCCGCGAGATCGAGCTAAGACCGCCTTCACAACACCGGAAGGTCATTTTGAATGTAAGAGAATGCCGGAAGGCCTTAGAAATGCCCCCGCCACTTTCCAACGGTTAATGGACCAAACGCTACGCGGACTACAAGGCGTAGAAGTTCTTGTCTATCTTGATGATATCATAGTTTTCGCGCGTGACCTGGAAGAGCACGGTAAAAGAGTTCGTAGGTTGTTCAAACGTTTGGAAGAAGCTAAGTTAACCTTACAGCCGGATAAATGCGAATTTTTAAGAATTGAGGTTGCTTATCTAGGGCACATAATAGGTCGAAAAGGGGTAAGACCCGACCCAAAGAAGATAAGAGCTGTTAAATATTTTCCCAGGCCTAAAACCCAAAAGAATATCCGACAATTCCTCGGACTCGCAGGTTATTACAGGAAATTTATAAAAGACTTCGCCGCTAAAGCCAAACCCTTGACGGAATTGTTGAAGAAAGAATCTCAATTTATATGGGGACCAGAACAAAAACAGAGTTTCAAAGCACTACGAGAGGCATTATGCCAGGAACCCATTTTACAATATCCAAATTTCGAAAAACCCTTCACACTTACGACCGATGCGTCAGATTTCGCTATCGGAGCGGTTTTAAGTCAAGAAGTAGAGGGGCACGACATGCCTATCGCGTATTTATCACGTGCCTTAATAAAAGCGGAGCAAAATTATTTCACTACGGAAAAGGAGTGCTTGGCAGTTTTGTACGGTATACTGCAGTTTAGACCATATCTTTACGGACGAACCTTTAAATTAGTCAGTGACCATGAGCCACTTAGGTGGATCGACTCCATAAAAGATCCCGGTCAGCGATTGATACGCTGGAGGCTGAAATTACGAGACTATGAATACACGTTCGAACATAAGGCAGGCCGGCTTAACACAAATGCAGACGCGTTATCGCGGAATCCGATTACTAGCGACCAGTCGACCAGCTCCTCTGATTCAGAAGGGGAATATTGGTTACTAGAATCAGTAGATTCATTTCCAGAATATTCACAATATTTGAACCTCGTGAGAACAGCCGCGATCGAAAACCCAGATGTAGTAGAATTACACGATAACCTTTTTAATCAAGTCGATAATTACGCGCATACAGTTTCTGTTGATCTCGAGATGAGCGACGGTATAGCAGAAGAATTTAGGGTAAAGTACGGGGTACCGGAAACCCTAAGGCTGCAAGCTAAATTACATTCAACAGCAAAAATACAATTATCTGACAGAAACATTTATTACATTATGACGAAAATAAACTATTGGGACAAACCGACGTACGAGGACTTGTATATCAGCTTGGTTAACTTTCGCAAAATTTTGGAAATGGATAAAGTTAAATCCGTTACTTTACCGAAAATTGGTTGTGGAATTGACGGACTTAGTTGGAATAGTGTCCGAAGAATGTTACGGTTCGTTTTCAGGGGAACGGGTATCAAAATTACAATTTGCACTAACTTAAGAACGGAACTGCCGTCGGGTCAAACCCCGGAAGCTATAAAAATGTTTCCGATGAGTAGTCAAAAGAAAGAGAAACCAAGTCAGTCTAAAATACCTGCCGCGACATCTCGTAGAACATTAACAAGATCTGTCTCGGAAGTACCAAAAAAATCAGTTGATAAAAAGAATGCTAAGCCACGATCGAAAACACTGTCAGACCTGGATACCAGCGCGATTGCATTAAGAACACGGTCAAAAGCCAAAGTTCCCGCGAGTAAGCCAATGCCAGTTTTAGACCCGATAACAGAAATCATAACCGAGGATTCCGCTGATGACGAATCCTCGGAGCCTCCAGCGTATCGAAAGCAGAAAAGCGTTTTACCCAATTTGGGATTTCAACCCGGTTCATCCAATAAACAACCGCGCGATGTTACGAACATAGTAGATGAATGCGATCAAGTAGAGTCGACAATAGAGACCGGTTCAGACGCTGAAAATATCACGATAGAACTTAATCCGACGGGTCATGTTAGCGATAGTGATATAGATGACGAAGTATTCTCTCGCGCACCGGTGGATCTCAAAGAATTACAAGAGTCGTTTAACCGTTTCGATCAATCCTTACACGATAGGAGCGTAACCGAAGAGGAAGATTTGGTAACGAAGTTACCTACTGCATTATCGGAGGGTGAGGAAGTGGACGAGTTAATTCGAGAAACTCTTATAGAACGCGACCCTTATGACGACGAAACGGAGGACGAAGAATTAAATCGTAGAATCGCTAAACTACTAGAGAAGAAAACGGAAGTCAGCCAGGAAAAAGAGCAGGTAGAATTGAAAGACAATAGCCTAATACTATTGGACGAATCAATCATTAGTAGGCCTGCGCAAAAGTCAGTATTGCCGACACCTATAATCGCGCCGCGACCATTAGCACTGTCCACCCCGTATCCGTCTATGATACAGGAAAAGGACACAAGGGTAGACCGCGACGTAGATACTGAAAGATCGAAAGCCGTAAAGCCTCCGAGACGATTGGAGACGCAATTACAAATCCAACCGGGACCCTCAGGCATACAAATAACTGAAGGAATTCTACCAGATATAACACCTACGTCACCGTTGAATCTTCCAGGGGCACGTCATCGCCAGCCTAGTAATATAGTATGGAGTAGGGAAAATTTAACCTATCTGAAAGACAATTATGTTCACTTTACAACGGTAGACGCGGAGCTAACCACGCCAATTGGTAGACTATTAGTCGATTTAGAAGCAATTAACGCGGACGAGCAGCGAAACGCGAAACCAAAGATAGGTCAAATTCTTATCACTAAACGAGGAAATTATCGAATATTTAGTGTAGTAGTCAAAAGGAAGTATTATGACGATATAATGGTAACCAATCTAATTCTCGGTTTAGAAAATTTGAGAAAAATACTCAGCCAACTAGGCGTAACCACGTTTAGAATTTCAAAAACCGGTGACTTCACAGATGAAATATCTATTGATTTATGGCCGAAATTATTATCAGAAATCTTCGATGACAATAATATTCAGATAACAATATGCAACGGGATAACAGAAATACCACCGATCGGAATCCGCGCGGATATAATCGCGGAAATGCACAACAGCCTAATAGGGGGCCATAAAGGTGTAACAAAAACATACAGAAGGGTTCGCGAGAGATTTTATTGGCCTAGGATGAGAGAAGATGTGAGTAATTTTATACGGAGTTGTACTAGCTGCCAGGAGCAGAAGCTAGTCAGGGTAAAAACCAGGGAGCCGATGATGATAACGGACACGTCAGCCGAGCCGTTCGACAAAGTGTCATTGGATACTGTAGGGCCCCTCCCTGCAACTCCTAATAATAATAGGCATATCTTAACCATGCAAGATAATTTAACGAAATTCTGTATCGCAGTACCGATCCCTGATATAAGAGCCGAGACAGTAGCACACGCGCTAGTAAAACATTTAATCCTGCAGTACGGGGCTCCGCGAGTCATACTTACCGATAGAGGCACGAGCTTCGTAAACAAATTGTTTAACGAATTAGCTAAAACGTTTAAGATCAGGCATGTCACAACATCAAGTTATAGACCACAATCTAATGGTGCCCTAGAACGGAGTCATATAGTACTCACAGAATATATAAAGCATTATGTGGGAGAATTTGACGACTGGGATGAACTAGTCCCATTTGCCATGTTCTCCTACAACACAGCTGTTCATGAAGCGACCAATTTCACACCTTACGAACTGATCCACGGGAGAATAGCGCGTTGCCCGAGTTCGTTTCCGTCGGGTGAAAAGATATTGACTTATAACTCTTATCTTGGCGATTTAATAATAAGGCTAACGGAAATGCAAACATTGGCCGCTGATAATTTGATCCGAGCGAAATATAAATCCAAAGAGTATTACGATCAAAAAGCTCACCCATTTCCAGGAAAGGAAGGAGATATGGTAAGAGTATTGATAGAGGTAAGGAAAGGAAAATTCGGTAAGAGATATGAGGGTCCCTTTAAAATCATAAAGATGTTGGAAAATAATAGCGTTGTATTAGAAACAAACGATGGTAAGCGATTTGTAAAACATACGGACAAAATCGAATTGGCTTATTGACCCACCGACTTACGAATGACAAGACTTACGACCAATAATACAAAACGGAATAACGAAACCACGAGAACCCCTCAGGTTGACGAAATAGACAAAACAGAAGAAAGATGAAGAGCTTGACGTTGGTGTTTTGGGCTATGCTGATCGGAGAAACAACTAGCGAGCCCGGATATGCAGTGGAAACAATCGAATCGAGTCCTGGGATATATTATGAGAAGTTGCATAATATCCGTTTTAAACGAGCAGAATGGCGAATTGTCCTCTTCGTCGACGTGGAAAAATTAATACAACAATTCCCAACCAAGGAAGTGGCCGCCTACGATAACATATATAAAGAATGCACGCAAACAAGGAATATGACAGGAAAATGTGACGGACTTCTACGAACCAACACTATAAGGGAAAAGGTGACCGAAGCAAAAGAACTGCGAGAGGAAGTTAGAGGGATAGCTAACGAAATCCTATTGCCTGACATCGATAACCTGCCTCACACTGTAGTTAAACGAGGGGCACCATTCGAATTCATTGGGACTGCAAGCCGGTTCTTGTTCGGAACTCTAAGTGTAGAAGACGGAGAATACTTCAATAGCGAGATTGATAAGCTACACCAGGATCAAACGAGATTGACGAAAATCCTAAGAAACCAAACGCATCTGATATCCAGCTCGCTGCACCACCTTCACGACAAAGTAGAGAAACACCAAAAGGAAATAGACCGAAATAAAGATAAAATTAGCGAAGGAATAAGAAGCATAAACAGAGTATCAGACGTCGTAGGCCACTTACAGTACTCGGGATTATTATGGAAGTATCAGGAGAGTTTAGGTGAAGCACTAGACGGGTATATGGACAGCCTTAAGAAATTCGTAATGGTGATAGAAGCGGCACGGGAGGAAAAGGTGCACGGTACCCTATTAACCGGAAAACAACTAAAATCGACTATCCAAGAGATACACGAATCCATCGGAGAATACGAACTTCCGCTTCCGCGATATTATCATAGGATCGAAGAAATTGCGAAAATTGCAGTAATGGAGGTAGGAATCCACCGAGGAAAAATAATGATAATAATGAGATTGCCGTTGGTAGACCGGGCTACTTACCACCTCTATAGGATGCACAGCTGGCCGACGCCGCAAAGGAATGGGAATGGAACTATATCAGCCCAGGTGAAACCAAAAGCAACATACCTAGGAATGAGCAACGATCACAACACCTATACCTTACCGGATGAGAGGCACATAAACGCATGTATAAATACACGGTATTGTCACCTATGTGCACTCGAACTACCATTAATCGAGGTTGCGACGTCCAGCATCTGTGAAATCGAAATGCTACTGAAGCCAAATCAACATACGCTACGACAATGTGATATCAGATTGAAGCCTGGTTACGAACCCTTTTGGACTAGACTGAGCTCCGTCGGAGGATGGCTATACTCATTTGACGAACCCGAGACCATTCAAATAATATGTAAAAACACGAAAGATCAACTGGTGACGCTTACGGGAACTGGGATCCTTTACTTAGATGAAAAGTGCGTAGGCAAGACACAATATGTGACATTGCCAGGAGTACAAGTTTTTACCCAACAAGAACAATACGTGTATCAACCCAAATTGACACTCAACATAAGTCGAATCGCACCCACCTTAAATCAGCATAATATGGTGAAATACCTAACCGAAACTGCGACGGAAGAAGAAGTCGAATTCTCACTAGGAAAATCGCTGTACGACATAGAAAGTGATTTAGAAGAATTGGGGACTCATCGCCGAGAGAAACAACATAATGAAAAACTGATTTACGGGGGATACATAGTGCAAATGGGGTTTGTAGCCGCAATAATAATGATCTGTCTCCGGAATAAGATATGGCACATAATCAACAAGAAAATATGCGGAAAGAAGGAAAAGGCTCGATATACTATTGAAGAGAAGATCGAAGGAAGTTCGAAATCAAACAATGAAATTGAATTAAAAGAGATCAGGACGACGACCGCCAGAGAAGAAGGGACCTCGACTCGCCACCCACCAACCCAAACAGCAAGAGTAAATTGAACCTAACACTAACGGACAGACTGTTTCATTTATTATATATATATATTAACCAAACCATTATATCTTAATCCTCGAATATAATAATGAAAACGATGAATCTCCCGGATAGCGCAGAGAAATAAAGATCTGTCATAAATACAGATGTCATTTCACTAACATTAAGACTACTCTGCCAAATCTTGGACAGGAATATAGAGTACATAATCATATATAGTTAACCAGGGTTAAATAACCTAGAATAGTTGGGGATAAGATAGTGGGATTTCTGAAGGCTTCACAGGATAATAAATAGTGTAACATTCTGGGTTAAATGAAGATATATTTACTAGTGGTTAACTGTAGTAAGTCAGCAAAGTAAGAAAAGAAATAGAGTCAGGAAAGGACGAAACACAGAAGTCCAAGAGTAAGCACTTCAGAAGCTCCGAGGAAACAAATTATATAATTATAAATAGCGATAGTTTAGTATAAATCGACGGGGACGCCGATGACTTTAAGTAGGGAGGGGTGTTACGTACGGGCCCACACTTTTCCAAATTTCATATTTTCTAAGTTCCCACAGATAAAAACCGTGAGAAGATTGCAGACATATAATCCGAAAAAGGAGCATAAACAGAATATTTCGATTTCAAAATCCTCTCTTTTTAAAGTCACGAACTCCGGTCGAGTCCTAGTGATAAGAACTTAATATCCTGAGGTAAGCTAAGAGTGGATACAGCAGTGGGGTTTTGCTGACCCAGCACTGCATAGTCGGTTCGATGTGACTTCTCTCTCAATAAATAAATATTTCTAAGAACAAATAGGATCAACCAACCCATTAAGGATATTCTCAATAATAACAAACTGTTCATTAAAACGTATGGAAGAATGTGTGATAAGAATTGTCAAGAACCAGAGTACATGGAATGGTAAATGTTATTACAGACAGACTGTCTTGAGATTGGGACCGCGGAACGCTGTCTTAGGTAAAGCGGCCAGGAGCGATGAGTTTCACTCATCCGCGTAAAGACGCAGGTCTCTGATAGGCTAATTACGACGCGGAGTAACACCTATGCTATGCAACGGCGGCCTCGTGGCTGCATCCAAACTGAATAACTCGTCTTTCGTCTACAAAGTTGCATAGTGCATAGACGTGTCCCGAGGTTCCATAATTGAGCAATAGTTAGTGATTGAAAATCTTCTAAGTGACGACGCTAAAGGACTTAGTAAATCTCGTTAAATAAAAAAACTCTTATAGCGAAAGCTAACCAAAGTGGATCGACACAATTTATAATTTTTCTACAGCAAAAATCGTGTTCACTTCTTTACAATCATTAATAATCTCAATTTAAAACGATAGTTGATTTTCACCTATTAACATTTTAATCGTAGTTAGACTATAATTCTATTTTAATAATTAGTAGCTTCAGTTATAAACTTTATTCAGAGACAGAGTGTTTGGTTTTGGTGTTGTGAACGTACTAACCACGAGGTGAGACCCACTGGAGTTATTTATCACCCGACACGTCCGATTCTATCCGACGGGACCCAACCTCAGGACAGTCAGACAGCAACGCTAAGTTTTTATTTTTTTAATACAAATTGTTTACCAATATTCATAGTGATCAAAAGACAGTCTTTGGTGTAAGTCTTCCATATCAAAAACTCTCTTACTAGGAAAATCGCTAAAAGGGATTATAAGGCTGATTTACACACAAGTCATTCGTGTGCGAATAAGTCTTGCCTAGAGTATCACGGCGCTATTATTTCTCTTATGAGTTAGTTTACATTATTATAATATAACTACAATAGAGAGAGAGAGAGAGTTGCATAAACGAAGATCCGACTATAGTATACGAATATCTAACGAATCAATAATGCTAATCATCAGAGTTTAAGTAGACATTATCTTTTATTATATCTTTGTTAATCATACACTCTCATATTTCAATCAAATCGTATCAGAATATACTTTAATTTTACCAGTTAACAAATCACTTTCATTCGAATTTACCTTCATCTAACCTAATCCCGATCCTACCTATTTAGCCTCATAAGTAGGATAATTTATAAAACGTACGGTTCTGTATAGAACTAGGTAAGCAAGATCCCATATACCGACTTATTCGAAAGTAAGTCAAATAAATATAATTATCTCTTGGTGGCGTGAACTAATTTTACTTCCGCTCGGGCTTCACCCTCACGTCACACACTCGTCTAAATCGCTGATTTGATCCACTACTTCACACACCTCGTGGCTGAACTCCGGTTTTGATCTTAATTGGTTCTTTGACCAGAAATTGTGATCCTGACCCGTCTCCCACGTTGCTGCATTTAAAAAAGAAGTTTCCGGAAACTCGGATGTCCGATTCTCTATTATTCGGGCTAATCCCTCGATAGCGGTTTCGGTCTGCTCGTCGCTCGCTTCAAGCTGTAATTTTTGACTTTTGGTCCCTTTATTATATTTTTTGAATTTAACTGTAGGTTTGTATAATGTTATATTCTTAACCCTAATTGTTTGTGTCTCTAAATCTATCGCGACGCGGTTTTCATGGATCCAATCAATCCCCAAAATCATGTCTTCTAACGCTAGAGGTAACACGTAGCAAGGTGTCTCTATTATTTGTGACTCGACGCGAAGCTGTACCAACACCTGTTTTTTTTTTATTGGTGACCTATGTATAAACGGCCCGTGTACTTTGAGGTTTTGCACCGGCAATGTCGGAAGATCCTCTTTTTGAATTAGACGCTGGTAATACGGTTCTGATATGGCCGTAATTTGGCTTCCCGTATCTAAAAGTGCCGCGGTTGAAATTTCATTGATTTTTACCTCTAATCTTGGACAATCTATGTAGTCTTGATCCTTACTCGACGCGGTTTTCGTTGGACCATCCCCTATCTCTTTCCTAAGGTCTTTTGACATACTCTCCGTGATCGCCGAACTTGGGCATCGACCGTTGCACAAGTCCGTTAGTGGTTTAAAGACTGAACTTGATTCCCGCCTGATCTGGACGTTGATGCTACGTTATTTCCTTCACGCGTTGAGTACGGAGTTGTTGGACCCATCCTCGGACCTTGGTCCGTCCGTTTTTCTTGATTATTACTGTCGCGGCTATAACTTGGTCGGTCGCTATTGAAATTAGGTCGGTCAGTATCATTATTCGATCGTCCGTTATTAAAATTAGGTCGGTCAGTATCATTATTCGATCGTCCGTTATTATAACTAGGCCCATTTTGGCCATATCTTGGCGATTGATTATACGCGCGTTGCTGATTTCGCATATTTTGCTGATACATAGGTCGCTGATGGAACATAGGTTGCTGATCGTACAGAGGTTGCTGATTATACATAGGTCGCGGATTATACATAGGTTGTTGATTATACATAGGCTGCTGATCATAGAAAGGTAGCGGATCATGGAAAGGTTGCGGATCATAGAAAGGTTGCTGATCATACAAAGACGGATTATACATAGGTTGCTGATTATATTGACGATATTGTGATTCGGGCCTATCAAGGAACATTGGGTTCTCTAGTAGGCTAAGCCTTTCGATTACGGAAGTTATATTTTTACAATCGACTGTTCCGATCAGTGAGCAGACGTAATCTGGTGGATATTGTCTGATAGTATGGTACGCGATCTCGAATTTGGTCATGTTAGCGTCAATTCGCTTTGCTCGGTGCAATTGGTCGTAAAAATATTCAGTTAATGACATACCGCTTCGAATATTGTATCGTCTATTCGCCCATTCGCTTCGCTTACGCAACCGCGTCGGTTCGCTCCAAAACGCGCGTGTGAACTCCTCTTTAAATTCTTCGTATGTATTTAAATTATTTTTTAGAGCTCCGAACCAAAACTTGGCATTGCCTTGAAATATATTGTTATTCGTTTTTAATTCAGTTAATCTTTCCGCGGCAAATATATTCCATTTACGGAACCAAACTTCCAAATCGTCCAGAAATTCTAGTGGGAATGTCGTATTGTTATTGTGGAACGTTGGTGGTTTTTCTTTCGCTAACCTTGTTAAGAGTGGTATTTGACTATCCGTCGCGGTACGAATGTGTGCAATCTCTGATTCTAATCTGCCTAACCCTGTGACTCGTGTGTGCACCGGCCTTTGTTGTTCAATTTGTTGAACTCTCTGATCAATCCTATCAATTTGCGCGGTGGTATCTGCTCTTACGAGGCCGATTGCTTCCTCCAGACTCTCAGCAATTTCGGTTTTGTCCGTATTTCTATCGTTATGCGACTTTTTGAATGCAGCTCTTATTTCTGCTTGAAATTTAATTAGCATCGCTTGTAAACTATTTATTGAACCATCATTAGGTACTTCTTGCGTTACACCGTTGCTGCTACCCGGTCCGTTCCTATTTACTTCCTCGACAACCTCATCTACTTGACTTGAACCATCCCCCGTTATTCCATTTTCATTAGCCATATTTCTGCTTGGTTTCTGCGCACTTCTAGTGAGAACCATCCCCGAACTCTTAATTTACTTTATTTTGATATGACTTTATATATGATTAAAGTTAATAATGATTTTATAATTAAAGTAACTAGTGATTTTATATTTAGGTAGAGAGAGATTTTATATTTAAGTAGAGAGAGATTTTATATTTAAGTAGAGAGAGCCCCACGTTGGGCGCCATGCCCTCGGGGCTCGAACGCAGAAAATTTTTAAAAACACTTCATCGAAGGCTGAATTTTACGCCGCGAAATACTCAAGAATACTTGTGTGTAGCACGCTAGTCTAACGTTGAGTGGCTAGACCGCATGGCGCCGGTACTCAGCGCCCGCATTAGGTGGTCGCCAATTGATTTTCCATCGACCGAAAGATCCCTAGATCCGCTACGCGCGAATATTCAAAATCCACCACGGTGGTTGAAGCTCATTACATCAGAGGAACACGGGTTGCAGGCTCTTCTAGGCGGCGGGAATCTCTTCCGCCACCGACATCCCTCGTTGCAGAATGCCCTCGGCATTCCCCCGTGTCCTCTATTTCGTCTTTGGAGGTAGCTCTGCAGTAGCTAGCCTCCGGAGCTCTTAGGTGGCGTACGTTGTCAGGGATCCTTCCGGTCGTTATTATGACTCGTAGGTGCGTCTACTCGTTTTTTCGGAGTGAGTGTTAGCCTTCGTCTAGGCCTCGTCTCCCACATGCCAGAGAAAATGCGTAAAGAAAAACAAAAGAATAAATAAGAAGTTCTACAGATTTTAGTCGGTCACGGTTGTCTCTCGGAATTATTGCCAGGCCTCAGGGCCATCCTAATCATTCATTCCAAATCAGGCACTCCGCTAAGGTCGTCTAAGGGGTAAGGAGCCTGTGGTAATATGCAATGTTACAATGTATAATATAGGAAATAGGAAATAATATATATCAAGTTAGGTGGATTTGTTTAAGTTTGTGTGCACACAATTTTCGGACACTCAACACACCTGCTTGGTATGGTTTTTCATGTGTTTCGATATGAAACAGCACCGTCTCTCCTCTGATACTCAGCGCAACCTCAGCATCAGCATGGTTGGTGTCAAACCGAAAAATTAGTCTATATCGTTCGACGAACTTTGTCAAAATTTCCTCATCTCGATCTTCTGCAGAAATTTTTTACAAACATTAATATCATTTCTTTTTATTCTAGCTAGTTCATTTGTATGTCACATACGTATGGAAAATTATCCAACTATTTCTACTCAAAGAATAGACAGATAACATTGCATTGAGACATGTTCACTGCGAGTCAGGCGACAAGGCTATACTTTGTCGTTTGAATTCTCTGTCTCTCTCTACTTAGCCTACTCGCCGCCATCTTGACATGCTTGTGCCTGCCTCATGGCGTGCTTGCCACGCTTTTTCCCAGCAACTATTTAATTTCTCTTTTTCGTTAATTACGTACGTATTTTCCTCATTTAAATTTAATCGCTTTGTAAGTAGCCTTTTCACACGCGTCTCAAATTTTAATTTCTCTACTTAGTACTTATGGCCCTGATCAGGGCAACTCAACGCATCTTTCGGCGTCTCGTTGTCGTTTTTAATTTTTCTCACTTATCACTTTATTTTATTTTCCCACGAACACTTTAATCAACTTTACGCAGTGGAACTACGCGTCTCGCCCATAACCTGTTGGATTATAGGGTTCAATAAATAAATAACACCGGTATATAATGAAATATATTTATTATACGCGTCTTGACGCTCGAGCTCGACTGTGTGCTAAAGTAGACGGTCACAAACAGAACTAACGGACTAGTAGCGTGGGGAGGGGTGAAGTCCCTGCTCACGCCCTATTGGCTGTAAGGCCCAGGAGCGTGAAGCCATTAGGCGCATACACTCATTTCTCACAATCGCTAAAGATTGATATAGTTCAGAGTTCGTTTCAGCAAATCGGGTAGCATTAGTATAATCGCTGATATAAACTCGTTGCAGCTCTCCCGGACGCCTTCGATTAAAAAGCAACACTAAAATGAGCGTAGTCTGACAAAACTGGTGCCAAGTATCGTAATCGTACTTGGTTTGCAACACCTCTCTGTCAGAAAATAATCGACTTTGTGAAAAATCCCAGAATCTCGTAATGTCGTCCATCATTGGAAGAAACACTTGTTTTTTGCCTCTTTTGGCGGGTTTGCACGTCTCATAAGCTGAATTGTTTATAACAATGGGATAATCAATTGCGTGCACTTTTAGAAAATACTTGATCCGTTTGAATCTGTCGTATTCTTCTCGTTTGTCGTTTGATACATTCTGTGATAAACGTTCTTCCGACTTTTGTGATATAATTGCCACAAGTTGTAGCTACAGATGGTTCAGCTTTGCACGTACTCGACTCTTCATTGAAACCAGCTTGAATTTTTACTGCTTTGATGAAGTCATCATAATGTTTTGGATTGAATATCGAAGCGAAATCCGAAACGGCTAGATTTTTTTTTTAATGAGCTAAGAACTCTTCCGAGAAGTCGCAAACGAGCACGGATCATGTCATGCTGCTGTTGTTTGATATATTTTGCACACAGCTTATTTTCAAATGCAATGATCAAATCGTGATATCTTATCAGGCGACTGATGTCATCATTCCTCATGAGTGAGATGATCATCTGCAATTGAGTACTTGCATCTTGATGGAAGCGAGCCGCTACTCTCTTTGATAAAATGGTGTTTGACCTGTGTCGAGCCCTGCTTCCGCCAATACATTTTTTCCTGTGTCGATGAACACTGGAAAACCATCGTGCGTTGAAAGGTTTCGTTGCCACAGTCCACAGCATTATTGTTCACTCCATCCGAAAGTGCTTGAAGAACAGGATTTTTTACATGGTATAGTCATCTTCCTTCGACGCCTGTTTGTTATCATTAGTTGCTGAAATGAAAAAGCAAGAAAGTAAAACCTATGAAACCTGAAGATCTGAAAACCGAGAAATCTGTTTAAAAAACCCTATTTAAACCACGAACCATGTTTTGATTCACTATTATATATTTACTATTCACTATTATTTATGTTATACATCGGTGTCAAACTGTAACGGGTGAAAATTTCTGACTTGGACCGAGAGCAATAAATTGCGGATGATGTGACTTACCATTCAATAATTGTGAGGGTTGAGGTAATATATTATCTAGGGTAGAAGTACCGTTTCTGGCCATCACTTGCTCCATTTGTGGCCATACTTTTACCATGTAAATCAAGACCTGGCTACAACCGGTACAAAACCATTTTGACAGCCTTAATTACTAAAAACTTCACTTTTAAACAATCAAGTACTGGAAAAATTGGGTCTAATATTTGCTGTAGGTTATGTTTTCATAATTAATTCAATAATTGAATAGATTTATAGTACCAGAAAAGAGGGCCCGTAGGAAAAAGTTACATTGGTTACCATTGGCGCCCCAATGGAACTTCAATGGTAATGTGACCCAAACCAATGGTACTGAATGTCAAGGTCTGGCATGAATGGCATTTTCACTTTTTATCCGAAGGCAATGTGTGGTAAAATTTACCTCAAATGGCAAAGTGTAATGGCAAAAACTAAACCATTTGAGTGCCTTTCATACGGAATGATGAAAACTCCATTGTTGAATGGTAATGCCCAATGGAATTAATTGCGCCATTCGTTTGCCAGTGCAATGGAGTTATGAAGACTCCATTGTTGAATGGTAATGTCCAATGGAATTAAGTGCTCCATTGGTTTGCCATGATAATTTCAGTCAACTAAGATTCCGGATTACTGTGTTTTAGATGGCACTTTTGGACTAGGTTTTTTTTTTTCTTGATTCCTGGTGACTTCTACTTCACAAAACAATTAAAATTTTTTTTTTGTTTTACACGATTTTCATGAATTTACTACGTAAATTGTACTCGCGTTACGTGCGGGGTAATGTGGTTGGGGTAAAGTGGCCATTCCAACGCATGCGCTGTTAGCCGCCGAGCGCCGACCTAACCCTCATTTTGGGCGACTGGTGGTTCGCAGCGGCGATGTGTTTTACAGGTGTTAGATATCTCCGTTCTAGCTAAATATTATACGTTTTCACAGTAATATACATTTCTAAAAACCAGATTAGAGAGTTTTATGTATTTGCAATAGTTTTGTCACTATTCTCATCATGGTACGGATAATAATATGTAATGTATGTATAACTACTGATTATAACCTATAACGAAACGTTTCTGTCAGATATCTCATGTACAGTAAAAGTCTGGGCACTGTGAGAACGGGCACTGTGAAAAACTGGGCACTGTGAAAACTGAGATGTGGGCACTGTGAACAAAATTCGCTTCTGCCAGGGCCGACTCACCAAAATTGCCCTACACGTACAAAAATATTAATTCTTTCTAAGTTACCCCTTGTATAGGTACCGATTAGTTGCATTGGGCACGGCCCTGGTGCCTTCACCTGATTGGTCAGAGCAATTAGGTTAGGTCGTTTACAGTGCCCGTTTCGCCCGGTCCCGACATTTCACAGTGCCCCGACTATTACTGTATATTCGTATTAGAAATATGAAAGCGCAAGTTGTGAATTAGTAATATTAGGTTGATATTATATACCCAAATGACCAGAGCAAGCCCGGCGACTTAGAAATTTCCCAAGTGTGGAATTTATATACGGCCGGGGGGGGAGGGGGGGGGGGGGGAGAGGAGGAATTCAAATTTTATTTAACATAACGAATAATGAAGATATTTATTGTAATTACAAATTGCAGGTAATGGTTATACTTAGACATGCTTAGGCCTAGTAGGGGCTAAATTTGAACTAAGAAGGTTACCGATACTACAGCAACGGTATGCCCGAGGGTATAGTAGATTTCGATGGTTTTCTATTTTTTCTTTCCCTACTTTCGGATTTTTTTCATCATATTTTCATCTCAAATCCTCAGGTATGGAATACCATACCTCAGAAATTTCAGAGTATGGTTCACTCCATACCATCCATACGTAAGTCGCCGGGCTTGGACCAGAGTATACTGTTTAGGTTGAGGAAGAAAGATATTAGGCTACGAAGTATGGTATGATTTTACTTTCAGAGTTCTACGAACACTGCTTTCATCAGCGAGAAGTTATAAATCGTATTTTTCGTACCTAGGCCGTAAAGTGGGATTTTACGGCCGAGTGAGGATGACGCGTCCGAGGACCAGCGAGGTCGAGGAGAAGCCGAGGCGAGCCGTCCGAGGAACGCACAATCCTCACGAGGCGGTAAAATCTTACGGCCGAGGTGCGAACAACATTTTTTGATCGAGAATCCGTAATAAGTACGCGTTTTCGGTCGTGTTTCGCGGCCGTAAAGGACTTTACGGACTTGTCCGTAAAGTCGTACTTTACGGCCGCGAAACACGACCGAAAAGGCGTACTTTACGGATACTCGATCGAAAATATATCAAGAATGTGAAAAGTGTTAATTAAATATCACAGATATATGAAATAACTTTACCTGCTCACATTAGGGCTTAATCAGATGTGTGGTTCAATTTTTCCAGTAGTTGATCACTTTACCCCATAGGCTTGATCACTTATTACCCTGTCTACGGGGTAAAGTGATCATTTTGCAGGTTAGCTTTATATTGATTATGACACTTTCATTTCGCAAAACTTCCAGACTTTACTATCGTAGACAGTTTCTCAAAGGTTTGAACTACAAAATATATACGAAAGGATTAAGCCTAGGTCGATATGCAATTTTTTATGACTCAATTAGTTTTAGGGTATCCACTTTGCCCTGCTCTTCCCTATAATCACGGCTGCACGAATGGCACAAAATGCTATGGCAAATGTTACCTTTGGAAAATCGCCATTCATTTACCATTAAGGGGGGAATGGGGTATAATGCATGAAAAAAAACGCTTTTTTTGTGAATTTTTTTCAGACATCTGGTTAAAGTAAATTGATTTAAATATTTTGCATATTACAAAGGATCATTCGAACCATATTCAGTATTTTTTTTTTAGAAAAATATTGAGTAATGAGCTAGTGACAGAGCATTTTCGAGGACACCTTTTCAAAAAGATGATATGCGGTTCCAGCGATATCTCAACGTCGAATTATCCGAAATCAAAAAAGTTGCGATATTTAGTTAAAGTATAAGTTTTCCCTCCCCCCAACGATCATTTTTAGGTTTTTTTTTTTATTTTCAAATTTGTTGTGATTTTTTTAAGTCAAAATTGAGATTTTTGACGAAAAATTTCATCATTTTTTAAGTGGAAAACAACCTTAATATAAAAAAATTAAAAAAAAAATATCGTTGGGGGGAGGATTTTTATATGTAGAAAAAGTGTACCAAGTTTGAAAAGGATCGGTTCAGTAGTTTTTGCACAATCGTTGGAACGGACTTTTAAAAAGTGGTTTCGAGAAAAACGCGTTTAAAGTTTTGAACAGCGAAAAAGTGAAGAAAAAAATTAATTTTTTCAACTTACACGGAATCATCGATTCCAGCTCCATAAAGTACTTTTCTTGCAGCAGCTTCGTCGTAAAAGCATCACCGTGTATCTAAACAATATACCTATGCGGCAGCTGCGCGTAGGTATATTTTCAAGAGTAGCTCCGGTCTATAAGGAGGTTCGGTTTAAAGGTCTATAACTTCAAGAGTTTTGCTCCGATTGACTTGAAATTTTGACACGATATTTTTGAAATATTTTACTATAAGAAAATGCAAAAAAACAAATATCGGTTTTTCGAAAGTGCTTATACCCCATTCCCCCCTTAATAGAAAAAGCCATTCGAATGGCGCGACATACAATGGCAAATATTACCCCTGAAAAATCGCCATTCATTTACCATTAATAGAAAAAGCCATTCGAATGGCGCGACACACAATGGCAAATATTACCTTTGGCAAATCACCATTCATTTGCCATCATCCTTTCGGGAATGGTAATAAATGGCGAATTTTCGAATGGTAACCAATGTAACTTTTTCCTACGGGGGAAGCATTTGTCAAGCATGGCCAGAAAAGGTACAGTGGCCACAAATGGTACGTCTACTCTATGTCAGTCTTAATGTGAGAGTTTGGGAGCGACAATTGACTAGTATCATCGGTACGTTGAGAGGTTTCGCTGCCACAGTCCACAGCGTTATTGTTCACTCCATCCGAGAGTGCTTGAAGAACAGAATTTTTTATATTAGTGTTATGAATGAGGGGGATATAGTGAGAGAGCTGCCACCATTGTTATGAATGAAGGGAGAGTGAGCTGCCACTATTGTTATGTATTTGGAAGGAGTTGGATTTCGTTGGTTCGTTCCTCGCTTTTACACTCTAAAGTAACCGGGGTTGAGATTGAAGTGATCACAGTGAATTTGGGTATATTAACAGAATAGTTGTTTTTATTATTGGTTACAGAAGTGGTAGAACTATCTATAAAAGTTTTACACGTTATTGGATATTTGCGTTGAGTGGTTTTGAATTGATTACTTTATTAAAGTCGGGAGCTAAAATGGAGCTAGTGCTCCTCTTGACGATTTAGGAGAGAGAGTGGGCTCGTTATAATAATTGTTACTAACGAGCTATTAATGAAGTCATCGTTTTCTTTGTTCTCCCGGGCATGGGCGCGTTTATGCAGGTGGATAGGTAGGGATGGAGTTCTCCGAATGTAAGGTGTATAGGTAAGAGATGGGGTTCTCCGAATGTAAGGTGTACGCAGGATGTTGTGTCTTAGAGTAAGAGTAAGAGTAAGAGTAAGAGTTGTATTTATTGGGCGCTCTGGGACAGGTCCCCTCAAGCGCTTAAACAGTACATAGAATTTGCCAAGTTAGAATACAGATATTGAACATAATTTTGATCTCTTTCGGTGGTTAGTTGATTTAATCGTAAGTAGTAGTGGTTAGTAATAATTGAAGTGAGTGTGCATATAAGAATAGCATTGTGAAATTTAGTGAGAAGCCTAGAAGATTTTCAGATAAAGCTGGTCAAGGCAGGTTATAATGGTTTAGAAAGGGTTAGTACTGAGCCGTGTGCGTCTGCAGCCGTCTTGATTGAGAGTAAGAGAGGTATTGCATAGAGTGGGATACGTAACATTAGTATAGTCCTCTTCCTTTGACGCATGTTCGTTATCGTTGATTGCTGAAGATGAAAAAGTGAAATATTTGGAGCAGTGAAACGTAGAGATCTGAAAACCTGAAAACCGATGGAAAATAGTTATTTGTATGGCAAGGGCGTGAAAGGCCACGAGTGTCAAGTGGCGCACGAGCCGAAGGCGAGTGTGTCACTCACACGAGTTAAAAAGTCCCTATTCGCGCCCGCGCCATACACACTATTTTCTGTGCTATCGCCCGTCAAAAACGAGACGGCGAAACCCGAATTCTGTGACGACCACTGGCGGGTCCAGGGGTGCAGCCCTGGTGGGGGGTGTGGGGCGCAAAGCCCCCCACCCAAAAGAAAAAACAGTTTCATACTGCATTAAACAAAATCGATTGCAAAGAAAACTGAACCATTAAATTAGTGGAATTAAAAAACACCAGGGACATGGAATATTTATGGTTTATTCATTTTTTGACCAATTTATAGATCAATAAACTTTAATAAACAAAAATACATCAATACTTCGTTTTGAGCATCGTTGATAAGTTTTTTTAATTGTTAAATATTTATATTTTGACATATTTTGATATTAATACTAGGTGATTGTTTTTTTTTTAATTAATATTGAATACCGACAATGAGCTTAATTATTCTTAAAGCATTCTTCAAATCCTTATAACTTTATACCATTACATACTAGGCATTTGACTAATTTATAGATCAACAAACTTTAATAAATTAAACTACATAGATACCTAGTTCTGAGCATCGTTAATAGGTTACTTTTTTATCATTAAATACCTATATTTTGGCGTATTTTAATAATAATACTAGGTTATTATATTTTTCTTAGTATTGAAAACTGAGCTTCGTTATCTTTGACTCACTCTTTGCATCGTTATATCTAGAGTAAATAGTACCACATCTTTATATCTTTACAGTAAATACTATTACATACTAGGTTTTTCATGCTATTAGTACACAGGTACATTTATTTTTATAATACTTCATATTCTGGTATCGTTGAATACTACGTTTTTGGTACCGTTGAATACCCAGCTTTTTTATCATTAAAAAGGTACTCAGTTCTGATTATTATTATTAAATATATTAATTGTGACTTGACAATTCGTGACATGCACGATATCAGTGGAGGGAAATGCCACAGTTGTTGTTAGGTCAACGTTTTCTTTGTTTAATGTCGAAGCACCAACATTGAGTCCGTCGAAATCCTTCGGTTGTTGTACTGGCAGTGATTCAATGTTACCAGTAGTGATAGTCGACGATTTGAGAATGGATCCTGAAATCATTTTACTAATTTTCCGCTTATTTTCCACCGAGTCTTCAATGTAGCCCTCGGCTACCTGGTTCGACTTCCAGCCTCCGTGGCGTTTTAAAGTCGTCAGGTCTGCTCCTGAGTCAGCGAGAACTGTTGCCGACGTTCTACGAAAACAATGCCCTGTATAGAGTTCAGGCTCAGGCAGTTTCAAATATTCCGCAATTTTCTTCGGCACGCTACCGAATTTATTTAATCCGATTACTTGTCTTGTACATCTTCTGTTCTGCCAATTTAGAAAGAATCGGTTGCTTGGTACTTCAGCTGGACGTAGCAGCGCGTACTAGTAGTGTATATATGAGAGTTCTGAATACGGCCTTTTTTACCGGCCATCAGGCAGTCGGTAACTTACCGACCGCGTGGGTAAGTTACCCACAGTCGGATGGTAACGATCGTCGATCTTTGTTACCGACAATCGGATGGCTGTAATTTGCCGTCGTGCGATGGCGCCACCGCCGATTGTTACCGATAGTCTGCTGGTAACGATCGAGAATTCTGCATTGCCGATCTCTACTTACCGACAATCTGATGGTTGCGATTTTCCGTCGTGCTATGGCGCTACTATGGATTGTCGATCTTTAGTTGCCGATAGTCCGATTGTAACGATCCGATCATTAGTTACCGATAGTCTGATGGTAACGATTTGATCATTAGTTACCGATAGTCTGATGGTAACGATCAGATCATTAGTTACCGATAGTCTGATGGTAACGATCCGATCATTAGTTACCGATAGTCTGATGGCTGCAATTTTCCGTCTTGCGATGGCGCCACTAACGATTCGCTTTCGGATCATGGTAACGATTATCGATTTTTTTTTTTTTTTTTTTTCTTACCGACAATCGATCCAAGATGGCTGAAATATCTAATTCTTAGCTTATATATACGAATTATACCAGCTGAAAATGCTTGAAGAGTGACAGGGTGTTACATATGCAATCAATGACGCGAATTATCTGATAATATATGTGTTTATTTGTTATGTCTCAAGTCTAACCTATTCTAAAATACAACAATTTCAATAATAATAATAATAATAATAATAATAATAATAATAATAATGGCCGTAACATTTATCCCTCATCCGTATTCATCATCATTCCCTATGAGAATGGGATCTGAAAATAGAAAAAGTGAGCTTAAATGTGTCATAATGATTCCTCAATGATAAATCATACACACCATTCTTCTTCAGACGCATTCTGTATATCCTGATCATATTCGCCGTCGCTACCGTTATCCAGTCTCTCGTCTATTCGATCCCGAAGAACCATAGAAACTGCATAATCTTCGGAATTCGGGTAATAATGTTCATCATGCGCCTTCTCAAACCACCAACAGCTAATATCGTGGTCTATCTGAAGCTTCGCCTGGACACCATTAATTGTTATCACGGCACCATCCACACAACGCCTGGTTACATATGGCTTCAGCTGTGGATCGACCAAGTCATCAAAATGAGGAGCATTACCCCATTCTACAGGAGTCGCCCAATCATATCGTGTGTGAATTCCTTGAACAAAATACATAATCAACTTAGCAATTCTAAAATAATAATATTGTATCCAGACATCGGGCTCTACTTACGATTGCGCATGTTTGCGGAATTATGAGCCATCACATCGATATCTTTCCCCATCATCTCGTCTATTCGATACCGAAGAACATTGGCGATTGCATAATCTTCAGGATTAGGGTAAGCTCGATAATGATCCACCCTCCTAAACCACCAACAGCGAATATTGTTGTCTATTCGGAGGCCAGCCTGGATACCATTAATTGTTATTAAGGCACGATCCACACGTCGTCTGATTACATATGGTTCTAGGTGTTTATTAATCAATGCACCAAGATGAGAATCATTACCCCACTCCACAGGGGTTACCCAATTGGATCGTGAGAAATCGTCTTGAATAGAACACAAGATTAACTTAGCAATTGTAAAATACTATCATATGAAGACATCAGGCTCTACTTACGATAGTATATGTTTGCATGATTACCAGCCATCACGTTCAGGAATTTTCCTTTGATTCTATGAACTTGCACTATTCGCCGATCTTTTCAGACTGAAAATTGTCTTTTTCGTCTTAAACTAACCTGGCAGGGGTTGGATTGCACCCTATTTGCTGCATACCATCCCCAAAATAAAATCAAACTCAACCAACCAGAGATCAGCTCTCAAAAGACACCACCTCGGCTCATAAAAACCGGCAAGTCCCAGAGGATCGAGCAATAAATATCATTCAGAAGTTTTTCACTATACCTTCGTCGCTCGAAAACGCTAGAATTCTGCAAACACGAAGATTGCAATAATCAAAAGATCCCACCTAGGCCCATAAAAATCGACAAATCTCAAAGGATCAAGCAATAAATGTCATTCAGAAGTTTTTCACACCCTCTCGCCGCTCAAAAACGCTAGAAGTTTGTAAAGAAACAGATCGCAATAATCAAACGAGCACACCTCGGCCCATCAAAATCGTGCATATTCTTCAGGATCCATGGTAATACCGATAATTATCAGTAGATAGGCTAGGCGGGTTCTGGACCAATGCGTGTTAGTGCACACGTACACGCACGCACACACACGCACCCTCCCGTGTCCGTGTGAGGGTGGTGGAGGAGGAGTCTGAGTCACGCTCTCGGACCCCTGACGTCACCCTCAAAATGGCGTCACCCACCCTCAAAATGGCGTCACACACCCTTAAATTGACGTCACACTCCCTTGAACTGACGTCACACTCCCTTGAATTGACGTCACACTCCCTTGAATTGACGTCACACACCCTTGAATTGACGTCACACACCCTCGAATTAACGTCACACATTCCGATATGAAATTCCAACCCCTGTGTCAGAGCCTTCTAGAAGCCAAGGTCATTCTGGAGGGCAGACAGTTCTTGGAATTTTTCGACACCCTGTGTGAATTTGATACCCCTGTACGAAGAACATGCAAGTCTATTCTTTGATAAATAATAATTCCTGGAATGACCATTGTTGGAATTTCGGACAGTCAAACAGTTCTCAGAATTATTATCGACGCCCTATTCTCTTCGGATCGAGTTACTTAGCCTAATGATTCTCAGAAGAATAGTTCTCGGAATCGACTCTGGAAAGATCTTTTAGAACGTTCTAGAAAATTAGTGGAGGGGTATCAGCTATAAAATAACGAAAAATTCAGGGATGAAAATTAGTATTCAACCGGTCTTCGAGTAATGCAGAATAACCTCCAAGAGCAGCGAATAGAATTGAGAATAAAATTACATATACTGCTGAGAAATATTGAAGAGGTCTAATCGAAGCCAAGTCTAAACTCAATCACATCACAAGCAAACTGAGGAATATCAAGCTCTGAAAACAACATGGACTTCACGAAGCTCAACAAAATCGCTCGGCTGGAGGAGTTTCTTCCGACGAAGAAAGTGATGGATTTGGAAGTGTTCATAGATTACCAAATCAGCAACATCCGCAAAGTTCAGACCAAATTTGGTGCCAGATTCATGGTTGATGTGGATGACAGCTTCTCGGTATTTCTACCAGCTCGGATGACGAGAGTACTGACCGACGATGCGGATCTTTTTCAGAAAATGACGGTAGCATATGAAGAGGATAAACTTCTGATGCGTTACCTCGGTGGACGATACAATCAAATTGAATTCAACCATGTGTAATTCACTTTGTATACTGAATTTACTTTTCAACTCTCATATATTCCTGTCATAAGCCTTTCATGAAAAACGAATGATTTTTAACCTATTTCTATGCACAAATATAATATTTCGATGTATCTGTGTAAGTAGGTGTAATAATCACGAAGGTAATAAATTCATGCAGTTATATGAAATTATTGAATATTACCAAACGTTGACCATCATCTGTATGTAAATCACACTTGAATTAAAAATAAGAATAATAAACGTATTATATGAATCAACCCCAAAAAGCACCCCTGGTGCAAAAACCTTTCGCCAAGTACATTAATGTGGTCACTACCCCCCAAAAAATCCACCAAACAAAATTCCTCCTTAACAAAAGTGGTACCATCAAAGTGTCTACTTACAAAAGGATTGAAATCAGATACAATTGCCAAGTACATATCTTCTGTATAACAAAAGTTTACAACAGAAGAACAGAAAACTGAATAGTCTTGTATCGTTCACTCGCTACGCTCGCTCACTCGATTGGCTCTTGATAATTACAGGGAAAAAAATCAGTAAAAAAAAAAAATTTAGTACGTGGTACTTGCGGGCCATTTATGAGTAAGTAAAAGAGTTTTCACTTCGGTCTATGTATCATTTGTTCGATACATATTGATATAATGGCCCGCCAAGTACCACTTCCTAAATTTTTTTTTTTTACTGATTTTTTTCCCTGTAATTATCAAGAGCCAATCGAGTGAGCGAGCGTAGCGAGTGAACGATACAAGACTATTCAGTTTTCTGTTCTTCTGTTGTAAACTTTTGTTATACAGAAGATATGTACTTGGCAATTGTATCTGATTTCAATCCTTTTGTAAGTAGACACTTTGATGGTACCACTTTTGTTAAGGAGGAATTTTGTTTGGTGGATTTTTTGGGGGGTAGTGACCACATTAATGTACTTGGCGAAAGGTTTTTGCACCAGGGGTGCTTTTTGGGGTTGATATCACCACTTTTAGTACAATTTTGCTAGACTATCTAATAATTGTGCTCGCTCGCTCGATTGGGATTTCCTGTATCCTCGCTCGCGAGGCTTGCTCAGTTGTCAGCATTCTGTCAATTGTTGCTATGAACATCTCAATGCATGTATACGATGATGCCTTTTGTATCATCCGAATTCCTCAAAAAGCAGCAATATTAAATGTAGTAGTATAATTTTAAATGAATGAAAATAGTGTTATAATATACACGTATGCTCATACTTTTCTGTGAGCCTTGAATTTTTGTGGACAGACGTAACATGTGTTCTTCTATTAAGTTCCACGAATTGTTTCGTTAAAATCCGGTATAATTCTATATGCCTGAACGTGTGACCCTGCGCGCAGCCCTCCTCCTGTCTCATCTAGGCCTGGGACCGGCAATGGCGGAGTCACTTGCACGCAGGGTTATAGTTGCTGCTCATGATTGAATATATATAAATATGAGATATATGTATTGCAATTCTTAGGTAGTTTTTTTTTTTTTAATGCAGCTAGGTCCTCTGCAGAAAGAACATGTACTCGTCCCGTACTCATAACGTCAACTTTGAATTCAGGTCTGAACAGAAAGTATCGAAATATATAGAACTAGGGGCTCTGCCCCTGCGCGCTTCGCGCGCCAACCCCGCTCGTCGCTCGCTTCGCTCGCTCCGAGGGCACTCGGCGCTCCGCGCCTCGTCTGTTCGGCGCTTCGCGCCTCACTTAATTGCGAGGAACAGTCAGTGCCGTGTGAACATGACTTATCACCCTACACGGAAAAGGTTTTGGGACTGCTGCAGCGCCAAACGGCAGACGGTGGGCTTCCCGTATCTGAGTAAAGGCGCCGTCTCTGCGACGGAACGCCACGTTCTCTCGCGAGAACTCTGCAGTCTTTGAGACATTGGGCTGCGATACGTTGGACGTAATAATACGGGAGTCCAACGTCTCGCAGACTGCAGCGTTCTCGCGAGGGAACGCAGCGTTCCGTCGCAGAGACGGCGCCTGTCTTTGGATACGGGTCCTCACCGTTCTGCCGCTTGGCGCTGAGGCATTCCCGAAACCTTTTCCGTGTAGGCTAGGTAGCACCCCCCCCCCCCCCCCCCCCCCCCCGCCCCTTCTCCTCCTCCGCCCATCGGTGGAAGTTTTTTGAGACGTGAAATTTTCCAACAGATGAAATACAATTTTAACATGGTGCAAGTGGTGCAAGAAAAAAAAAACGCAAATATAATTTTGGACCCGCACGCAAAGATTTAAACCCGACTGGTTACGGTTCCGCACACGACTCAGTCAGGTGCTATCGAAAAATAGCGAATCCTGGTGCAGCACCACACTGAGTACTGTTTAGAACACGACTTATTACTGTGCCCACACGACTCATTCATGTACGCACACGAATGGTTTGAATTCTAAACAGTGCTCAGTGTGGTGCTGCACCAGTATGCGCTATTTTTCGCTAGCACCTGACTGAGTCGTGTGCAGAACCGTAACCAGTCGGGTTTATATCTTTCCATGCGGTTGCCGCCCGCGATTCTGCTGCCTCTGAAATATTGCCGCCCCAGGCTACAGCCTAGTTAGCCTGTGCCTAAATACGGCGCTGGCTACACGGAAAGGCAACATTTAACACAACGTATTTATCATATTTTTATTATTTTTTCAACTGATTGAATTCATTTTGCATAACTTATATAGCCTATGTTACTCGGGAAAACCTAAAGAACAATTTGGTGTAAGGTTCATCCAAATCGGTCCACTGGTTCTCGAGTTTAGCGGTAACAAACATACAAACATACAAAGCCTTTTATATATGTAGTAGATTGAGCCGATTGAGCTTATTGATGCAAGACTAGCGTAGAGCATAAAATGGAAGATTTTGAAGTCAAACACTTGCATTCTGCTCTATTCGTCTGACTCTATCCGTTTCTTGTATCAAATCACACTGTCTCGTTATTTTGCAACTTCAGCGTTTTCTCTCATCATCCTCTCTTCTCATACAGCGACCCGCTACAAAATTAAACAATCCATAAAAAAGGTTGTGCAATGAATAAATAAATATAAATGAAAAATAAATGGTTTTTATAATTTTCATGATTAAATACAAATCTCTATCATCTGAGAAAGAGGAAGTCTATTGATCATTTCTTTAATATTGAATAAGTATTTTCATTCCAACCATTTGTCGTGATAGCACTAATCTGAATTTGATTGAGATCGTTCCGAGCGGAGGGTCTAAGCTGTTTGTAAAAAATGGATTAAAAATTATCTTCACCGAAGGTCAAAGCACTACGTTGTCGTGGAGTGTAGAATAAAGCCTATCGGAGTCCAACGCACAACGTCGACTTACAGTCTCGTTTGGACTAGAGGATACCGAGATAAACTATAGAACTCGTCGGAATCCAACGCATAACGTTGACGCACAATTTGGGTCTGCGCAGTCGAGCCTTTAAAGATGAGCCTAACATAGAGCTTAAAGTGAAATTCGTAGCAATGCAACGCTTGAACTCGGCTTTCTTGGTCTGGCTCCATGCCGTCCTTATATCAAATCATGCTATCCTGATATTTTTCAGCTTCAACATTTTCTCTTGATTTTCTATTGTCAGACTTCCTCAGGTGGTAAGGTGCTAAATAATTGGAATTCCTAAAAAAAAAAACGGTTCCTTCGATAATTGCATTCATAAATGAAAATAGGCCAAATCTACAATGTATAAGTGAACAAAATGTAGAGGTAATAGTCAGTTAATAGTCATCTGATAGTCTTGTGTCATGTAAGGTAAACCTAATCGTAAAATTATCCGTTCACGATTGTTATTTTATTTATCAGCATGAATTTTCACGTCAGTCGATTCGCATAACCTCAAAAGCTCGAGATCGTAGGATTTAAGATCAACCTATCGAAACATTTTTATTGTTGACTATCACATTAATGTAGTTGGCGTAAGGTTTTTGCACTCAAGGGGCTTTTAGTGGGTATTCACTAGTTTTTATTAAGCATTGCTCGTACTCTCTTTTATTTCTTTTATTTGGATTTAAAAACATGAAATGACAACACGGGTCTGCTAGTCCAGCAGACAGTTTCTGTCTGCGATACTGGCGCTGACTACGTTGTGACTGTCGTACTAACGCCACTCTATACAACTTTTGTGTAGATTTTCCCTTCTATGTGATTTTATGGCAATGGTTTTAGTGTGAATGACAACACGCGTCTGCTAGTGTTGCAGACGGTTTCTGTCTGCGATACCAGCGCTGACTACGTCATGACTCTCGTACTTACACCACTCGATACAACTTTTGTGTGGATTTTCCCTTCTACTATGTGATTTTATGGGAATGGTTTGAATGGGATGAAACTTAGTCTGAATTTTTGTGTGGATTTTCCCTTCTATGTTATGTTCCCAGATGCGTAAGGACGTATGTTCTGTGTATAAGCATACAAAATACGTCCTGCGTTTAGCGACGAAATGTGATTTTATGGGAATGGTTTTAGCGTGAACGAATCTTGGTCTGACGACCAAGATGAATTTATTATAACGAGGAAACGGGGTATCAGAATCTGTAGTTAATTATATCTCAGCACTCCGGGCACCGATTTAATCGATCTAGGGCTCAAATGAAAGCTTTTCATGCCCACATCCTGGATTAAATTAGTTTTAATTCGTATATGTTGTGAAATTGAAGAAAACGAAGATACTAATTCGCGGTATAGGTTAGGGTAGTTGCCTCTCGGGTATATAGACTCGTTGAGTCTCGCGCTTGAAAAAATTTTTTTTTAATGTACTTGGCGCGAGACTCTACCGAGTCTCTTGATCTCTACAAAATCTGTCTAACATCATTTCAATACAGACCCTTCACCTATATATATGAAACGATATCGGCTAGTCAGCTATGGGAGAGAGAAGGACAGGCGATACGAAATAAACAGATCAGCCGGTGGTCAGCGAAGACCCGACGTCGCTCATCGAACATTCGAGTCGCGTGACGTCATCGATAGGCAGGCATAGTATATAAAGCCACCGAGCACCACGCTCGACAGCGATTTACAGCACAGAGCTTAATCGACTCATTTGGTATATTAGATCGGAGGTCTTCTCAGACTAATAATTTAGCGTCATATAAATCTAGAGCCAAATTTCACCAAATTCAAATAACAAATTTAGAAATCTATTACTTTTCAAAGAATAGTAACTTAATTAAATATTCAAGGCAGTATCCAAAACAGTGCTAGCACTTATAAAATTAAATAAAAAATTGAAAATGTAAAACATTTAACGAAACCGCGGTAGAAGAAAGTAGCCGTTAGATTAAGTAGTTAGTTTTAAGTTTCTTTTGTTAATCTTTTGATTTGATTTGATTTATTATTGATTTCGCTGATACAATTTATTGAAAAATCATATGCTCATTATTGTTTCCTTATCTTGAATAAAACTAAATTAAAGGGAAAACGTTCCTTGTTCGACATTTTGATCATTCTAGGTGCCTCACATCCCATGCCACTTGTGCCAAGGACAGGTTAGCATAGATACAACTTTGTGCGAAAGCGCTGAGTCTGGTGAACAGCCTAGGGATCAAATCTAGTCAGAGTAAAGAACAGATAGGACGACAGGCTAGTGCGAAAGCGCCGGTTCTGTGTAGGAAAGGGCTTTGTTAACTCCGAGTCCAAATATGACGGCTTAGTTAACTCTGAGTCTGTAAGAAGAAAAAAGAAATAACATAAAGATCAGGTGGCTTTTTGTGGCATAACCAACTTTTCCCCACCTAAGCGCGTTGAAGAGTCCCGACTTTCTCGATACCATGCGCATCCTTGCATCCGAGACAAAGAATTCACAATAACATCCCGATTCTCCAATTCTTTTCAGCCTGGGAGAACCGGAAACGTTACATTTGGCGCCCAACGTGGGGCTCTTCATCGTAAAATCAATTTTTGGAAAATTTAAAATAAAAACGGTTGCATAATCTAACGTGACTTCAAAAATCAATTCACTGTTACTATCACCTCTGATCCCATAGACTGTTCACCGGATACGGCTCATTAGACGGTTTTGTGGTTTGGCTTAATAGCGAAAATGTCGAACAAAGAACAAAATCCCGGTGGTGGCGAGTTTAGGGAGCAGATACGAGATTCAGGTCTTGAGGATGTGAGTATTCTCCCACAAGGAGCCGGTACAAGTCAGGAAAACAATCCGATTGAAGGGCAAGTAGACCCGTTCGCAAGAATCCTTGCAGCCTTAGAAAGACTAGAACAAAAAATGGATAGCAAATATGAAAAATTAGAGAAAACAGTAGCACAAAATAAGGCTGACAGGGTGGAGGAACAAGCGAAACTAGAAATGAAAGTTAGGGTTCAATTAGAAGAGAATAAAGCGATCCAAGACACAAAAATCGATCAGTTAGATACGGCATTACAAACCGCTACTAGGAGATTTGATAATGAGTTAGCCGATTGTAGAAGCCAGATTGAAACGAGCGAAAACATATTGCGTGGCGAGCAGACAGCTACATACGAAATTTTAAAAAACACGATTAACGAAAACCAAAGAACAAGTCAAGATATCATTGCAGAATTAAGTCACAAACACGATTATTTAAAGATTGGATTAGAAGCCGATATCAGACGGTTAAAACAACAACGTGTGCCTCTGCCAGGCTCGCCAAGCAATACGAATTTCTTAGCAAAACAGTTAAAATTACCGACCTATGCCGGAAAGGCATGGGAAAAGCCAGTCAACTATATCAAAGAATTAGAAGAATATGTGATATTTTTAAATGTTCAAGACGACATTGGGCTTAAATTGATCGGACAAAGCTTAACGAACAACGCCAAGGATTGTAGAAGGATTGGATTAGAAGCCGATATCAGACGGTTAAAGACGGGTAGAAGGATTGGTGGATTGCGCGGATTGCGCGGAGCAGCGTAATTCACACATGGGAGGATTTTAAAAGTAGGTTCTTAGCTCGGTACTGGGACGAAGAAACACAACAGGAGGTAAAGCGCGATCTTATGGTAGGTTTTTACTCACCCGATACAAAAATCAGATGGTCAGAATACGCAAGTAGAAAATTCGCGACGGCATGTGGCTTAATTCCCCATGTACCAGAGGCTGAAATAATCAGCTGGTTAGTCCGGCACTTTGACGAGTCAATTGTAGAAGCAGTGAACAACAGAGGTATCAAAACTATCGATCGTCTGTTAACCTTTCTTGATCAAATGCAGTCCGGGGGCCGTTCGAATGCACCAAAAAATAATCCCATTGCACAGAACTATAACCGTTTTACATCAACTTCGCGTTTTGTTGACGACCGATCGAGACAGCACTCTTGGCGAAACAACGCGAACCAAAATATAAACACAGCAAGACCAAATACTACGCGTGTTGACAATAACGCAGCGGACACTCATGAAAACCGATATAAACCGAATCCGCAAGAAGCTTCAAGGCGTCCAAACTGGACGAATTCGAAACAAATTAACGCGGTAGAAATTGAAAATATCGACGAGAGCGATAAAGGGGAGAACACGGTGCTGGTCGCGGAAAACGAGTCGGTGCTGTATTAGGCGGGTCGCAAGATAATACAGCACACGGGATCATCGAGATAAATGCGGCAAATATAGAAACGGGTATCACCGAGAATCCTTCCGACTATTTGATCGGCGAAGAGGAAATAGGAAAAAAAATATTCAGATCATGTCCAGCCGTCATGGTTCATTTAGAAAAAGAATTAATTGCAGCATTAGTAGACACTGGTAGCCAAGTTACCTGTATGGCAGAAGAATGGTATTTACAAAAAATAGACAGTTTTAAAGAATGTGATAAGTTGCCAGTAGTAAACTACCAAGTAATAGGAGTTACCGGGGGTAAACCGGCAAAAATGAAACTTCAAGTTTTTATCAATTTTAAGTTAGGAGAGTTTGTTGACCAAATTCCGGTACTAATAATACCAGGACTCCGCCACCGCGTGATTATTGGCATCGATGCACTCGGAAGATGGCAGGCTGACCTAGACTTAAAATTAAACAAACTGACGATACAGACAGAACAACAAACAAACCAATATGAATTGCTCGAACTCAACGAAATGGACGAAAAACCGGATAAGTTAGAAATCGCAATAATAGAGTCGAATGATTACACGAGCGAACAATGCGCTGATAACGACACACCGTACGAGCTTACCGATGATGAAATCGCGACCAAACTCGGGGAATGTCAGACGTTGGATAACGTGCATCAACAAGCTTTTCAAAGGTTGTTAGAAAAATATCGACACATTTTTAGCAAAATTCCCAGTAAAGTCACAGTGTACGAGCATACAATACAAATTTACGAAGATCGGCCGTTCGTTCGCAGATCATACCCGATTCCTATAATGCAGCGAGAAAAAGTAGATAAAGAAATAGAAAAAATGTTAAATTACGGCATAATTGAGAGATCAAATAGTGAATATATCAACCCTATCGTAGTAGTAGCAAAGAAATCCGGAGACATAAGATTGGTTCTTGATGCACGTTTTATCAACAAAATGATAATTCCCGCCGAGATTGTGCGCCATCTACTGAGGAGCTCTTTCAAAAGTGTGGCAATATCAATGTAATGTCTAGTTTAGATTTAATTGCCAGCTTTTGGCAAGTGCCTCTGCACGCAGATTCAAGAAAATATACCGCATTCATGCATGCAGGTAAAACATATCAATTTAAAGTCACTCCATACGGATTAAATACGAGCCTAGCCAGCTTGGTGCGAGCTCTAGATTTAGTATTACGAGAAGTGAGTGATTTCACTCTTAATTTCGTCGATGACATTTTGTGCACATCAAATTCAATTGAAGAACATTTAACGCACTTAGAGAAACTATTTATGACATTTGAATATTATAATATGACTATAAATTTCCAGAAGTCCAAATTCTTTAGAAATGAAATCGGATTTTTGGGACATAAAATTACTTCAACAGGGATTCAACCGCTACCCGACAAAGTACAGGCGATCAATAACTTTCCGACCCCGAAAAACGCGAAGCAGTTGAAGGGATTTTTGGGATTGACCAATTATTACAGTAAATTCTTTAAAAACTATGCAAACTTCACACATCCTTTGTTAAAACTATTAAAAAAGGATACCAAATGGGTATGGGATGATGAGACTAATAAACATTTCGAATCTTTAAAAAGTCAGTTTTGCGAAACTATGGTAGTACATCATCCGGATCCGAGGAAAACATACTATCTTCAGTGCGATGCCAGTAGTTACGCCGTTGGTGGAGTACTGTACCAGATAGATGAAGACCAGAATCATAAAGTAATCGGGTTCGTAAGCCGCACGTTCAAAGGGGCTGAAATAAATTACTTCACTACCGAAAAGGAGCTATTGGCGATTGTTTACGCAGTTGAAAAATTTCGAACGTTCGTCATTGGCGCGGAGTTGGTTATTAGAACGGACCATAAAGCATTAACGTTTGTTATGAGCTGCAGATTGACCAGCTCATGACTCACTCGATGGGTATTATATTTGCAGACCTATAACTTTAAGATAGAATACAGTCGGGACTCCCAATAAGAGCGCTACGGGGCTGTAGGAGAAGGAAATGTGGTACCCCCACTCTCTATTGAAAAGCTCGCTCGCTAGGAACGTAAACCGGTTTCTCAATAAACAAGCACGGTGGTGGGGGTACTGCTCGGCCACGGATTAGGGGAAGCGCTCTTATTGAGAGCCCTCTTATTGGGAGTCCCGACTGTACATCAAAGGAAGCGAAAACACAGTGGCGGATATATTGAGTAGATATCCACCAGAAAAATCGAAACAAAAGGAAGTTATGAGCGCGAGCGATGTCATTGCCGAGCTAGCGAGAAGTGTAAGCGAGGACATAATCCATGACTTAAGATCCCTAGCTAAGTTGCAACAGAACGACTCACGGATTGCAAATTTGATCGAAAAAGGTAACTCTAAAGACAAACTTAGATATCACACGGAAAATAACATCTTATACCAGCGTGAGCCAGGGGGCAAGCTGCGTGCGTTTTTGCCTGAAAGGATGATTAAAAGATTAATCATAGAGTGTCATGAAGTATATGGGCACGTAGGTGCTGACAAATGCTATAAAATGCTCCGCGAGGGATTTTATTACCCGAAATTAGGCAAAACAATACGGAGGGAATTAGCCAAATGCGATCGCTGCCAAAGATCTAAAGTACCGAACCAAAATAGCTATTCAGAGATGCAAAATATAGTACCAGATGGTGTTGGATAATTAGTCTCAATTGATTTCTTCGGTCCATTACCAGCAAGTATGTAAAATTGTACCCATTAAAAGTAGCTGACGCGCAATCCACGATCCGAAGCGTCTTTGGGAAGTACATTCCAGAATTTGGTAAGCCTAAAAGGTTGCAATTTGATCACGGCACTCAATTCACGTCCATAAAATGGTTAGATAAATTAAAACAAGAAGGGATAATACCCATATTTTCGTCGATAAGACACCCGCAAGGGAATATAGTAGAACGGGTAAACCGTGAAATAGGAAGATTTTTTAGGACATTCATAACGGACAAACACAGTGCCTGGATCAAGTGGCTAACCGTGATCGAGTCATGCATAAACGAAGTTTATCACGATACCACCGAGTTTGCACCATGCGAACTACAGCTGAATGAAAAACCTAAGAGATTTTGGGCACCTTGGATTATTCACGATCAATTTCGTTTAGCGCATGATTACAAGTTGAAATTAGCAAAGAGCAACATAAAAAGGAAGGGAAAAGCCCGAGCAGATAGATTCAATACTGTAACTTTTCGGACAGTGAGCGTCACTGAAGGTGACGCGAGCCGGTTGGTTATTGTGTTTTCTTTACTCGATTTATATTTTTATTTGAGACTTCTACTATTAATTATTAACCGTGCCTATTACGGACTTGAACTACCGTGTAGCTGAAGCCGCCTCTCCACAGTTCTATGTTCATATGATAGAGGCATCTCTTCTCAACAATTAAGGACCAAAAATTCCAGAATCGATCCAACGGTACTACTGATTCTTTGCGACAACCGAGTAATTTTGTATTTATCTATATTCAGCGTAACTACTATTAGACTCAAAGTAATATCCAATGTTAAGTATGGATAATGAGGGTCAAACCCTCCCTCAACTTCATGATTTTTTTGGATTTGATCAGACTCTCAAATTCGCTGTAAAATATCAATCTCTTTCTCAGAATGTTGACCCATTTAAAGGTGGGGATACCCCCTTAAGTTGTTATTTATATCTGCAGTGACCGATGATTCTGCGGCTGCTGCAGTTGTGCTCGGACTAGGTGCCTTGCTGATGGTCGGCGGAGCGGTAAGTGCATTTTCAGGCTCGGCGGCTTCCATTATAGTAGGATGCGCTACCCTGCGTCGACGCTGCAACCTTGCAGGATCCATCAGGTAAGCTGCTGTCTGGTATCCCCTACCAATGACGTATCGTCCCGTTCCCGATTTGAATATTCCCGAACTTAATAAAACTTTATCATTTTCAGCGATCTGGATGTCATCCCCAACGGTTTGTACTCCTTTGTCTTGGACGCTTATATATCCGTAACTTGACCAGTGTTGGGCAGCATTAATTACTTTCAGTAATTAATTACATTCAAATTACAAATTACAACTGTAATTAGTAATTGAAATTTTTCTAATTACAAATTACAATTGTAATTAGTAATTGAAATTCTTGTAATTACAAATTACAATTGTAATTAGTAATTGAAATTTTTCTAATTACAAATTACAATTGTAATGAGTAATTGAAATTTTTCTAATTACAAAGTACAAATGTAATTAGTAATTGAAATTTTTCTAATTACAAATTACAAATGTAATTAGTAATTGAAATTTTTCTAATTACAAATTACAAATGTAATTAGTAATTGAAATTTTTCTAATTACAAATTACAAATGTAATAAGTAATTGAAATTTTTCTAATTACAAATTACAAATGTAATTAGTAATTGAAATTTTTCTAATTACAAATTACAATTGTAATTAGTAATTGGAAATTTTCTAATTACAAATTACAATTGTAATTAGTAATTGAAATTTTTCTAATTACAAATTACAATTGTAATTAGTATCGAAAAATCTTCTAATTACAAATTACAATTGTAATTAGTAATTGAAATTTTTCTAATTACAAATTACAATTGTAATTAGTATCGAAAAATCTTCTAATTACAAATTACAATTGTAATTAGAATCGAAAAAATTTCTAATTACAAATTAAAAATGTAATTGAAAACATTTTTCGAGCTAATTACATTTCGAAAATGTAATTGAAACCATTTTTCGAGCTAATTACATTTCGGAAATGTAATTTAAATCATTTTTAGAGCTAATTACAATAATTCTAAAATTTAATTATGCGTTTTCAGTTCAACCATACGAGTTGATACGAGTATATGGGTGATTTCGAGCATATATGGGTACATCTGAGTATATATAGGGTATTTTCATTATATATCGGTATTTCCAAAATATATGGGTGATTTCGAGCGTATATGGGTACAACCGAGTATATATGGGGTATTTCTATCATACATCGGTATATCCAAATTATATGGGTGATTTCGAGTATACATGGGTATATCTGAGTACGTATGGGATATTCCCCATCATGTATCGGTATATCCAAATTCTATAGCTGATTTCGAGTATACATGGGTGATTCAGACTAATTCAGAGTATGGATGAGTATATCCGGGTATATATGGATGATCGAAGCATATACGAGTAATTTGAGTTTATACGGTTGACTCTAAATATATATGGGTCATTTTGAACTTATATGGTACATCCGAGTATGTATGGGTGATTTGGACTAATTTACAGTTTGAATGGGTATATCCGGGTATGTATGGGTGATTTCGGTTATGTATCGGTATATCGGAGATTGTATGGGTAATTTCGAGTATATATGGGTATATCCCACTATGTATAGAGTATTTCGAATAGATCGGTATATCCGGGTATGTATGAGTAGTTTCGAGTAAATATGGGTTTATCCGAGTGTGCTCTTCGGCTGGAATGCTCAGTCTTATATGGGCCATTCCACCTCAAATCGGCCAATTTTGGGTGTCCGTTGACCTCTTATTTTTTGAAACGACTTGAAATTTTTTTTACGTGAAATTTACGTCAAAAAAGTAGACCAGTATTTTTTCGTTGGTCCAAAAAATTTTGTTCACACTAGTTATGAATTATCGCATTTTACGGGCGCTATGTATTAAATTTACAGGCACACGGCGCGGCAACCTGACGCAGCGCTGAACAAATAATTCTAAAAAAAATATTAACTAAAATTGCTTTATTAATTTAAAAAATTCGCCATCTTCAGAATTAAATAAGGAATGCGATGATATTTTTTGTTTAGAATTTTAAAAATGGCCTCAGTTTGCGAAACAAATCGATAAACATTTTGATTACTCATGAAAATAACAAAACTATATTTTTCGAAAAGTTAAAAAATTCTATCGAGAAGTGTCTTTCATTGCCTTTAAAACGCGTTTTGGAACATCTCTCTACGCTGAAGGGGACCCGAGATATTAATTCTCAAAGCCGGCCTCGCGCCACTTTTACAGTAAAATGCGATAATTCATAACTAGCGTGAACAAAATTTTTTGGACCAACGAAAAAATACGGGTATACTTTTTTGACGTAGATTTCACGTTAAAAAAATTCCAAGTCGTTTCAAAAAATAAGCAGTCAAAGAACACCCAAAATTGGCCGATTTGAGGTGGAATGACCCATATAAGACTGAGCATTCCAGCCGAAGAGCACACTCGGATATACCCATATTTACTCTAAATTACTCATACATACCCGGATATACCGATCTATTCGAAATACTCTATACATAGTGGGATATACCCATATATACTCGAAATTACCCATACAATCTCCGATATACCGATACATAACCGAAATCACCCATACATACCCGGATATACCCATTCAAACTGTAAATTAGTCCAAATCACCCATACATACTCGGATGTACCATATAAGTTCAAAATGACCCATATATATTTAGAGTCAACCGTATACACTCAAATTACTCGTATATGCTTCGATCATCCATATATACCCGGATATACTCATCCATACTCTGAATTAGTCTGAATCACCCATGTATACTCGAAATCAGCCATAGAATTTGGATATACCGATACATGATGGGGAATACCCCATACGTACTCAGATATACCCATGTATACTCGAAATCACCCATATAATTTGGATATACCGATGTATGATTGAAATACCCCATATATACTCGGTTGTACCCATATACGCTCGAAATCACCCATATATTTTGGAAATACCGATATATAATGAAAATACCCTATATATACTCAGATGTACCCATATATGCTCGAAATCACCCATATACTCGTATCAACTCGTATGGTTGAACTGAAAACGCATAATTAAATTTTAGAATTATTGTAATTAGCTCGAAAAATGATTTAAATTACATTTCCGAAATGTAATTAGCTCGAAAAATGGTTTCAATTACATTTTCGAAATGTAATTAGCTCGAAAAATGTTTTCAATTACATTTTTAATTTGTAATTAGAAATTTTACGATTCTAATTACAATTGTAATTTGTAATTAGAAGATTTTTCGATACTAATTACAATTGTAATTTGTAATTAGAAAAATTTCAATTACTAATTACAATTGTAATTTGTAATTAGAAGATTTTTCGATACTAATTACAATTGTAATTTGTAATTAGAAAAATTTCAATTACTAATTACAATTGTAATTTGTAATTAGAAAAATTTCAAATACTAATTACATTTGTAATTTGTAATTAGAAAAATTTCAATTACTAATTACATTTGTAATTTGTAATTAGAAAAATTTCAATTACTAATTACAATTGTAATTTGTAATTAGAAAATTTCCAATTACTAATTACAATTGTAATTTGTAATTAGAAAAATTTCAATTACTAATTACATTTGTAATTTGTAATTAGAAAAATTTCAATTACTAATTACATTTATAATTTGTAATTAGAAAAATTTCAATTACTAATTACATTTGTAATTTGTAATTAGAAAAATTTCAATTACTAATTACATTTGTAATTTGTAATTAGAAAAATTTCAATTACTAATTACATTTGTAATTTGTAATTAGAAAAATTTCAATTACTAATTACATTTGTAATTTGTAATTAGAAAAATTTCAATTACTAATTACAATTGTAATTTGTAATTAGAAGGTAATTAATTGAAAAAACGCCCAACACTGAACTTGACATGGTGAACGACTGTGATGGCTCATAAGCGACCTCGAGCTTTTATACCATCTTCTTCGTATCGTCTGTCCTTGGTATGTTAGCAATTCAAACACAACCGTTGCAAACGATGACAGTCAGTGCCCCTAGTTGCTAATGTCCGTTTATTTTTCAAATATCGGGTAATATGTACCGCTTTAGCATGTTTGTGTGGAATCTACCACGCTCTTTTCGTGTGTTTAGGTTTTCTAAAACGAACGTAGCTTCACCAACACGGTTACAAATTCGATATGGACCTTCATATAACGCTAGGAATTTGGCCATTACTTTGTTTTTTGAATCACAGACGTTAAGCGCTCGGACTAATACCAAATCATTTACTTTAAACTCGGTTAATTTATGATTCGAATTGAACCTGTTGGCTCTGCTATTTCCATTTTTTATTATATTTTCCCTAACTAAATTTAATTTTAATTCTTGTGTAACGTCGTTTTGATCTATTTTAAACCATTGCTTCCAGAATCTACTGGGTGGCTCGCCGAGTTGGATTTCGCACGGACAAAATCCAGTTGACTCATGGTGCACTTCGTTCACGCAGCTTTCAATAACTTTTAACCATTTAATCCATGAGGTATGTTTGTCGGTAAGGAATGTTCTGAAAAACCTTCCCAATTCTCGATTTACTCTTTCGACCATATTCCCTTGCGGGTGTCTAATCGATGAAAATATAGGAGTGATCCCTTCTTCCTCTAACTTGTTTAACCATTGTGCTGACGTGAACTGTGTCCCATGGTCGAATTGGATTTTGTTCGGCTTACCCAACTCAGGTATGTACTCATCGAAGATGCACCGGATTGTGGAGCGCGCGTCGGCAGTTTTGAGTGGATACAAGCGTACGAATTTGCTGAATGCGTCTATGGTAACTAACAACCATTTATAGTTTCCTTTACTCGAGGGTAACGGGCCTAAGAAGTCAATAGAAACTAGTTCTCCAACTTTGCTGGGTGTTATGTTCTGCATCCGCGCATAGCTGTATAAATTCGGTACTTTACATCGCTGACATCGATCGCAACTTGCTAGAGTTCTTCGAATGCAACGCGCAAATTTCGGGTAGTAAAAATTCTCTTTAAGCATTTTATAGCATTTCCCTGACCCCACATGTCCGTATGCCTCGTGTGTCTCTATAATTAATCCCTTTAATAATCCTTCTGCAAGATAAGCTCTTTTAATGCCCCCTGGTTCAACATGGTACCAAATACCTTGTTCTAATTTTAATCTTTTTTTATTTCTCGTTAAATCCTTTTCTATGAGAGTCCTTATATTCGGATCGTTTGCTTGAAGCATTCCGAAGTTTCTCAAGTTTTCGTTTAAATTTTGCGTTATTTCTTTAGCTAATGGTGCAATTACTTGTAATTTACTAATTTGTGATTTTTCTTTTTCAGGTGGATATCGGCTTAGAGTGTCCGCTACCAGATTATCCTTCCCCTTCACGTATTCGATTTCAAAATCGTACGTCTGAATAAACAATATCCAATGCGCCAAACGTGAACTTACTAACTTGCAGGTCGACAAGAATGTCAGCGCGCGATGATCAGTTCTGATAGTTAACTGTGCTCCGATTATAAATGTCCGGAACTTCTCCAGCGCAAAGACGATCGCCAGAAGCTCTTTCTCAGACGTAAAATAATTTAATTCCGCCCCTTTAAGCGTGCGACTCGCGAAGCCTACAATTAGTTCCTCGTTCGCGTAGTTTAGCTGATACAATACGGCACCGATTGCAAAATTACTAGCATCGCATTGCAGATAATATCTTTTTTCCGGAACTGGATGATGGATGATCATCTCTTTACAAAAAATCTGTTTTACTCGATTGAAATGTGCTATCATTTCTTCGTTCCACTCCCACTTAGCATCCTTTCGCACAAGTCTCAGTAATGGTGCAGTTACATCCGAGTAATATCTCGTGAATTTACTATAGTAGTTCGTCAAACCCAAAAACCCTGTTAATTGTTTAACGTTTTTCGGCTCAGGAAATTTAGTTATAGCCTCTATTTTCTCTGGCTGCGGTAGGATTCCACTCTTGGTAATCCGATGACCTAAAAAATCAATCTGATCTCGGAAGAATTTTGACTTGTTGAAATTTATAGTCATGTGATGCTTCCTGAAAACTGCGAATAGTGACTCCAGGTGTGCTAAATGAGACTGGAACGAATCGGATAGACACAATATGTCATCAACGAAGTTGATTGTGAAATTTTCTGTTTCTCTTAAGACTAAGTCGAGAGTACGGATTAGACTTGCCAAACTGGTATTTAGACCGTAGGGTGTCACCGCGAATTGATATGTCTTCCCCTCGTACATGAACGCTGTGTATTTTCTGGAATCTTTATGCAATGGTACTTGCCAAAAACTGGCGGTTAGATCAAGACAGGACATGAATGAAGCGTTTCCGCACTTCTGAAATAGCACCTCAGTAGACTGTGCACAGTCGTGATCAGGTACTATCAGCTTGTTGATGTAACGTGCGTCTAACACTAATCTAATGTCGCCTGATTTTTTAGCTACCACCACTATGAGGTTGATATACTCGCTGCATGAGCGCTCAATGATACCAAGATTTAACATTTTATCAATTTCTGCTCTGACTTTATCTCTGTGCATAATTGGCACTGGATACGACCGTCTAACGAAAGGTCGATCCTCATAAATTTTTATTTTGTGTTCATAGATCGTGACTCTACCGGGTATTTTCGAGAAAATGTCTCGATACTTTTTTAATAAGGTTGAAAAATCGTTAATCTCACAAGCTTTAAGTACCTGACATTCCGACAATTTGCTGTTAATCTCATCATCGGTTAATCCATGATTATGTCCAGTCTGATGACTATTAACCGACTCAATGTTTGCGATAATCTCATTTTCTATTTTTTCGTCGTTAACGCCGGTCGTTTCACGAATCTCAATTTGATCTGTTTTGTTTTTTATTTGAATTTGTAGTTTATTCAATTTTAAATCTAAATCAGCCTTCCATCTATGTAAAGTATCGATTCCAATGATCATGTCTTGCTTTAGTCCATGTACGACGAGAAAACACACCTCATCGGACGACGATCCTATTACAATTTTGGCTAAAAATTGTTCTTTTATCCGTGTAGGTTTGCCCCCTAACACTCCCAATACTTGAAAATTTACTACTGGTAATTTTGCGCAGCTCAAAAAAGATGCTTTATGCCGATTGTACCAGCCACCTGATACGCACGTTATGTGGCTACCCGTGTCGATCAGAGCCTTGACTTCGACATCTTCGACGCGCAGGAGAACCTCCGGACATTGTACGGATGCTTGACAATCACCTGTATCCTCCTTTACCAGATAATTAAACGGATTTTCAAATGAATTATTTTGTGTACTTTCTGTATCCGGATTTACCGCCGAAATATTTAAGATACGCTGTACTGGTGTCGGTATCAAATCCTCTTCCAGCACAGCGCCTCCTAGTTTTCCGTATTTACGATATTTGATTCTATTACCGACGGGTTATCTTCTGTGTTTACAACGGTCGCCTTTATGTGACTAGTTGTCCAATTCGAACTATTGTTGACATGCTCGACTTGTCCATGCTTTTGACGCGTTTCATGATTATCGTTTGCAGGTTTGAAACTTTGGCTTGTCATGTCGTTACGCCATGACACCTGTTCGTCTCGGTTTTCGGTTGAACGGTTGACGGTTGAATACTGTTTGTTCGTGTACGTCGTTTTTTGTCTAGGCGCGTTTGATCTACCCCCGAACTGCATTTCGTCCAAAAACTCCAACAGTGCGTCGATGTCGCAAATACCGCGGTATTTAGCGGCTTCAACAACCGGCTCGTCAAAGTGCCGTGTAAGATTGCGAACGATCTCTTGTTCGGACATGGCTGGCTTTAACCCGACAGCTGATGCGAATTTTCGATTGGCATACTCAGACCACGTTACCCTCGCGTCCGGAATATAATATCCAAATTCGATATCTGTTCGTAATTCCCGTTGTGTTTCTACGCCCCAATATCTGTTCAAAAATCGTTTTTTAAGGGGACCTTTTCCTTTTCTCGGGCATTTTCAGGCGTATTTTCAGGAATAGATGAAACAAAAAGTTTTGGATTTATTTTATCCAAACTTAGTCGATATCTTTATTTATGTTTAAACCAAATATACAAATTTTTATTCAATAAAATATTGATTTTTGAAGGCGGGAATAAGCCGCGCCGTGCGGGCTGCTTTTACGGCTCGGACCACGATTCCAACCGCTTCAATGATCCGAAATGAGAAAACAAGACATTTTTATGACCGGAAGACAAGATTCTATCTTTCGGCCTACGAACAACTCTGCAATCTGAAAATTACGATTTATAGATGATGATTAGAGGTTGAAAAAAAAATTTTTTTTTTTTTTTTTTTGCAAATTATGTCGCCATTTTGTTGAAAAAATTTATAAAAATACGCTCGTAGGCCGAAAGATAGAATCTTGTCTTCCGGTCATAAAAATGTCTTGTTTTCTCATTTCGGATCATTGAAGTGGTTGGAATCGTGGTCCGAGCCGTAAAAGCAGCCCGCACGGCACGGCTTATTCCCGCCTTCAAAAATCAATATTTTATTGAATAAAAATTTGTATATTTGGTTTAAACATAAATAAAGATATCGACTAAGTTTGGATAAAATAAATCCAAAACTTTTTGTTTTATTAATTCCTGAAAATACGCCTGAAAATGCCCGAGAAAAGGAAAAGGTCCCCTTAAACTCTCCCCAGGAACGAATTACGTCGCGACGCGCGATCCACCAATCCTTTGCATCTAATGTGAGACTTTGCCCTAATAGTTTTAAGCAAATATCATCGTGTCCAGCATCTATAAAGGTAAAGTATTCTTCTATTTCTTTTATATAATTTGCTGGTCTTTCCCAACCTTTTCCAGAGAATTGCGGTAGTCTGATGTGTTTGGAAATTAAGTTGTTGTAGTCACAACTTTGATTTGGATTTGTCGATTTCACTTTTCTAATTTCCGCGTTCACGCTTACCTTGAAATTATCATGTTTTTTCTCGATATCTATGATTCTTTCCAAATTTAATTTTTGATTCCTTTCGATCTTACTATCCAAACAATTCAGACTTTCGCCAAACTCCTCTCTTATGCTTCCATGCTCTTCATGGTATTCTTTTTGACATTCTGTTAATTTTTCTTCGAACTTTTCGCTTGTAGCTTCTAATTTTCTATCTAATATCTCTAATTGTTTCTTATATTTTAAAGATTGCTCTTCGAGCCTTTTTCTGAAATTATCTTCGCATGATAATATGTTATCTGTATTTACTGATTTTGATTCGACGATTGTTCTTTCTAATTTAACATATTTCTCATCTACTTTCTTATGTATTTTTTCCAGCGCTTCCATCACTGAGGATTGGTCGACGATCATCGGTCTTCGACGATCTGTTTCTTTTTCTTTTTCTATATCAATAAAAGTTTTATCTAAAATTGCCGTATCTTTGTCTTTATTATGACGTCCTTGACTCCTATCACCTAACCCTGGCTCTGTAGCCGAACTGATGCCAGATGCCTTGTCCGCCATTTGCCTGGTTGTGACACCGGACTTTGACATAATCCACAATTGACTCTACTAGCAATAATTTTTGATTTTACTTTGATGCAACGACGTTAAGTTAATAAACAAATGACTTTAGATATTTCAAGCAATTTTTCTAGCTAAAATTTGAATAGAGAAGCCCCACGTTGGGCGCCAAATGTAACTTTTCGGACAGTGAGCGTCACTGAAGGTGACGCGAGCCGGTTGGTTATTGTGTTTTCTTTACTCGATTTATATTTTTATTTGAGACTTCTACTATTAATTATTAGCCGTGCCTATTACGGACTTGAGCTACCGTGTAGCTGAAGCCGCCTCCCCACAGACCTGAGTACGATAACGCACTAAGGCTGCACTCTACCCTCTTAACTGTTAAATATTAATTTAAGGGGGGAATGGGGTATAAGCACTTTCGAAAAACCGATATTTGTTTTTTTGCATTTTCTTATAGTAAAATATTTCAAAAATATCGTGTCAAAATTTCAAGTCAATCGGAGCAAAACTCTTGAAGTTATAGACCTTTAAACCGAACCTCCTTATAGACCGGAGCTACTCTTGAAAATATACCTACGCGCAGCTGCCGCATAGGTATATTGTTTAGATACACGGTGATGCTTTTACGACGAAGCTGCTGCAAGAAAAGTACTTTATGGAGCTGGAATCGATGATTCCGTGTAAGTTGAAAAAATTAATTTTTTTCTTCACTTTTTCGCTGTTCAAAACTTTAAACGCGTTTTTCTCGAAACCACTTTTTAAAAGTCCGTTCCAACGATTGTGCAAAAACTACTGAACCGATCCTTTTCAAACTTGGTACACTTTTTCTACATATAAAAATCCTCCCCCCAACGATATTTTTTTTTTAATTTTTTTATATTAAGGTTGTTTTCCACTTAAAAAATGATGAAATTTTTCGTCAAAAATCTCAATTTTGACTTAAAAAAATCACAACAAATTTGAAAATAAAAAAAAAAACCTAAAAATGATCGTTGGGGGGAGGGAAAACTTATACTTTAACTAAATATCGCAACTTTTTTGATTTCGGATAATTCGACGTTGAGATATCGCTGGAACCGCATATCATCTTTTTGAAAAGGTGTCCTCGAAAATGCTCTGTCACTAGCTCATTACTCAATATTTTTCTAAAAAAAAAATACTGAATATGGTTCGAATGATCCTTTGTAATATGCAAAATATTTAAATCAATTTACTTTAACCAGATGTCTGAAAAAAATTCACAAAAAAAGCGTTTTTTTTCATGCATTATACCCCATTCCCCCCTTAATGAAGTTCATTTATTCCCAAATAATAGCTGTGCCAGACCTGGGTAGATCGGAGATCCACCAAGGCTGTATCTAGCTTTCCGTTAAGATTTAAACTATAACCTGGAATTGGCGGAGGAAGGGGTTTGACATCTGAGTAAATTGCTGTTTTATAATAACCAAAAATCTATTTATTCAATTAACTAAACCTACTGTTGCAACCCTATTTTATATTTTACAATGTCGCCTAACAACTACTTACTTGTTATATAAGGTTTTTATTCAATGTGACTTTTTCTTTGTCCGTTTTATTCAATATAATGATATTTTTTAATTTCTCTATTTTCTTAGTTTACGCTGTTATCTTTTATTTTGATTTTCTATATTTTTGATTCTATTTGAACTAGTGATTTTGATAAATTATATTTGAAGTGATAAAGTGATTCTAATGGATCACTAGGCGCTATGCCTTTAGTGTCCGAACAATAAGAGCGTATTGAGTCAATCAGGTGCTATACCATGGAATTGCTGGTGAGCTGAGCGGCGCCTCGACTTTTATACTAGTCGTGACGTCACTCAGCTCGTCGCTGCTGTCGATCGTTCTAGACTGTTCTCGACGTTCGCAACGGCTGATGTTTGAATGCTAACGGTCAGGCCTGGGTTGCCTGATTCGTTACAATACCAGTCACAAGATGACTAGATTTAAAGTAGGTGACATGGTTTTACTAAAAGCATTAAACGTATCGGATACGCAAAAGAAAAAATTAGCTAAATTTTTCTCATTATATGAAGGTCCATATCGGATAGAAAAACAGGTAGGGGACGCAACGTATTTGTTGGTGCATCCCACCACCTTAAAGGAACGTGGTAGATTTCATGTAAACATGTTCAAACATTATGTAAGTTAGACATAGGAGTATGTTATTAGACAAATAAGGCAAATAAAAACGAGATGTAAACGGCTATAGGAAGAAATGAGAAAAATAGACGCGGCACTAGAGTATAGCATAAACACAAATTTTGAAAGGTCTTGACAGATAGACAATCGGACAAATTTCAAAACAAAACAGCTGACTCGCTAAGGTATAGTGTGAGGTAACGACAAGTGTCAAAATTAGTTGACGTTCACGCGAGCTCGAATATGGAAGGCTACGGATACTTCAGCACTCAAGAGAGGGAAACGCAGACAGATGTTGATGCATCTAACATCGACATGTTTGATGAATTCGGAGAACCGTACCGCGTCCGCGAAACCGGATTAAACTTCGTTAGTGGAAGTGGACGGTATAGACCGGTGCAAGACGCACAGACTTCAACCTTGCATACCATTCTTGAAGTGACTTCCGGACAACGGAAAGACAAGAAGACCAGAAATGGGAAAAAGAAACCCAAAGGGAAAAGGAGGGATCTGAACAACAACGCCCTACCGATACCCGGTAAACTGACCTTGGAGGATATCGAAGCAGCCAAGGAGGAGGTGATCCAGGAGATAGAGGCACTATGCAAAACGGCACCTGCAGAGTTACCAATCTTGGACGATGATTTTATACTGGAGGGGCTCGAAGAACCGAGTGAAATAACACCGAGAGGACAACCCAAAATAATTGAAGACAGAGTGCTGACCGAGAAAATCATCCTGCCATGGAGGAAACAGCCGGCAAGGAAACCTGAAGGTCTAGATGTGGACTTATCCCTACCGTGGCGACTGCAGGAGATCGAGGTTCCTAGGAGAACCAAACAAGACAAGGAAGAATATGTGCAGAAAATAAAGAGGTCCATCAATAGAAACAGGCCAGACTTACCGGAGGCTCTAAAAAGTCTTAGAACACAGAGGCCGCAGGTACCACGACCAACTTTAACTCCGTTCATACCACCAGAGATCCCGGATTATATCCGAAATTTCGATCCGACCGACCCACTGGGACTTAAAAAATTATAAGATCCTGGGGTGAGCAAGGAAAAGAAGACAGGGAAAGTAAGGCGATGAGACAATCCAAAGTTTCCGGAAGGAACAAGGGTCCATCAACACGGACATAACGATTCCAGCGAAGAAGAAAGAAAAAACAATCGGAAGAAAATGTATGCCGCTGCAGATCTAATGCCGCTATTGATGGAAGGGGCAATGAAACGATATCGGCTAGTCAGCTATGGGAGAGAGAAGGACAGGCGATACGAAATAAACAGATCAGCCGGTGGTCAGCGAAGACCCGACGTCGCTCATCGAACATTCGAGTCGCGTGACGTCATCGATAGGCAGGCATAGTATATAAAAGCCACCGAGCACCACGCTCGACAGCGATTTACAGCACACCCTGCTAAAAATTCCCGAGTGGTCCCATATGGGACCATATGGGTTCATTCCCCACATCGTAATTTGGAACAAAGGTCCTGACTGGTCCCCATAAGGTCCACATGAGTCTGATTTACACGCAGTGAGGTGGGACATTAATGGTCTTATATGGGTCCTACATGGGTTCAGTGGGGTCCACATGTGTGTAATCCCCACATTGTAACGTGGGACATGGGCCTGAATGGTCTCACGTGGGTCCTATAAGGTCTGGGTGGGGCGAATCTTCACGCCACAAGGTGGGGATCTGACCTACCTGGACCTCACTGGACCCACGTGGACCTGACGGGTCCATGTTCCAAATTACGACGTGGGGACTGGACCCGCCTGGACCTATAGGTTCGCATGGGACCAGTGAGGTATACGTAGGCGCACGGATCGTGCCAATGTTAGGAAATCTTATGGGATAATATATACGTTGGGGTCCTTTTTCCGAAAGGACTATTTTTATTCTTCAACTCCCTCTTGAAAATCTTTTTTATAGACGTTGAAGAAGGAATCCTGTCCAATTTTTAGTTGTTAATTTTAATTCCAAGTACTCGCGCTCTTCTTTTCAAGTTTTCCCATGCTAGAAGCATGTATACATTACGACTTTTTCTTTCGCCGCGCACATCTCAGCCGCATTTCAATGGACTGTTCTGATCCAAGACTCATTTTACGAAGAATTTAGTGTTCTCTATAATATGTGTCCTCTGTGAGTATTTTAATTTCAGGCATAGGAAGCACGAGACCCGACATACTTCCTATCTGTTCCCATATGGTCCTACACGGACCCCATTTAGTACAAGGTGCGACCATGGTGGTCCTACGTCGGAAAAATTAATCCTAACATACTTCCTAGGTATTCCTATGTGATCCTACATGTGTCCCATTGAGACCTGGGTGGAACTATGGTGGTCCTACGTAGGGAAAGTGGATCTCAACATACTTCTCAGGTATTACTATGTGGTCCTACATGTGTCCCAGCCAGTCTTGGGTGGGGCCATGGTGGTCCTGCGTGGGAATCCGGAAACCCAACATACTTCCTATGTGTTCCTATGTAGGTCCTGGTCATTCCTTCATAGGGCCCTGCTTGTCCGATATAGGACCATCCCCGTTCTACGATACTACCGATGTGTTTCAGCATGGTCCTCTGTGGAACCGTACTGGTTCCTGTGTGGTCTAGTATGGACCCTACCGGAACCAGTGTGGAACCCACATGGGACCATTTGGGAATTTTTAGCAGGGCAGAGCTTAATCGACTCATTTGGTATATTAGATCGGAGGTCTTCTCAGACTAATAATTTAGCGTCATATAAATCTAGAGCCAAATTTCACCAAATTCAAATAACAAATTTAGAAATCTATTACTTTTCAAAGAATAGTAACTTCATCAAATATTCAAGGCAGTATCCAAAACAGTGCTAGCACTTATAAAATTAAATAAAAAATTGAAAATGTAAAACATTTAACGAAACCGCGGTAGAAGAAAGTAGCCGTTAGATTAAGTAGTTAGTTTTAAGTTTCTTTTGTTAATCTTTTGATTTGATTTGATTTATTATTGATTTCGCTGATACAATTTATTGAAAAATCATATGCTCATTATTGTTTCCTTATCTTGAATAAAACTAAATTAAAGGGAAAACGTTCCTTGTTCGACATTTTGATCATTCTAGGTGCCTCACATCCCATGCCACTTGTGCCAAGGACAGGTTAGCATAGATACAACTTTGTGCGAAAGCGCTGAGTCTGGTGAACAGCCTAGGGATCAAATCTAGTCAGAGTAAAGAACAGATAGGACGACAGGCTAGTGCGAAAGCGCCGGTTCTGTGTAGGAAAGGGCTTTGTTAACTCCGAGTCCAAATATGACGGCTTAGTTAACTCTGAGTCTGTAAGAAGAAAAAAGAAATAACATAAAGATCAGGTGGCTTTTTGTGGCATAACCAACTTTTCCCCACCTAAGCGCGTTGAAGAGTCCCGACTTTCTCGATACCATGCGCATCCTTGCATCCGAGACAAAGAATTCACAATAACATCCCGATTCTCCAATTCTTTTCAGCCTGGGAGAACCGGAAACGTTACAATATATATCTTATAGTATTACTGTATAGTATAGTAAAACTGTTCATAGGATGCAAACATGATTAGGTTACGATAAGATGCTGGGTACAGTTCTTGGAATTTGTCGGCGGGGTTGACCTATAAAATGATCCTCCGTTGGTACTCACGAACCATTAACGCTCAGACTTTTGCAGTGTACAATTATTGTTAGTAATCACGAAAATGGAAGCGGTCAAATGTCTTAAACTCATTAGCATTATGTAGAATGCTTATGATATTCTGAAAGAGAAATCGTCAACTATGGAAACACAGAAATGGATTAGATTTGGAACTCAAAACATTAGGCTTTTAAACAAAATTCTATGAAAATCCGCTTCAACGGTCGGAGAAAAAACGAGAATTTTGACAACAATCGGAATCTGGAAATCGTTGAAAGCGCGGTTTGAGCAGTCTCGAAAAACAGGGGAAGGTGTGAGGAGACCGAGGAGAAGTGACAGAGTAAAGTGGGAGGACTTAGAGTCAGCTTGCAAAGGAAGATTAAGAACTGGTATCATAGCGAATCTACAGCACAAAGATGTGAAAGATTTTCTGGATGATACGAAAAAGCTAATAGTCTCCAGATTGAAGAATGTTCTTCGAAAAGAAGGAAACTTGAAAGTAAATGTAGTGTTGTCCTGCAAATTCGAAACTGTAAAAGGGGGTGAAATTATCGAAGAAATGAAGTTTTTTAATACCAAAAATGAAGCTATTCTCCCAGCGACGAATATTGATGAATGGTTTGACGAGAACGTGAAGGAAAAATTGTTAGTCAAGATCAAAGACTTCCAGGAAAAGGATTCGGGATGGTCGTTGACTGAAATTATAAATATGGCTGTGAACATCAACAAATATGTACCACTGCGAGGAGGTATATCTACTTACACACAGTTACCGAAGTATATGGGGTATTCCAAAATATTTTGAACGGTCATTTACCCCGACCCCCATCGATTTCCGAATAAATTATTCTCACGGTAACCCTAGACTCAGGTATGATTGCTGAATTATTTTAGAATTTTTTGATTTTTTTTTTAGAAGTTATGATTTTTTGAAAATCGCACTTTTCGGCAACAGCTCGTTTTTCATCAAATTCTAGTTGGCAACCAAGGTATCCCATGGAAAAGTGACTCGTACAGAACTGTCCAGTTTTTTGACGTACTTTAAAATGGAAATATTTGTAGATTTTTTCAGACACCGGAAGTGCCGAAATTCTCGCTTCAAAAATCAAAATCATGGATTGCAAAAAGTCGCCGTAATCGATCTTTTTGAAATTTGTAGACAAAATTCTACATTGACAGACGGAATTTTTAAGACCAGACCGAAGTTGGGCCGACATCGAGTTTAGGAGGTATGGCTATTTTATTCACTCGAAAATTCATATTCCGGCGTTAGTTTTGTTATTATTATTATTAATATCATTGAAATCATTATCATTATTTTTATTATCATTATCAATTAATAATAATAATGATAATGATAATAATAATGAGAATAATAATAATTTCAATAACATTAATAATAATAACAAAAATAACGCCGGAATATGAATTTTCGAGTGAATAAAAAAGCCATACCTCCTAAACCCGATGTCGGTCCAAGTTCGGTCTGGTCTTAAAAATTCCGTCTGTCAATGTAGAATTTTGTCTACAAATTTCAAAAAGATCGATTACGGCGACTTTTTGCAATCCATGATTTTGATTTTTGAAGCGAGAATTTCGGCACTTCCGGTGTCTGAAAAAATCTACAAATATTTCCATTTCAAAGTACGTCAAAAAACTGGACAGTTCTGTACGAGTCACTTTTCCATGGGATACCTTGGTTGCCAATTAGAATTTGATGAAAAACGAGCTGTTGCCGAAAAGTGCGATTTTCAAAAAATCATAACTTCTAAAAAAAAAATCGAAAAATTCTAAAATAATTCAGCAATCATACCTGAGTCTAGGGTTACCGTGAGAATAATTTATTCGGAAATCGATGGGGGTCGGGGTAAATGACCGTTCAAAATATTTTGGAATACCCCATATACAGGATAAAAAGGCAGTGGTAAATATAATGAACAACGATCCGTATTGCTTTCTCTGGTCAATCACAGCAGCTCTTCACTCAGTAGGTAATCATGTGAATAGAACGACTTCTTATCCACATTTTAGCTCAGTGCTGAGGTATGAAGGTTTTAATTTTCCTATGAGTCTGAACGAAATTTCAAAATTTGAAAAATTGAACGGTTTAGCGATTAACGTGTACGGTATAGATGAACATGAACTAGTACCAGTTTATTTGAGTCGAGCGAAATCAGATACACCTACCATACATCTTCTTATGTTAGAAACTGACATTGAGTTGAATGAAATTGATCACGTCGACAACACAATATATCATTTTGCGTGGATAAAAAATTTGTCTCGACTGTTAAGTTCACAAATTTCGAAACACAAAGGTCATACCTGGTTTTGTGATAGATGTTCAAGTCATTTTCAGACTGAAATTTGTTTAACAAAACACAGGATTGATTGTGCGAATTTAAATAAATGTAGAGTGATATTACCAGACGAAAGGGATAAGATCTTGAATTTCAAAAACTTCGAATATAAAGAAAATGTTCCGTTTTGTATTTACGCCGATCTGGAATGTCTTTTGCAACCGGTTAACGATACATCTGAGTCTGAGAATAGAAGGGTGTATGAAAAACATGTCCCATACAGTATTGCCTACTATTTACATTGCACCTTTAACGAATCAGTTTCTAAATTTAGAATCAATCGTGGAAAGGATTGTATAGAATGGTTCGTGAACGAGTTGAAAGAATTAGCTCAAGCTTTGGAACCTTATCTCAAGCGTGTCGTACCTATGGAATCGTTGAGTCATGATCAGAAACAAGCATTTCATACGGCTAAGACTTGTCACATTTGTGGAAAACCATTCAGACCTCAAGAGGTGAAACATCGCGATCATTGCCATTTCACAGGTAAATATCGTGGTGCAGCGCACGAAGGTTGCAATTTAAATTACAAAAATTCGCACGTCATTCCGGTGGTCTTTCATAACTTATCAGGTTACGACTCACATTTCTTGATCAAGACGTTAGCAACATCTTTTGAAGGCTCGATGAGTCTCTTACCGATCAACAAGGACATATGTATTTCCTTTACAAAGAGTGTAGAAGGAACATCTATACATTTCAGGTTTATTGATTCGTTCAGATTCATGCCGGGCAGTCTAGAAAAATTAGCGTCTTATCTAAAGGATGAGCAGAAATTAATCACGCGCAAGCATTGCGGAAGCGTCGAAGAATTTCAGTTATTGACGAGAAAAGGTGTATTTCCGTACGAGTACGTAGACAGTTGGGAGAGCCTTGAACAGACACAGTTGCCTCCCATAGAAAAATTTTATTCAAAATTAAATGATGTAGGTATTTCGGAGGATAATTATTCGCACGCGTGTGATGTTTGGAAAACTTTTCAAGTAAAAACTTTGGGTCAATATTCGGACTTGTATCTGCAAACGGATGTGCGGCTTCTTTTAGCGGATATTTTTCAAAATTTCAGAAATAATTGTTGGTCCACTTATAAATGAAATCCGTTACATTATTATACAGCGCCGGGCCTCTCGTTTGACGCGATGCTCAAGTGCACGGGTGTTGAACTCGAGCCCCTCGTCGACATTGATATGTTATTGTTTATAGAAAGAGGAATTCGCGGCGGAGTAGCCCAATGCTCGAATAGATACGCTAAAGCCAACAACAGATATATGGGATCAGTATTCGATTCACGCCAAGAAGAATCTTACCTCATGTATTTCGATGTCGATAATTTATATGATGCAGCTATGAGTCACTTCTTACCGTATGGCTCCTTCGAATGGATGTCAAATTTTGAAAATTTCGATGTTTCAACCGTTTCAAATGAATCTCCCGTAGGTTACATACTTGAAGTTGATTTAGAATATCCGCGAGAACTTCAGGACTCTCACAGAGGCCTACCATTATGTCCGGAGCATTACATCCCACCTCTTTCTAAAAATTCTAAATTAACAACTACTCTTTTCTCGAAAAAGCAGTATGTCATTCACTATCAAGTTTTGAAACAGTGTTTGAGCTTGGGTATGAAGTTGGAGAAAATTCACCGGATATTAAAATTCAAACAAGCACCGTGGCTCAAGAAATATAGAGATTTAAATACCGAATTGAAAAAAAAAGTCAAACAACGATTTCGAAAAGAATTTTTATAAACTTATGAATATCGCTGTTTTCGGGAAAACTATGGAAAATGTTAGAAAACACAGAGATGTGCGGCTAATTACAAAGTGGGATGGTAGTAGACGAAGAGCCCACGACCGGCAGACGCACCTCATTTTCAATTAGATGAAACTTTTTCTGTGAGTCTATACCATAGTCGGCAACAACGTAGGGGTAAAAGCTAATATGGATGCGGGTGGCTTTGGCTGATAACAGTTATCAAAGGTACGAAAAAAATGAACTAAGTTACCTCATAGCAATATGCATAAATTTTATATATGTTATTCGGATAACTATTCCGTGCAAATATCCCAAACGGCTGACACTTTGGAGGGTGGGAAACGTCCGGCAGACGTTTTTTGAATTTTGAAAAAAATGAGCTAACTTACCTCATAGCAATATGCATAAACTTTATATATGTTATTCGGACGACTATTTCGTGAAATTACCCCAAACGGCAGACACCTCGGAGGGTGGGAAACGGCCGGCAGACACGAGAATGGTCCGCCGTGAGCGCGAGCGAGAGAGCCTTATCTGCCCCAGTGAGTGTGAGAGAGCGCATTAGTTGGGGCAGTGCCGCCGCTGCCTGAGCTGATACAAGAGGAATACTAAGATTATGAAATAAATAATAATAATAAAAATAATAATAATAATAATAATAATAATAATAATAATAATAATAATAATTGTTATTATTATTCAATTTTTAATTTTAGTTTATTTTTTTAATACTAATAGATTACAGGTAATGCGTGGGTAATTTTATATGAATATTAGAGTGGTCCTTATTTTGGTCATTTTCGAATTGAGATTTCTTCGCCCCCTAGAAGGGTTCCAAATAATTAAAAAAAAACATCCTCCAAATTTGAACTTTTTATCTTAATTTTAACACGTGCCGCAAAGCCTCTCAAGTTTTGCGTTTGATTAACATGGCGTTTTCACTGACCTTTATTCAGAATTTTGGCGCACCGTCAATAAGTGCGAAAAAAAATCTAATTCTTGTAGGAATCTTTTAAGAAAACAGGATATTATTTTATCAGATTTACAGAAATTCAAAATTCAAAATGATGGATCCAAAATAGCGGCTGTAAAACATAAAAAATGTTTAAATCCAGCCGCTATTTTGGATCCGCCATTTTGAATTTGGAATTTCTCTAAATCTAATAAAATAATATCGTGTTTTCTGAAAAGATTCCTACAAGAATTGGATTTTGTTCGCACTTATTGACGGTGCGCCAAAATTCTGAATAAAGCTCAGTGAAAACGCCATGTTAATCAAACGCAAAACTTCAGAGGCTTTGCGGCACGTGTTAAAATTGAGATAAGAATTTCAAGTTTGGAGGGTATTTTTTTTTAAATTATTTGGAACCCTTCTAGGGGGCGAAGAAATCTCAATTCGAACATGACCAAAATAAGGACCACTCTAATGAATATACAAAAAAAAATAATGAAAAGTTTTATAAAAATAATCGTATTGAACATCTTTTTTTTTTTTATTATGAAAAGTTTTATAAAAATAATCGTATTGAACATCTTTATTTTTTTAATATGAAAAATTTGACAGAAAAATCTCGTTAATCGTAATTATTTTCGTTATCATCATCATCGAATATTTCATCGTCGCTCAATGGGTATGATGGGGCGTCGTTCGAATCGTCATCGTCCACGCCGGCATCATACCCATTGAGCGACGATGAAATATTCGATGATGATGATAACGAAAATAATTACGATTAACGAGATTTTTCTGTCAAATTTTTCATATTAAAAAAATAAAGATGTTCAATACGATTATTTTTATAAAACTTTTCATAATAAAAAAAAAAGATGTTCAATACGATTATTTTTATAAAACTTTTCATTATTTTTTTTTGTATATTCATATAAAATTACCCACGCATTACCTGTAATCTATTAGTATTAAAAAAATAAACTAAAATTAAAAATTGAATAATAATAACAATTATTATTATTATTATTATTATTATTATTATTATTATTATTATTATTATTTTTATTATTATTATTTATTTCATAATCTTAGTATTCTTCTTGTATCAGCTCAGGCAGCGGCGGCACTGCCCCAACTAATGCGCTCTCTCACACTCACTGGGGCAGATAAGGCTCTCTCGCTCGCGCTCACGGCGGACCATTTTCGTGTCTGCCGGCCGTTTCCCACCCTCCGAGGTGTCTGCCGTTTGGGGTAATTTCACGAAATAGTCGTCCGAATAACATATATAAAGTTTATGCATATTGCTATGAGGTAAGTTAGCTCATTTTTTTCAAAATTCAAAAAACGTCTGCCGGACGTTTCCCACCCTCCAAAGTGTCAGCCGTTTGGGATATTTGCACGGAATAGTTATCCGAATAACATATATAAAATTTATGCATATTGCTATGAGGTAACTTAGTTCATTTTTTTCGTACCTTTGATAACTGTTATCAGCCAAAGCCACCCGCATCCATATTAGCTTTTACCCCTACGTTGTTGCCGACTATGGTATAGACTCACAGAAAAAGTTTCATCTAATTGAAAATGAGGTGCGTCTGCCGGTCGTGGGCTCTTGGACTATAGACATGGAGCAAGAGCGCTTATCGCTAAGCCAAATTTTCATAGCCGTACTGTATTCGGGGAAGATATGACAATAATCAAATTGAGTCGAACGAAAATTAAATTCAATAAACCTATACACGCAGGATTTTCTATTATGGATCTCGCTAAAACCTACATTTATGATTTTCATTATAATTACATAAAAAGCAGATTCGGTGACCAAGCAAAGCTTATGTATACCGACACGGATAGTCTCATATATCACTTCACCGTACCCGATATATATGAGCTCATGAAACGCGATTTGGACTGATTTGATACTTCCGACTATCCTTTAGAAAATATTTACAAGATGCCGCTAGTCAACAAAAAAGCGTTGGGATTAATGAAAGACGAAAATGACGGGAAGATAATGACTGAGTTCATAGGCTTAAGGTGCCACAGTACCGGAAGTCAATTCTCAGATTTTCGATAGATATATGTCATACCGAGACGTCAAATACGAGGAATTTCGTCGACAAATCGAGCCTTATTTATGGGACACAGATAGGTGAAATAAGTTTTCCTGAAACAAGTGTGTATTCCTACGGGGCGTTTACTCCCTGTGTTGAGTGATAGACGTTTTAATCTCCTGGATGCGGCGAAAATACGACAAGTCGGTAATGGCCAGATTCTGATGCCGCCATGTTGGATATGTATAAACGACCTGTCACTTTTATTTATTCGCAATACACATTACTGGGTAATCTACGCTGAAAATCACTAAGTAAGCGCCCTACAGATCAATTTAAGCTTTTATAAAAAAATAATACCCGTGGTATTCGTTTCCTCGTTCGGGCTCAATTTGTCGACGAAATTCCTCGTATTTCACGATTCTGACGTCACAAAATATATATAGGACACGCCAGTACTGTGGCACCTTAAGAGCTAAATTATATGCCTCCAAAGTTTTAGGTGAAAATAGAGAGCAGAAACGTGCCAAGGGAATCAAATGGGCAACACTGAAAACCATAACGTTCGATGACTACATACAATGTGCTCTGCAGCATCGAAATCTGACAAAAAGTCAAAATTTAATTCAAAGTAAGAATCATCAGGTTCATACGGTGATGCAGAGGAAGATAGCGCTGAGCTGGAACGACGACAAGAGGATCATATTTCCTGATACGACGGACACGCTTCCGTGGGGTTACGATAAGACTGTGTAGAATGAAATAAACATACTTGTCAAACATTATCTTTCTTTATTATTAAACCTTACAAGTCAGACTTATTTATCCAACTATTGTGTGTATTATTGAAACCTAACCATTTTACAAATAGCTTGTTTCCACGTCTCTTGAGCACCTTCTCCACCAGGTAGATGTCGGAATTCTTGACTTTGAGAAGTTCCTGTTCGTAGAAGCCACCCGCTATCGGCTGATCCTGATAATCATTAAGCTTGTATGTTACTGGATCAGTATTTACTACTTGGATGATCGTGAATATTTCAGTCGTCTAATTTGGTGTATATCCTTTCTCAAAACCATTCTTATATTTGCTGATTCGGACTTTATCTCCAACTTTGAACTTTGCCGGCTTAACCGATTTGACTCGAACTTTTTGGTATACAGTCTGCAATAATGTCCGCTCGTTTCCAGGGGATACGTCCTTTGGCTTCATGCGAATAGTCCGATGTTTAGAGTTGTTGTAAGCCGAAACCAAATCAGATAAAATGTCCGTCCACTTGTAATTTCCTTGCAGACTGAACTGCATCCACATTTTGTTTTTCAGCGTACGATTGAAGCGTTCACAGATCGATGCCTTCAAGTTACTAAAGCTTGAGTATAGTTGAATCACACGAAAAACATCCAAAATGTAAAAAAAAAGCCGCTAAGTACCCAAAACCTAAATTATCTCACAATAAGAATTCACGAGAAACTTAGCGGCAGTCTCTGTCGTGATATCAGGAAAGCCTGCACAGCACTACGATCTCCCTGCAAGTATACGTTGATATCTTGATATCGAAACATCATTCCCAGAGCTACGTACTTGGCGGGCACATTCTTTTATATTCCTGTGTACTACCGCAATTATAATTGAATTTATATTGGCCGGATTAACGACTATACTCTTCTGCATGCGAAGCAGGGAATTTCGGATCCTAAAACTCGATTGGTATTAGTTCGTAGAAAATAGTTAATTTATGGCAATTACGCATACTTTGAGTTGAGATACCTTTTCTTCTAATAACATTTGCATCATCCAGATATTAAGAAAATAATGTTAGATTAAGATTAATTACAAATTGATTTGATTCATGGCTTTGCCGGGTCTCTTGCAGCTATTCGAAGTTTCCTCTGATGGACGACTCGAGATATGGTGTTGATTCCTGGATGAACGCGTGTTTGAACTTCTTTCTTCAAACAAAGGCGACTTATATTCTATGGCATGAATGAGCAATCCAATTATTTATTATATGTGTCTCGGATATGACTTTCGCGAAGCTAGTTTCCATTTGTGATGATATACAGTCAGAAGAATATCGTTGCGCGTGAGTGTACGTGCGTATTAGGCTACGAGCGCCTTCGGCGCCCCCCACCCTAATACGTACGTACACTCACACGCAACGATATTCTTCTTTTCTTTATAAATTAGGTATTATATACTTAAAGTGCATACCGCAGTAATAATGATCAACGATATGCTGGATAATGAATATCAACGTCTGAGCGTATAGTATTATCCTATCTCAAATTGTATTTGAAAATCATCCTATCTCAAACTGTGGCTGAAGACTATCCCATCTCAAAATGTGTTTGAAAATCATCCGATTTCGAATTGTGATTGGAAACTATTCCATCTCAAAATGCGTTTTTATGAACACTATTCATATACTATAAAACATTCGAATTATCAAGAGTTCGAATTGTCGAAGTTTTTCAGTGCGATTCAGAATTGAAAGATGTAAGAGGCCTACACAGTGGTGCTAACCTGATTTCGGAGAAACCAAATGGATTCCTGTGATAGAATAATTTTCAGACGCATTCTGAGATAGAATGGTTTTCAATCACAATTTGAAATAGGATGATTTTCAAACGTATTTTGAGATAGGATAGTTTTCGACCACAGTTTGAGATGGGATAGGATAGGATCATTTTTAAATCCTTTTCAAGATAGGACAATATTTCGCTCAAGCATCGTTATTATCATTGAATTCAGATATTGTCAATAAGAATAATGAACACGTCGCAAGCCAACAAATGGTCGAGTGATTATAGAGAGGACTAGCCTTACCAAGTATAATTACCAAGTATTAGACGTGTACCTGTAGAGATACAGAGAAAATACACTGACGATAAGGCTAAGATTATTATAAATTGTTGACGTGAATGCCGACGTGTTAAGAATACGGAAAGTGTCGCATTATTTCCATATAAGTATTATCATTGGTACAATTATGTGTCTCATTATTAATAAAATCATCCCTGTAAATAGCGAGTGATTTTCAAGAAAACGAAGGGTGATTAAGACTTATAGGTGAAAATATGTAGCTCTGGCAATGATGTTTCGATATCACTACACGAAACAGTGAGGTCCGAATTGACAACGTATACTTGCAGGGAGATCGTAGTGCTGTGCAGGCTTTCCTGATATCACGACAGAGACTGCCGCTAAGTTTCTCGTGAATTCTTATTGTGAGATAATTTGGGTTTTGGGTACTTAGCGGCTTTTTTTTTACATTTTGGATGTTTTTCATGTGATTTCACTTCTTTTTGTAAGGACGAAGCAACGATATTACTGTGGATCGCCGAAAATATCTCGAAATCCGATGTTAAGTTTCAATTGGCTTATACGAGTGTGACCTTTGAGTACCACATATACTGAACAGTTTTAATACTTATACTGCTACAACAGTTTAGTGATGTTATAACGTGAAAACGGAACCCATCGATTGTCCAATAAAAACTTCTTAGATTATACAGGGTGACTCAGAGTTCGTGACTTCGAGTTATGGGGGGCCCAGAAGAGGCCAGAGGGGGCTCAGAAAAGACCGGGGAGGCTCCTGGGGCCGACGGGGCGCTGGAGGGGACTCCGTTGTAGTTTATTTTCAATTTTTTTAAACTATTATATATTTTTTTAAACTATTTTTTTGTTTCTTGTCATATATTTTATTAATAAACACGTTGTAAAGTAGACATCACAGTTCCAAACAAATTATTCACAATCGCCATTTCATTCCAAAATTTCCACAGAATTATGTATACAACACATGTTTACTTGCTATATTGTAACTTTACGGATAGTGAGCGACACTGAAAGTGACGCGAACCGGTTGGTTATTGTGTTTTCTTTACTCAATTTATATTTTTGTTTGAGACTTCTACTATTAATTATTAGCCGTGCCTATTACGGACTTGAACTACCGTGTAGCTGAAGCCGCCTCCCGACAGACCTGAGTACGATAAACGCACTAAGGCTGCACTCTACCCTCTTAACTGTTAAATGTTAATTTAATGAAGTTAATTTATTCCAAATAATAGCTGTGCCAGACCTGGGTAGATCGGAGATCCACCAAGGCTGTATCTAGCTTTCTGTTAGATTTAAACTATAACCTGGAATTGGCGGAGGAAGGGGTTTGACATCTGATTAAACTGCTTTTTTGTAATGTTCAAGAATCTGTTTATTCAATTAACTAAAACTACGGTTGCAACCCTAACCTATTTTTACACGTTGCTTATTATCTACTTACTTGTCTTTACAAGGTTTTTATTTGAATTTGATATCTCTTTTTCAGTGTAAGTTTTCTAGTAATAATGCGTCGATCGTAGTTTAATATTTATTCTTTAATAATTTTCTCTAAACTCAATGGTAAGAATATATGATTTGATATTTGGTAGTTTGATTTGGAATAAGTGAATTTATATTTGATATTTGAAGTACTAGCTGATTCTAACGGTTCATCAGAGCTCTATGCTCGTGATGACCAACAAGTGACTGTGAGTCTATCTGGTCTACCCTAGAATAGCTGATGAGCTGAGCGGCGCCTCGACTTTTATATTAATCGTGACGTCACTCAGCTCGTCGCTGCTGTCGATCGTTCTAGACTGTTCTCGATGTTCGCAACGGCTGATGTTTGAATGCTAACGGTCAGGCATGGGTTGCCTGATTCGTTACATTGGCCCCCTTCGATCATCAGGTGGTCGGATGATCTTTGATGATACGAATGGATGATGATCGATGTCCTTCTTGATTTGTCTCTCTGAGATGATGATGAATGGTGAACTTTTTACCCCCTCTTCAATCCTAATGGATCAGTCGGATCTAGTAGCACGGGTATCTCCACTATTTCATTCACCCTTGGCTTAGGCTTGTTGGCATACCTGATCGCCGGTGGTCTAGTGGCTACTACAGCTGTTTTCGGTACCTTGCGCCTTTGTGTCATCTCGTCGTCTTCGTCATCTGACAGGTCTAAAGTGCCGAATACTCGTAGCATCTTTATTAGATCTTCTGGTTTCCTATTTTTTCGTCGGTCGAAGTCGGCGAGTCGACACCGCTTGCTGCCGGTTGGCAAAGCTCGATCTGTGTCGGTGTTGATCGGTGTTGGTGCATTGCGGCTTGCTGTTGATGCACCGTCATTGGACTTCTCCCTCAGACGTGGGATTTTGAATCCTCGAAGATCAGGATGGCGTTTGGATATTGCCTCTATCCTTTTAATGGTAGGTAAGTTGGATTTCCTTACTATCTCATTCTTATCTTTGATGGTTTTACGGCTTGTCTCCTCCTTGTTAATCATCGGTATTTTAACTCTTGGAATACAGATTTTTAGTATTAAGTTGTTGTTTCGATCCTTAGGAACGACTGGATCGACCCTTGTTTCGTCAACAACTTCATCTACTTCTTCGCTGGTGGTCGGCGGAACGGTAGGTGCATTCACCGGCTCGGTGACTTCCGTTAAATTCGGACGTGCATCCTTCCTTCGTCGCTGCAATCGTGACGGATCCATGAGGTATGCAGCCGTTTGGTATCCTCTACCTATCACATATCTCCCGGTTCCCGATTTAAACACTCCCGAAGGTACAATGACTTTATCATTTTCAGGATTATGGACATCATCGCCAACGGTTTGGGTTTCCTTGTCCTGTACGCTGATATACCCGTATTCAGACATGATAACGACTGTGATGACTCATAGCGACCTCGAGCTTTTATACCATCTTCTTCGTATCATCTGTCCTTGGTATGTCAGCAATTCAAACACAACCGTTGCAAACGATGACAGTCAGTACCCCTAGTTGCTAATGCTCGTTTATTTTTCAAATATCGGGTAATATGTATCGCTTTAGCATGTTTGTGTGGAATCTACCACGCTCTTTTCGTGTGTTTATGTTTTCTAAAATGAATGTAGCTTCACCAACACGGTTACAAATTCGATATGGACCTTCATATAACGCTAGGAATTTGGCCATTATTTTGTTTTTTGAATCCGAGACATTAAGCGCTCGAACTAATACCAAATCGTTTACTTTAAATTCGGTTAATTTATGATTCGAATTGAACCTGTTGGCTCTGCTATTTCCATTTTTTATTATATTCTCTCTAACTAAATTTAATTTTAACTCTTGTGTACTATCGTTTTGATCTATTTTAAACCATTGTTTCCAGAATCTACTGGGTGGCTCGCCGAGTTGAATTTCGCACGGACAAAATCCAGTCGACTCATGGTGCACTTCGTTCACGCAACTTTCAATAACTTTTAACCATTTAATCCATGATGTATGTTTGTCGGTAAGGAATGTTCTGAAAAATCTTCCCAATTCTCGATTTACTCTTTCGACCATATTCCCTTGTGGGTGTCTTATCGATGAAAATATAGGAGTGATTCCTTCTTCTTCTAGTTTATTTAACCATTGTGCTGACGTGAACTGTGTCCCATGGTCGAACTGAATTTTGTTCGGCTTACCCAACTCTGGTATGTACTCATCGAAGATGCACCGGATTGTGGAGCGCGCGTCGGCAGTTTTGAGCGGATATAAGCGTACGAATTTGCTGAACGCGTCGATGGTAACTAACAACCATTTATAGTTTCCTTTGCTTGAGGGTAACGGGCCTAAGAAGTCAATAGAAACTAGTTCTCCAACTTTGCTGGGTGTTATGTTCTGCATTCGCGCATAGCGGTATAAATTCGGTACTTTACATCGCTGACATCGATCGCAACTTGCTAGAGTTTTTCGAATGCAACGCGCAAATTTCGGGTAGTAAAAATTCTCTTTAAGCATTTCATAGCATTTCCCTGACCCCACATGTCCGTATGCTTCGTGTGTCTCGATAATTAATCCCTTTAATAATCCTTCTGGGAGATAAGCTCTTTTATTGCCCCCTGGTTCAACATGGTACCAAATACCTTGTTCTAATTTTAATCTTTTTTTAGTCCTCGTTAGATCCTTTTCTACGAGATCTTTTATACTCGGATCGTTTGCTTGAAGCATTCCGAAGTTTCTCAAGTTATCGTTTAAATTTTGTGTTATTTCTTTTGCTAATGGTGCAACTATTTGTAATTTACTAATTTGTGATTTTTCTTTTTCCGGATTCACCGCCGAAATATTTAAGATACGCTGTACTGGTGTCGGTATCAATTCCTCTTCCAGCACAGCGCCTCCTAGTTTTCCGTATTTACTATATTTGATTCTATTACCGACGGGTTATCTTCGGTGTTTACAACGGTCGCCTTTATATGACTAGTTGTCCAATTCGACCTATTGTTGACATGCTCGCCTTGTCCATGTTTTTGACGCGTTTCATGATTATCGTTAGCAGGTTTGAAGCTTTGGCTTGTCATGTCGTTACGCCATGACACCTGTTTGTCTCGGTTTTCAGTTAGACGGTTGACGGTTGGGTACTGTTTGTTCGTGTACGTCGGTTTTTGTCTAGGCGCGTTTGATCTACCCCCGAATTGCATTTCGTCCAAAAACTCCAACAGTGCGTCGATGTCGCAAATCCCGCGGCATTTAGCAGCTTCAACAACCGGCTCGTCAAAGTGCCTTGTAAGATTTCGAACGATCTCTTGTTCTGACATGGCTGGATTTAATCCGACAGCTGATGCGAATTTTCGATTGGCATACTCAGACCACGTCACCCTCGCGTCCGGAATATAATATCCAAATTCGATATCTCTTCGTAATTCCCGTTGTGTTTCTACGCCCCAATATCTGTTCAAAAATCGTTTTTTAAACTCTCCCCAGGAACGAATTATGTCGCGACGCGCGATCCACCAATCCTTTGCATCTAACATGAGACTTTGTCCTACTAGCTTTAAGCAAATATCATCATCTCTAGCATCTATAAAGGTAAAGTATTCTTCTATTTCTTTAATATAATTTGCTGGTCTTTCCCAACCTTTTCCAGAGAACTGCGGTAGTCTGATGTGTTTGGAAATTAAGTTGTTGTAGTCACAACTTTGATTTGGATTTGTCGATTTTACTTTTCTAATTTCCGCGTTCACGCTTATCTTGAAATTATCGTGTTTTTTCTCGATATCTATGATTCTTTCCAAATTTACTTTTTGATTTCTTTCGATCTTACTATCCAAACAATTCAGACTCTCGCCAAACTCCTCTCTTATGCTTCCATGCTCTTCATGGTATTCTTTTTGACATTCTATTAATTTCTCTTCGAACTTTTCGCTTGTAGCTTCTAATTTTTTATCTAATATCTCTAATTGTTTCTTATATTTTAAAGATTGCTCTTCGAGCCTTTTTCTGAAATTATCTTCGCATGATAATACGTTATCTGTATTTACTGATTTTGCTTCGACGATTGTTCTTTCTAGTTTAGCATATTTATCATCTATTTTCTTATGTATTTTTTCCAGCGCATCCATCACTGAGGACTGGTCGACGATCATCGCTCTTCGACGATCTGTATCTTTTTCTTTTTCTATTTCAATAAAAGTTTTATCTAAATTTACTGTCTCTTTGTCTTTATTTTGACGACCCTGATTCCTATCTCCTAAACCTAGCTCTGTAGCCGAACTGATGCCAGATCCCTTGTCCGCCATTTGCCTGGTTGTGACACCGGACTTTGACATAATCCACAAATGACTCTACTAGCAATATTTTTTGATTCTAATTTGATGCAACGAAGTTAAGTTAATAAACAAATGACTCTAGATATTTCAAGCAATTTTTCTAGCTAAAATTTGAATAGAGAAGCCCCACGTTGGGCGCCAAATGTAACTTTACGGATAGTGAGCGACACTGAAAGTGACGCGAACCGGTTGGTTATTGTGTTTTCTTTACTCAATTTATATTTTTGTTTGAGACTTCTACTATTAATTATTAGCCGTGCCTATTACGGACTTGAACTACCGTGTAGCTGAAGCCGCCTCCCCACAGACCTGAGTACGATAAACGCACTAAGGCTGCACTCTACCCTCTTAACTGTTAAATGTTAATTTAATGAAGTTAATTTATTCCAAATAATAGCTGTGCCAGACCTGGGTAGATCGGAGATCCACCAAGGCTGTATCTAGCTTTCTGTTAGATTTAAACTATAACCTGGAATTGGCGGAGGAAGGGGTTTGACATCTGATTAAACTGCTTTTTTGTAATGTTCAAGAATCTGTTTATTCAATTAACTAAAACTACGGTTGCAACCCTAACCTATTTTTACACGTTGCTTATTATCTACTTACTTGTCTTTACAAGGTTTTTATTTGAATTTGATATCTCTTTTTCAGTGTAAGTTTTCTAGTAATAATGCGTCGATCGTAGTTTAATATTTATTCTTTAATAATTTTCTCTAAACTCAATGGTAAGAATATATGATTTGATATTTGGTAGTTTGATTTGGAATAAGTGAATTTATATTTGATATTTGAAGTACTAGCTGATTCTAACGGTTCATCAGAGCTCTATGCTCGTGATGACCAACAAGTGACTGTGAGTCTATCTGGTCTACCCTAGAATAGCTGATGAGCTGAGCGGCGCCTCGACTTTTATATTAGTCGTGACGTCACTCAGCTCGTCGCTGCTGTCGATCGTTCTAGACTGTTCTCGATGTTCGCAACGGCTGATGTTTGAATGCTAACGGTCAGGCATGGGTTGCCTGATTCGTTACAATATATTATATATTTTACAAAACTTTCTGTTACTTCATATAATACGAATTTCAAATTGTCCTCATCATCTTCCTATATCTAGCGCAACTTTCGATTCACTCAAATTTACTGATATCGTATTGAGGTAAACAGACTACGGATATGACGTGATATTAATTTTTTAAATTCATATTCAACGACAAAACAATATGTTGTCTTTATAAATGTATGCTCAATTTTATTCCCGACACTGATATTTCTTCAGGTTTCAGTTTAAAATTTTGCCAGATCATTAGAACTATCATTTTTAACGTAAGATTATATTCGCAAATAAATATTTTCACCACCCATATTATGACAAATCTATTGTTATATGTAATATAAGACAATAGAGGAATAAGAAAAGGGTAACCCGCACGGCAATATATATATGCGAAAAATATATGCAACATACATGTGCGCAAAATCCAAAGATGTTCGCATATGTTATAACATATATGTACGCATTTACATATATGTATCCTATATGTTAGATGAATTTTACATAGTGTTGACATCTATGTCGACATCTATGTCGACATACATGCAGAGTTGTAAATAATGCATTAAATTTTTTAATGCATTGACATTTTCATTAACCATTAAATTTAATTTTTTAATGGAAAATATTTCCATTAACCATTAAATTTAATTTTTTAATGGAAAATATTTCCATTAACCATTAAATTCAATTTTTTAATGGAAAATATTTCCATTAACCATTAAATTTAATTTTTTTAATGGAAAATATTTCCACTAACCATTAAATTCAATTTTTTAATGGAAAATATTTCCATTAACCATTAAACTTAATTTTTTAATGGAAAATATTTCCATTAACCATTAAACTTAATTTTTTAATGGAAAATATTTCCATTAACCATTAAATTTATTTTTCTAATGGAAACTTTTTCCATCAACCATTAAATTTAATTATTCAATGGAAAACATTTCCATTAAAAAATTAAATTTCATCATTTGATGAGAAAAATTTTCATCAATTTTTGAATATTTTTTTCTATTCGGAAAAATTCTCATCAACTGCTGGAATTTTCTGAAATTACTTTGGATCACTTTTAATTTTTAAATAGACTTGGCGGGAAAGTAGAAAGCCATTCGCTGTGTGCATGACCGTGAGCGGCTCAGGGTTGTAAAATTTTTAATGGAAAATATTTCCATTAACTCATTGAATTTAATTTTTTTAATGAAAACATTTTCCATTAAAAAAATGAATTTAATGGTGAGTGAAAATATTTTCCATTAAAAAATTAAATTTAATGGTTAATGGAAATATTTTCCATTAAAAAAATTAAATTTAATGGTTAATGGAAATATTTTCCATTAAAAAATTAAATTTAATGGTTAATGGAAATATTTTCCATTAAAAAATTAAATTTAATGGTTAATGGAAATATTTTCCATTAAAAAATTAAATTCAATGAGTTAATGGAAATATTTTCCATTCAAAATTTTACAACCCTGCATACATGTCACTACATGTATGTTGACATTTATATCAAACTTATAAAAAATAAATGTTACTTATATTTTAGCGCAAAAAACAAATATGTCGCATATATTTTTCGCATATATATATTTCCGTGCGGGAATTCTTCGCTAATACGAAGCGAAGTACCTGGACTACGAGAAAAACGAAGCGGCGGACCTGGACTACGAGAAAAACGAAGCGGAGGACCTGGACTACCAGGAAAACGGAGCGAAGGACCTAGACTACAAGAACTACGAAGCCGAGGACCTGGACTACGTGAATTACGAAGCGGAGGACCTGGACCGCAAGAACTACGAAGCCGGTGACCAGGACTACGAGAAATACGAAGCGAAGTACCTGGACCACGAGAAAAACGAAGCGGAGGACCTGGACTACGAGAACTACGAAGCCGAGGACCTGGACTACGTGAATTACGAAGCGGAGGACCTGGACCAGAAGAACTACGAAGCCGGTGACCAGGACTACGAGAAATACGAAGCGAAGTACCTGGACTACGAGAAAAACGGAGCGAAGGACCTAGACTACGTTAAGTACGGAGCCGAGGACCTGGACTACGAGAAAAACGAGGCGGAGGACCTGGACTACGAGACAAACGAAGCGAAGGACCTAAACCTACAAGAACTTCGAAGCCGAGGACCTAGACTACGTGAACTACGAAGCCGAGGACCTGGACTTCGAGAACTACGGAGCCGAGGACTTGGACTACGAGAAAAACGAAGCGGATAACCTGGACTACGAGAAAAACGAAGCGGAGGACCTGGACAACAAGAACTACGAAGCCGGTGACCAGGACTACGAGAAATACGAAGCGAACCCCCACGAAAAAAATATATATGCTAGGATATATGCATGGAATATATCCTAGCATATATGAAATCATATATGCTAGGATATACTCAAATTTGCCCAAAGATATATTCTAGCATATATGTCAAGATCATATATTCTGGCATATATTCTAGCATATATTCCGGCATATATACTCCAGCATATATTTTTATCATATATTCTAGCATATATTCTAGCATATATTCGAGCATATATTCTGGCATATATTCCAGCATATATACTCTAGCATATATTCCAGCATATATTCTAGCATATATTCTAGCATATATTCTGGCATATATTCCGGCATATATTCTGGCATATATTCTACCATATATTCTAGTATATATATTGCTAGGATAAAAAAAGACAAAAATTCTTGATATGATTACGTGAAAAAATTAGCGGCAAATTTCTTTTCGTCATAGTAGGCGTAAAGTACGCATTTTTGGTCTTGTTTTGCGAGCGTAAAGTTCGACTTTACGCCCGGTGTTTGTAAACAAAAACTATCCCTACGCGCGACGCCCAATGGGCGTCGCGCATAGGAATAGTTTTTATTTACACACACCGGGCGTAGAGTCGAACTTGACGCTTGCAAAACAAAGCCAAAAATGCGTTTTTACTTTACGCCACCATGACGAAAAATAATGTTCGCACCGTGGGCGTACAACTTCACGACCTTGGGATGATCGCACGACCCTCGGGCCGGCTACGCCGGCCCTCTGGCGCGTTCGATCACCCGCGGGCGTAAAGTTGTACTTTACGCCCATGGTACGAAAATAACTATTTCAAAATATTTATTTTATATATAAGACATGACGATACAAATTTTTCAAGTAAAAAATATCTATATTAAATATCTGACTTTTCCGGTTTGTTTGAAACCTCCTAACATTTTGAGGTTTTCCGGTAATGTAGCCAACATGTTATAACGTGCGTTGGCAGTAATATTAGCGTCATTTACACTCAATTCAATTTCTTAAATTTCTTGATCGTCAGTATTATTAACAGCCGATGATGAAGGCCCGAAGACATAATTCTTTCAGGTGCCTCAATTTTCCTCTCCAACATTTTAATTGAACCTAAAACAATCATGTATAATTAACTACCGAATTCATTATGCAAAAATGTATAATTTGAATGAATTGATAATTTTAATAATACAATAGGCTCTCACCGGACATTTTAATCATCATTGCGTGGAAACATTTCCAGCCACCTAGTGCCATTTTCTTCGTATCTTGCCATTCAACCATACGTATACATTTTTTTCGGATCATGATCTTCGCTCAAAAATTCTTCGAAATCAAAATTCTTAATGTCTTGAATATCGATCCCTGGCGTCGTCTTCTTGTCATCTATCTTCCACCTACCCATACTAATACCCACATTTTTTTAATGACCAAATAATTAATCGATTGATTATTTATTAACGGGATGTGATAGGCAGAGGTCGATGAAGAAGGGGGTGTTTTTACCAATTTTTTTTTTTGTTTTACTCTGCATATCGCGACGAAGGCACAGAATGGATTTTCGCAGAGGCATTCGACGTATTATATGGTGAAGTATTGCCGTAGACGAATAAACGTATTGAAATCGAAAAATAGTTTATTTTCGTAAATTACAATCTGTAAAATAGGGTAAAAAAATGGCCGCTCGGGACTCGACTCTCATATGCTGACCTTATTATTCAAGTTCACGTGGTATGCAGCCCTGAAATGTATAGCTGCGTCAATTCTACGACCTCGCACAAAGCGAACGATCTGTTTATTTGTGAATATTCCGTGAAAATGGTAGCGTGAGTTGCAATGCTGCATTTCGTCGACTCCAACCGAGTCAAAGCGGTTTTTGACAGTTACATACACTAATGTTACGTGCGTAATTTCGGAAACCTTCAAAACTCTAAATTTCTTTTCATTCATTTCATTGATTCATTCTTCAATCATCATCGATAAAGTCGGATAAATAATATCGGATTCGTTCTTTTAACGCGCAATAGTTTACTCATTTTACTTCAGAAATCGGTAATACAATATTTCCTTTTTAATGCAAAACGGAAATGTAATACAATATTTCCTTTCTTGAAACGTCTATAAGTCGCGTAGCAGTAGACGACGGCGAAGCAAGACTGGAACCCCAGTATTGCTGACCCCTCAATTTCACACTACTAAGCTAGTGTACGTAGGTGTAGTCTCTACTCTCTCTAATATTCCCAGGAAATAGGAAAGCTAAGCTAAATAATAAAGACTATAGGTGAAGCATGGAATAGCATGGGACCGCAGAACGACACCAGGGCCCCACTCCTACGCTTAACTGCAAGTAGTCCTTCAAACCAATCAGGCGATAATTAGCCACTAAGCAAGGCCCTAATTGGCTAAGCCACGCGCGCAATAATATATGCATTGTTGCAACCGCGGCTACCTCGTCGCCTTTGAATTTGAATTAGTGTCTTTCTTCTGTCAAGTCGCGAAGTGCGTGGTCGCAAGGACCCGTGTGCAGTAATCAAGCCAAGAGTTATACTCAATCTTTTATTTCTTATAATAAAAGTGGTAGTATAAAGGACTTAGCACTCGTTAACAAATTCAATTAAACGTGATAAATCTAAAAACTTAGTGTTCCGTTTAAGTTCTTAAATTCAGTGCAGAGACACAAGCTATTAAATATTTTCAATATTAAATCATAACTTCACTTTCCGCCTTATACTCATTTCGAGTATTTGTATTATTAATATAACCTATATTAAATTTAATCTCAGATTAAACCAAGCTCGATTTTCATCATTAATATTTCTACAAACCTAGAATCATTCAAACCTGTGTATCGAATCAGTCACGAACAATGGACATTTGATCGTAAAATTAGCTTCAGTTCAAAACATTTTAAATCCATCAAAACAGTTAATACATCCTAAACCGCTATCTAAATTCTACGCAAATCGAAGGCTTCGAGGTACCTAAGGTGAGGGAGGCAAATACCTAAGGATCGAAAATTAGTCCCATGCTACGCCATCTCATCCAAAGCTAAGTAACCACGATCGCTCACAAAATTCGCTCTTTTATAATTTACCGTTCATATTCGGAAATCGATATATTGTTTTCCAGAATTCTTTAATTTTAACCTTATGCATGATAAAATATAATTCCATCTGATGTGTAGTACAACCACGGGAATATCGTTATAGGCCAATACTAATAGTATTTCGGAGCGATTCCTTCCTAATAACGAGACCACCCGGCGAGCTTGCGTTGCTACTCATTCATCAATCCGAATATTTATATATTTTTTTTTTATTTTTCCTGTTATTCATATAATTATAAATATTACTTTAATTGAATAACTCGAGATCGGTATGGACATAAAATTAATAACCAAATAGGATAATTCATAGAATTCCGGGTTTCACCCTAATCCTGTTGGGTCTGTTTCTTTTATTCATCAAATGCTCAATAACATTAAGCCCAATAACTACCGATCTCGAATTATATTATTACTTTATTACTATAACTGAAGAATTTACATACTAAGCATATATTTCCTTATCGAGGAATTCATTTATTATTCTCGCGATAGAACCAAGATCTGAATGATTGTAAACCTAATAAACCGCCTGGGATAATTCATAGAATTTCGGGTTCTACCCTGATACCAGTGCGGGAATTCTTTTATGTCAAAAAGAGACTTTTATTCTGGTGTTCTACTTTAAGGCACTAAGCTCCCATTTACAGATCTTGATTCAATCCTGGAGGAATTTTACTTATAGATCTTTATATAGGTATTAGAATAGATCTCCGATACAATCCGAGAGAGAGAGAGAGTTCTTATTTCTTATTTACATTCTTATCTATATTTCTTTTTTTCTTTTATTTTATTACTCGTATCAGCGTGTGAATCGTGAAGAGGCCTTTATTATTTCATTACCTTCATTGATAATTTTTATATAGTAACAAGCCTTCACGATCCCCACGTCGGATATCCTTATATTATTACATTATTTTCATTATTTTGTGATTACATTATTTTATATAATTCTGTTCAACCGACAATCAGTTGTCCGTCGCTTGAACCATATTATTATTCTCAAAATCGTTCAAGAATACATTATTGATTTTACCAGTCAATCCTCATGATTATTTGAACCACCCTTTTATTCATTTATTTTATTTTACCTTAATTATATTATTATTATTTCTATATCAACTAGCCTCACAATAATTTAAATAAATCTATTGAGACCTGTATAGGACTAGGCGGCAACGATTCCCATTTACCGATCTATTTTAGAATAGATCTTTTTCATAATTATTTACTATGTGGATGTGACGGGATGATTAATTCCATTGATTGATGGGTTCTCGCTTGTGATAAAACCATAGGGATTAATAACACTCTACCCATACCGTCCGTCACACTAACGTGTTGGATGCTGACCGGTATAAAGTTCGCCCCACAGTCTTCTGTCTCTTTCTTCCCTCGCGCTAACTGTCAAAAAAAGCTTTGACTCGATTGGAGTCGACGAAATGCAGCATTACAACTCACGCTTCCATTTTCACGGAATATTCACAAATAAACGGATCGTTCGCTTTGTGCGAGGTCGTAGCATTGACGCAGCTATACATTTCAGTGCTGCATACCACGTGAACTTGAATAATAAGGTCAGCATATGAGAGTCGAGCCCCGACCGGCCATTTTTTTTATCCTACTAGCGTATTTGGCGCGCTGCGCGCGCCTCAGCCATTACCGTATGTGACGTATTTCCATAATTTTTACAATAAAAATTGAATGTTTATCACAAGAATCATGGACATACGTCCCATACTATCATACATATACCTATATTTACAAATATATATATATATGGATATTAAATTAGAAGGATATATATGTATATATAACAATATATATAATAATTGATACAACCATTCAACTATTTTTCAATGAAATCAATTATTTATTTACTTATTCATTTAAAAAATGAAATTAGCAAAGGCCTTTCATATTTTTGGTTCATCTAGTTTTGGGATATGTATTTATTCAGTTGATTATGAATTAAATAATTCTTTATAAACATAATTCTTCACGGTTGTATTGTTTCGTTGACTTCCAAGGTCCCCCAAATGAAAATCTTTGTTTCTTTCAAAATATTTGCTTCTTTTGAACCCACTTTAATTGTTGAAGTAGAATCAACGTATAACGGAACAGGTAATCCTAATGTTTTGTGGACTGTTTTTCCATTTGGTAGTAATGTAGCAGCTATACCTGTGTAAGCCATAGCACTGATTTTTTCTTTTCGCCCAGTAAATAAATGCCATAATGTAATATACAGAAATGTTTTGCCTGATCCACCCGGTCCGTCAATATAGAATGTTTTATGTAATGTCGAATCGTTAATACTTTGAAGTATGGTATCAATTATAATTTTTTGTTGAACATTAAATTTTTCATAGTTGGCTAATCCTATATCCATAATCTTATCGTATTTTTTTTCATCTATTATTTAACTCATATTAATTTCCGGAGGAATTGGCATTGCCGGGAAATCAGTTCTGTTCTTTCGCAGGGAATTATGGGTAATATCCTCGCCACCTCGGCTCCGCTCGGCTTTCCTCCCCCCTCCCCCCAGCCCCGCCTTGGGCCCTTCGATCGAGTCATGTGAATTCCTGGGGATTGCCCATAGATTTCTCGGAATTCCTGGGGATTCCCCATAGGTTTCCCAGAATTCCTGGGGATTTCCCATAGATCTCCCAGAATTTCTAGGCATTCCCCATAGAATTCCCAGAATTTCTAGGCATTCTCCATAAAATTCCCAGAATTCCGGGGGATTCCTCATAGAATTCCGGGGGATTCCCCATAGATTTCTCGAAATACCTGGGGATTCCCCATAGATTTCCCGAAATACCTGGGTATTCCCCATAGATTTTCCATAATTCCTGCGGATTTTCCATAGATTTCCTCAATGTGATGAAAAAAAAATTTCCCTTAAAGTTAAGCATCAAAAGGTAAGAATATAATGATCTAAAAAATTTCGCATGCACCATTTAGTACATCCTACAAGTGCAAATAACTATACTAAATTTTAGATTTTCTCATCAACAATCATCGGGAGTTGTGGAAATTCAATGTTTAGTTTTAAAAAATACATGCAATTTCCCATTTAAAACTTTGACTGTCGTGGGGGCCGGGTTAATATTAATATTAAGGGCTTGAACTTGGCAGGCGTTTCTTCTGATTTATTTGGAACTGATTTAAGACTATCGTCGAAAAAAATTCGAACATACCCCAAATCAGGACCACCCTATTGTACATAATATCAAATAAGTCTAAGAATATGTTTTGAACTATTTACGTGTCTGGGGTGCTGAGCGGCTGAGGTGTATAAAAAATGTCATCATTCCAAATCTTAAAAGTTTAAAAACAATATGAAGGAATCATAGTTCCACGATCGGACACGGCTCGAAATTTTTGTTTTTGAAGCAAGTATTTTTGAGAATTTATTCATAATTTTTAATCGGGGCATACATGTCGAAAATTCAATTTTTACATTTTGATTCGAGATTTAACTGTGAACACTAAGCCATAACAATTTACGAATATTTTTTCCAGAAAGTACGTTTTCTGCTGATCAATTTCATCACATTGTTTTTGAAAATCCATAGCGAGGAACCGATGATATAGGCGTTCTAATGATTGGTGATGATTGAAAATGTATATTTTTCAAAAATTTGAAACTCGAGGACCATGGGAGATAAAAATTTGAAAAAAATACACTGAATTACTTTGAGCCTGTTGAATCTAAGAAAAAATTATCGACAAAATCGAAAGGGGTCAGGGTTTTGAGTGGACCCAGTTGGTATGGAATTCCCCATATGTATATATATATATATATATAGTATATATTAGACTGTTTCAAAAAAAGCGATTTTTTTTTTTTTTTCAAAGAACATTGAAAAATCGTCAGAGTATGTCTAAACAAAGACCCTGTCCAAATGTGAGCCCTTAATATTAATATTTAGAGGTGGCGCTTTTCAATTTGCTATTTCCGTTTAAATAACATGGGAAAACTTTTTTCTGAACTTTCGAATTTTATTACTCAGAAACGAACTACCTTACAATAATAACTAAGATAGCTTTTTGTAGGAAATTTGACGCTCTATAAAAAAGGTTTGAACAAAAATTTGCGTGAGACGAGCCGTTTCGGAGTTATCAAGCCTCGACCATCGAACTGTTCAAAATAATGATAATTTCTATTCATAGACCCGACAAAATCGATTCATATAACTCAAATACCCACTATCATCAACTTTAAAACCAATATCCATAAGTTTTCAATAAAATATTGATCAAACAATTTTATTCACCAACAATGAGTGATTAATTTCATAGATCAATAATCAAAAATACGGGTATATCACAAATAAATGATGAAATTTCATTTTCATAACATCTGCTCTGAAACTTCAGCTTTCAGTGCCTGTTTAGCGAGTCGAAACAAGCTAAAGCTAATTTCATGCAAATGCCGTGAAAAGCTGTGACGTACGCTGCAAGCGCGACTTCGATGTTTTAGCGGTCTGAAAGCTGCGTTGCTTTCGGCCCATGGGAAGAAAGCGACTGCTTTCATCCCTTGGGAAGAAAGCAACTGCTTTCGTCCCTTGGGAAGAAAGCAACTGCTTTCGTCCCTTGGGAAGAAAGCAACTGCTTTCGTCCCTTGGGAGGGAAGCATTTGAGACCTGAAGTTTCTTGCAGAGGTTATGAAAAACATAGTGTGTGACACGGGATGAAACATGAATGCAGGCACGGGTGATGTCGCCTTCGGCTTCGGGCTGACAACTTCACCCTGGCCTGCATTCACACTGTTTCATCCCTTGTCACACAACATACTATCTATTGATATTATGATCTTGTGTTAGTACGTTGGTGTCCGCAAGGCAAAGTCGTATACTGTTATACCTGTGTGACGGATGTGTCACTAGCAAGCTGAGATTAAAGTATACATCGGCCTATTTGTGATGCGTATTATTTTTAATTATTAACTAATCAATCGAAGATGTTCAATTGATTAATTAACTTTTTATCTATTCCTGCATTGATGAAAGATTTAAATTCCATTTTATTGAAAGATTATTTCGATGAGAAAAATTAACGGACGAACCCAGGAATCGAACCCAGGATCTTCGGACGCCTATCCGGGGACTTACACCCGAGACCACCTAGCTCGCCCACAGTTCGCCGCAATTTTTCTCATCTGTTATTGTACCAAGTATGTGTTGATATTATGATCTTGTGTTAGTACGTTGGTGTCCGCAAGGCAAAGTCGTATACTGTTATACCTGTGTGACGGATGTGTCACTAGCAAGCTGAGATTAAAGTATACATCGGCCTATTTGTGATGCGTATTATTATTAGATCCTGGGTTCGATTCCTGGGTTCGTCCGTTAATTTTTCTCATCGAAATAATCTTTCAATAAAATGGAATTTAAATCTTTCATCAATGCAGGAATAGATAAAAAGTTAATTAATCAATTGAACATCTTCGATTGATTAGTTAATAATTAAAAATAATACGCATCACAAATAGGCCGATGTATACTTTAATCTCAGCTTGCTAGTGACACATCCGTCACACAGGTATAACAGTATACGACTTTGCCTTGCGGACACCAACGTACTAACACAAGATCATAATATCAACACATACTTGGTACAATAACAGATGAGAAAAATTGCGGCGAACTGTGGGCGAGCTAGGTGGTCTCGGGTGTAAGTCCCCGGATAGGCGTCCGAAGATCCTGGGTTCGATTCCTGGGTTCGTCCGTTAATTTTTTCTCATCGAAATAATCTTTCAATAAAATGGAATTTAAATCTTTCATCAATGCAGGAATAGATAAAAAGTTAATTAATCAATTGAACATCTTCGATTGATTAGTTAATAATTAAAAATAATACGCATCACAAATAGGCCGATGTATACTTTAATCTCAGCTTGCTAGTGACACATCCGTCACACAGGTATAACAGTATACGACTTTGCCTTGCGGACACCAACGTACTAACACAAGATCATAATATCAACACATACTTGGTACAATAACAGATGAGAAAAATTGCGGCGAACTGTGGGCGAGCTAGGTGGTCTCGGGTGTAAGTCCCCGGATAGGCGTCCGAAGATCCTGGGTTCGATTCCTGGGTTCGTCCGTTAATTTTTCTCATCGAAATAATCTTTCAATAAAATGGAATTTAAATCTTTCATCAATGCAGGAATAGATAAAAAGTTAATTAATCAATTGAACATCTTCGATTGATTAGTTAATAATTAAAAATAATACGCATCACAAATAGGCCGATGTATACTTTAATCTCAGCTTGCTAGTGACACATCCGTCACACAGGTATAACAGTATACGACTTTGCCTTGCGGACACCAACGTACTAACACAAGATCATAATATCAACACATACTTGGTACAATAACAGATGAGAAAAATTGCGGCGAACTGTGGGCGAGCTAGGTGGTCTCGGGTGTAAGTCCCCGGATAGGCGTCCGAAGATCCTGGGTTCGATTCCTGGGTTCGTCCGTTAATTTTTCTCATCGAAATAATCTTTCAATACTATCTATTGTTACACGCCTCCGCCTCCATCTGAACCCGCCATCATACATTACTTCGTATTAATATCAGATTACTATTCATTGTTTATACTCAAAATTACTCAAAGTTACAATGAGTTTATTAATTTATAAGTGATTGTGTGTATTGATTTATATTATTGAGTTGAATATGGAGACAAAGATTTATTTAATTGGTCAGCAAATAACGAAATTTGTAGGATGCAAGCTGCCAAGCCTAAAAGAGGCTATGTCTCTTTTTTTTTTATTATCATCGTTCTCAAAGCTTGACTATTAAACAAAGTGCATTAATTACGGTTAAAAATGTTTTTGAATTATGGTCCAAAGCTGGAATTTCGACTTGTGCCAAAAATTCTGCAATAAGAAAACTCATTCACCATCATTCACTTTGGAAAAATTTGCTAAAATATAAAAATAAAAAGTTTTCGCCAGCGCACAAAAAAAGAGTTTCTCTTTTTCGTGCACAAATTGAAAAATTATTTGACGTTGCTAATCACAAAGTGACGAAACTTCTTGATGAACATCAAAAGTTATTTTTGCAAGGCCAAAGACAGTCAAATCGACGGGGTTTTTTTAACATCAATCCTCAAAATACTATAGAAGTTGATAGTAGTGATATTAATGATCCGATTAAAGTTGGTAAGTGTTTTTATTCATCATTGCAACTTAGGATAAATTGTACACACAAATTTTATGCAGAATTAGTCATTTATAAACCTTGAATTTCTGAGAATTTAACTGTTGAGTTTTCAATATTTTGTAGAAGAAAACCAATGTAATGAAGATAATACCGGCTTATTAAGCCAAAAAACAATCTCAAGTCTCAGTCGAACTTCAAACACAATATCTGAGTCCGAAGATGATGACGTTGAGTTATCGCCACAGCAAAGAAAAATTGACATAATAACACCTGAACTTGCTGGTACATTAGACCGTGCAAACGTAAGTAGCAGAAATGCTACTTACATCATAGCTGCTACTTTAGCTAGCGCAGGACTTGACATAAACCAATACAATTTGAGTCATTTAACGGTCCACCGAAAACGTGAATTAGCCAGAAAAAGTACAGTGGTAAAGTTGCAACACGATTTAGAAGTTGATAAATGCGTTTTACACTGGGATGGGAAGTTAATGCCTGATATTGAAGAACGCCAAAACGTGGATAGATTGCCGATTGTATTATCAGCTTCAGGACAGGAAGTATTACTTGGGGCTCCCAAAATTGACTCTGGAACTGGGAAAAATCAAGCTTCAGCAATTATTTCTGTGATGGATGAATGGTCTATCTCTGACAGTATTAAAGCATTATGCTTTGATACTGCGGCTGTAAATACAGGTATTTATCAATTTACAGTATACCACTATTTACGAAAAATTACACTTTAACAAATTATGTTTAATAAACTGATCTAAGAATTTTTGTTCGATTTTTCCTGTTTAATTCAAGTGATAGAAATGTTTTTTCCCTTCTTCACTTTTAAAGTTTACGCATTAATGGTTTATTTTGTTATTTATTGTTGATTTATGATTTTTTAGGAATACACAGTGGTACATGTGTTCTAATAGAACAAGCATTGGAGAGAGAATTGACTTATTTACCGTGCCGTCACCACATTCTTGAGCTGGTGTTAAAATCTGCATTTGAAACTTATTGGCCTACATCCTCAGGTCCAAATGTCTCGATTTTTAATAGATTTAAAAACGAGTGGAGTAAAATTGACCAACAAAAATATCTTACTGGAATTTCGGACACAAACGTATTTAAAGTCATAGCAGATATAAAAGACGAAACGCTGATCCTTCTTTCAAATTATCTACACGTAATGTTGATTGTGTTTACTAATTACCCTTCATTGCAACTTTGTATTGGAAAGAATGATAATACTAAAAATAATCATTCTTACTGTTAAATAGATTTCTCAACCAAGAGGCGATTACAAGGAGCTTTTGGAATTAGCTTTCATTTTTTTGGGAGCTACGCCTCCTAACGGAATAGTTTTCAAATATCCTGGAGCTGTACATCACGCAAGATGGATGGCAAAAGCGATATATAATTGGAAAATATTCATATTTAGGAATCAATTTGAACTCACGAGAATCGAAGTAAAAGGAGTGCGTGAAGTCTGTATTTTTGTGATAAAGTTTTATATAAAAATGTGGTTTTCAGCAACATCGGCAATAACAGCGCCAAGCAATGATTTAATGCTAATACAAAATTTGCTTTCTTACGAACAAATTGAGTCAGCTGTTTCAAAGAATGCATCTGAAAAGATGGCCAAGCTTTTGTGGTACCTTTCCGAAGAATTGGCTGCTTTGGCTTTATTTGATACGAGTGTTTCGCCGGAAATAAAAAAAAAAATTGTTGTTGCGTTAAAGTTCCGTAACAGTAAAATAATGAATAAAAAACGTTTCACGATCAGTAACAAAAATTTGAAAACTTTATTAAATAAAGATGTGAGCGACTTTGTATCTAAAAGGTCATTGGTGTTGTTTGAACGATTTGGCTTGTGTACTGATTTTCTTGATGCAGACATAACTTTATGGCCTACTCATGAAAGCTTCCAAGAGAATGTTCAATTTTTTAGTGCACTTAAAGTCGTGAATGACGTCGCCGAAAGAAATGTCGCGCTAATTACCAAATACAATCAGCAATTGACTAAAAATGAGGAGCAGTTTCAAGGTTTGTTACAGACTGTAAAAAAACATCGAAAAGACTTTCCGAGCTGTTCTAAAAGAAATTTAATGTGAACTGTATTGTTGTTTTGTACAAGTTGATTAGAAATATTTTTAATTTATCTCGTAGTTCTGTTTTCATTTCTGATCAATTTGTTAGAACCTTAAAAAATGTATAAAGAATTGAAATAAATTATTGATACATTGTAAATAAAATTTCATCATTTATTTGTGATATACCCGTATTTTTGATTATTTATCAATGAAATTAATCACTCATTGTTGGTTAATGAAATTGTTTGATCAACATTTTATTGTAAACTTATGGATATTGGTTTTAAAGTTGATGATAGTGGGTATTTGAGTTATATGAATCGATTTTGTCGGGTCTATGAATAGAAATTATCATTATTTTGAACAGTTCGATGGTCGAGGCTCGATAACTCCGAAACGGCTCGCCTCACGCAAATTTTTGTTCAAACCCTTTTTATAGAGCGTCAAATTTCCTACAAAAAGCTATCTTAGTTATTATTGTAAGGTAGTTCGTTTCCGAGTAATAAAATTCGAAAGTTCAGAAAAAAGTTTTCCCATGTTATTTAAACGGAAATAGCAAATTGAAAAGCGCCACCTCTAAATGTTAATATTAAGGGCTCACATTTAGACAGGGTCTTTGTTTAGACATACTCTGACGATTTTTCAATGTTCTGTGAAATTTTTTTTTTTTTAAACAGTCTAGTATATTGTTACGTTTCGGTTCTTGAGCGATACCACCGGTATCGCGAACCGAGTGTAATTGTGAGTTCTTTGCTCGAATTTTATTTTCTAGACCTTTAAATCAATAATTTAATGTTTCCTATTACGGACTTGAGTCGCCGTGCAACTAAAGCCGCCTCCCCACAGACCTGAACACGTAAACGTGCTAAGGCTGCACTTTACCCACCTAACCTTTTGATTTTAATTTTGTTAAAGTTAGTTTATTCCCAATTTTCTAAACAATAGAACCTGCTGTGCCAGACCTGAGTGCGTCAGAGACACACTAAGGCTGTATCTAGCTTTGGTTAGTTTTATCGATGAAGAAAGACCTGGAAATAGCGGATAAGGGATCTGCATAAAGTAACTTACTTTTTAAATAATCAAGAATTCGATTTATTTTATTTTACTAAATCTAGCGGTTGCTACCAAATACTTATCCTATATTTACAGTGTTCCTTACTTGCTAATTTTCTATATTGAAGACTAATTTTGATCGCTAAGCGATGTTTGACAGGTTCGTCGTTTTCAAAGGAATATTCCGTTATTTTACTTTATAATTCAATTTTCTATATTCTGATTAAATAGTATATTTTCTTTTATGATATTTTCTTTTCTTTTATTTTTTGATTCTATTTGATTTTCTGTTGAAATTTGCGATTTGAGATAGAACGAGATAATATTAAAGTGAGTCTACTAGTCCGCAAGGCGCTTTGCCTATTGCGACTGATCTGCAAAAGTGCTGTGAGTCAACCCGGTGCTATACCGTAGAATTGCTGCTGATGAGAGCTGTGTCTCGACTTATATACTTGCTATGACGTCACTCGACATGTCGCTCTCGTCGAACGTTCTAGATCGTTCGACGTTCGCAACTGTTGGCGTTTAAATTGCTAACGGTCAGGCCTATGTCGCCTGATCCGTTACAATATATACTATATATTAGGGTGTGTCGAAAATGAACTTCTTTCTTTTTTTTTCTGCTCATTCTACCCAAAACCTTAGGTTTTGACGTTGAAAAAGTCCTCGTTCAAGGAGGGCGCTGTAGCTTGAAGTTTAGAGGTCGCTCAACGAGGATTTAGGATTCCCATCTAATTAGCACGTAAAAAATATTGTTTTTCGCTCAAAACGATGTCAGGCAACCAAAAAATCGGCGATGTCTGTCTTTCTCGGCTTATTTGAAAGCATGACTTATCCCCTAAACAGTGGTGGGTCGTTTTTCAAATTACCTTGTTTCAATTTTTGCCTTGGAGACTTTGTAAACTGGAAAAAAGTGATTATTGTGGTCAAAAAATGAAAAAAAAATGAATAAAATTGAAACAAAAACGACCCACCATCGTTTAGGGGATGAGTCATGCTTTCAAATAAGCCGAGAAAGACAGACATCGCCGATTTTTTGGTTGCCTGACATCGTTTTGAGCGAAAAACAATATTTTTTACGTGTTAATTAGATGGGAATCCTAAATCCTCGTTGAGCGACCTCTAAACTTCAAGCCACAGCGCCCTCCTTGAACGAGGACCTTCTCAATGTCAAAACCTAAGGTTTTGGGTGGAATGAGCAGAAAAAAAAGAAAGAAGTTCATTTTCGACACACCCTAGTTTAGATGCGTCAAAGTGAGCTTGGATTTCCATAGTTGACCAATCTGCCACAGCAGTCAAGATTCTGATTTTCAAATTCTTGTCATTCGTTTCACGAAATGCTTGCTTCAGTTTTTCAAAAACGGCTCTCTTCTTGTCGTCGTCTGTTGTTGGCTTCGTAACATTTACAGAGAAAATTTTCTCACCAATAATCTTATTGATTTTTTCAAACTTCTCAGCAGGATATGATTGTTGAGATAATCTTCGTTTCTTTATTGGCGATTCTCCCAGCGAAATGAGAGCTTGATTTAATGTTTCTACCGCTGCTTCAAACTTCGGACTTGACACGGACGAAGATTCCTCAGTAAAGATATCGTTTGGCAAATTTGGAACATCTGCAAGCGTCGAAGCTGATGTTTCCAGGATATTGTTACTCTCTGATGTGGAAGACTCGTCCTTACGTTGTGCAGTGGCTTGATGTGTAGATGTTGATGGAACCACATTATCGTTTTATTCCATTTTTGTAATTCTAATTCGACAGTTATTACAAACGAATAAGTTGTCCAATATTCTATCTTGGTTGAGCAAAGTTAGCTGGAATTCTGTGACCCTTCGAAGCTTATCTTTATCCCGCACTCGATGGTTCTCCAATTCGAAAGGATTAAAACACTTGAAGTACGAGTTGGATTCAGACATTTCTACTTCAAACTCACAAATATTCAATTTTCTTCCAGAAAAACAAACTATTTCTGTATACTAATTTGTACAGAGATTTGCTGGTATGACTTCGATTTCTTAATGCAAATGAGTTATTACTCAATATGCAGACGATTTTTGACTGAGCTTACCTATGAAAATCCACGGTTATATATCCGAATGTGAAACCCTTCCCGAGCCAATCGCATCAGCTTTTACCTAGTGGTAATTTGAAATTTTTCAAAACACCTTTTGTTATATTATTTTCCCAAACCAATGCCTGGTTCTCCGAATGACGCCACTGAGGCATGCACGTACCTATGCAAAGCCAGTGACCGAGTGCACACAAGTATGACCGAGAGCACCAAGTATGACCAGTCTACTTACGAGGGCTGTAAGCCTGATCACTAAGAACTATACCTGGGGCCGCTTATGAGATTCTTGGAATTCATCGGTTGTCCATACTAATGAAAATATTCGTCGAATGTTTGTCGCAATTGCAAATTTCGTTCAAAATCCGTTGAAATATCGGATTGGAAATGCAAAGAATAAAATATGGAAAGCCGCGCGCCACGCCATTTGCCGAGCCCCGTACGACGCGACGCGGTAGTCGAGAGGCGCGTGGCGCGCCAATCTCACGCAACGCCGGACAAATAATTGTAAAAAAAATACTTAGAAAAATAGCTCCATCTTTTGTAAAAAATGTTTATCTTCAGAATTGAATAAGGAATGCGATCATATTTTTTTTAGAATTTTAAAAATGGCCTTAGATTGCGAAAAAAATCTATAAACATTTTGATTGCTCATAAAAATAACAAAACCATATTTTTCGAAAAGTTGAAAAATTTTATCGAAAAGTGTCTTTCGTCGCCTTCAAAACGCTTTTTTAAACATCTCTCTACGGTGAAAGGGACCCGAGATATTAATTCTTAAAGCCGCCCTCGCGCTACTTTCACAGTAAAATTCGATAATTCATAACTGGCGTAAAAAAAACTTTTTGGACCAACGAAAAAATACGGGTCTACTTTTTTGACGTAGATGACACGTAAAAAAAGTTTAAGTCGATTCAAAAAATACGAGGTCAAAAAACACCCAAAATTGGCCGATTTGAGGTGGAATTGCCCATGTCCAGTTTGTTGGTAAGAACTTGAACGATCTAAGATCTTTGTTCGACTCGGGTGAAGACGCGTTACCGTTGGAAAAACGTTCTAATGTTGTATATCAAATTCCTTGCAAAGATTGTACAAAGCCTTATATTGGTCAAACGTCTAGACACTTGTCGCAACGAATTAGTGAACATAAAAAGAACATCCAAGACAATGTTGACCATTATACGGCTTTAACCCAACATATTGTAGAGCAGGATCATCAGTTTGATTATGATAATGTTAGGATCTTACACGAGGAACCGTCTTATTATAAAAGAATTATTTTGGAAATGTGTAACATCGTTAGTCATCGAGGGTCTGTTAATTTGCGGAAAGATGTAGAGAAATTGAGTGATACGTATGTGAGATTGATTACGGATACCTAACTTGTCCAGTAACATGCATCGATAAACTCTAGTGATTAACCTATACTAAGTCTATTTATAAGTACCGATTGAGTTTATTGTTTTGATACCATGTCTATATTGTAACTTTTCGGATGATGAGCGTCACCGAAGGTGACGCGAACCGGTTTGTTATAGTGTGTTCTTTACTCGATTTATATTATTATTGAGACTTCTACTATTAATTGTTAGCCGTACCTATTACGGACTTGAGCTACCGTGTAGCTGAAGCCGCCTCCCCACAGACCTGAGTACGTAAACGCACTAAGGCTGCACTCTACCCTCTTAAGGTGAAGTGAAACGTTTGTCAGAACCTCGAAAACGGGAATCGTGAATTCTCCGGAACTACTGAATCAATCGCGATGAAACTTTGAGGGATTACACATAATTGTGGCAGAAAGTGGCTGATTATTTCACTTTTCCAAAATTTGACAAAAATTTTTACAGATTGACGTACCGACCACATAAATCGCGAGATTATTCACTGTTGCCGTAGATAATCGCATTTTCCCGATAATTAGCCACTCCGCAAATCAAAACCACACACTTTGAGCCTAATCCCGTGTCATTTGATGGAGAAATGGCTGAGAATTGACGATTCTCCGTTGCTCATAACTAAAAAACCGATATTCAGTTGAGATCACAACCCTTATCTACATTTAGTCGGGATCACAGCCTGTATCGAAATTGCAGCCAGTATATTTGCAAATAATCTAGCGGTGGACAGAGGTACCAAACGTTCGGTAGTTCTGTTTTACCGCGGTGCAAGGCACCCGGCCGTGGCCTTGAAACGTTTCACTTCACCTTAACTTGTAATATTAATTTATTGAGTTAATTTATTCCCAAATAATAGCTGTGCCAGACCTGGGTAGATCGGAGATCCACCAAGGCTGTATCTAGCCTTCCGTTATGATTTAAACTATAACCTGGAAATGGCGGAGGAAGGGGTTTGGCATCTGATTAACTTACTGTTTTTATAATATTCAAGATTCAATTTATTCAATTAAGGGGAGGGGTAACCCTTGCCGGGGTCATTTTAATGTACTTGTTCAAGAGGCTGGGATGAGTGCGGTGGGTAATTGATGTAAATGATGTTATACACTATTGAAAGGTACAGTATTCTTCTTTATTTTGATTGGTGAAACATTGAAAAAGTTGATAAATACGTGAGATATAGGGGACTGAAGTTGAGGCTGCGATTTACGCTTGCCTGCACGGATCACAAGATATTTTCTGAACCAGTTATCCGATTGCGTTCCCCTTCGGTACACATTCTCTCCTGGTATGTGGCTATGTCCTGAACCAGAACCGCCAACTTCTAAACCAGACTTCCGGACTTATAGCCGAAAATAATGATAAATATGAACCAAAACTGAAAAAACCGCTTCGAAAATTCATTTCTTCCGAACTACGGCATATACAAACATAATTTTGGTTCAGGCGAGAACTGTAAGTGTACTCAGTGTGAAGATATGTCGTTTTTGTGTTTCAGATAACGTACTCCGACGCGATCTTGTGATCCGTGCAGGCAAGCGTAAATCGCAGCCTCAAGTTCAATCCCCTATATCTCACGTATTTATCAACTTTTTCAATGTTTCACCAATCAAAATAAAGAATAATACTGTACCTTTCAATAGTGTATAACGTCATTTACATCAATTACCCACCGCACTCATTCCAGCCTCTTTAACAAGTACATTAAAATGACCCCGGCAAGGGTTACCCCTCCCCTTAACTAAAACTACGATTGCAACCCTATTTGCTATATTTACACGTTGCTTAATAACTACTTACGTATGATCATACTTGATTTGAGTTCGTTATACGATTTTGACAGTTTCTTTATTTGAAAAGCTATTCTAATTTTATTCAGTTTCAAGTTTTATATTCTGACATTTCTTTTTATGATTTTCTATGCTGATATTTTTCAATTGATTCTCTCTATGATTTTACTCTAATTGGATTGATTGATTTTATGACTTTTACTCGAAATAATATAGTGATTCTACAGGTTCATCAGAGCTGTATGCTCGTGATGATCTACAATACGACTGTGAGTCTATCTGGTGTATACCCTAGAATAGCTAGTGAGTCTATCAGGCGCTGTGCCTCTGAATAGCTAGTGAGCTGAGCGGCGCCTCAACTTTTATACTAGTCGTGACGTCACTCAGCTCGTCGCTGCTGTCGAACGTTCTAGACTGTTCGTGATGTTCGCAACGGCTGATGTATGAATGCTAACGGTCAGGCCTGGGTTGCCTGATTCGTTACAATATTCTCAGTATGACAGTCTACTTTCTCAGTATTCATGCTCTGCGGTTTGCTCTCATAACAGTCTTGTCGAACTTCTGTCAAAGTCAGCTTTTCTTTTCTTTTTTTAATTCAACTTATAAATTTAATAGATTAACAGTAGTGATGGATAGGTGGAAGTTCCGGAAGCATGAGTCTGGATTAACGTCTTTTGCTCATTGTTGATGTTTTCTGGCACTATTTCATATCCGAAATTATATTTTTTAAGTAAAGTCAGTTCGAACGTTTCTTGTGTTTTTCAAATTTGTTTCTGTGTGTAAAAAAAAACTGTTACATGTAATTTGTTTGTAGATGAATAAATGTTTTGTCCTGAGGAGGGCCCACAACCAGGGCCGAAACGTTGACGAATAAATTTTATTAACGTTACTACGACCTTCATATCCAAGAATCCTGTCTACACATTGACTGCATGGTTTGAACTCAACAAACAAAATGAAGATACAAAAAATTTGATGTATGCTAATATACCTAAACATTACCTATTTGATTCTTCCAAAAAAATTTGGGTACGACGTCAAACATTTTCTAAAGCAATTGGTCGTATTGTCAATGTGAGCCCGAAAGATGTTGAGCGATTCCATTTAAAATTGATACTAAATCGTGTTAGAGGAGCCACTTGCTTTGACGATTTTAAAAAGTACGAAGACATAAGGTATGAAACATTCAAAGAAACTGCAATTGCAATGGGATTAGTAGAAAGTGATGTAGAAATTTTCAATATCTTCGATGAAGCATGTACCATCATGATGCCAAATCAGTTGCGTAAGTTTTTCGCTTGGTTTCTAATTGCCGAGTATTCGTCATTTTCTTGTGAGATTTGGAATAAATACAAACGATATTTTTGTGAAGGTTTTTCGGATAATAATGAGAATAGAGCGTTACAAGCGATTTACCATATTTTGAATTTAGAAAATACACAATGCTCTGACTTCGGATTACCTGAACCCGGCGAATTTTCAGAAACGTGCCAAACTGTCGAGGAAAAAAGATTAGTTATGGTTGAAAATAAACACATGTGTAATAAATTGTTACAGCAACTAAATCATGAGCAGGAATTAATTTTTAATCACATAACTCAAATTAATAGCGATCACATGATATTTATAGATGGTCCAGGAGGTACAGGAAGAACATTTCTTTATAAAACTTTAATTTATTATTTTTTGGGAGAAGGAAAAAACGTATTATCAATGGCATGGACAGGTATTGCATCAATTTTACTACCTGGAGGCATGACAAGTCATAGAACTTTCAGGTTACCTTTAGATTTAACGAATGTTGAGACTGGATTTCTGAAATTGAAATCAGATAAAAGAAAATTACGAGAATGCGATGTAATTATTTGGGATGAAGCTTCTATGATACCGAAAAAAGCATTGGAAATTGTGGATAAAACATTCAGGGATTGTTGCAATTTAAATGATATTCCATTTGCAGGAAAATTGATTATATTGGGTGGGGATTTCAGACAAATTCTTCCCGTTTTAAAACACGGCACTAAATTTTCTATTATCAATGAGACTATTAAGTTTTCGAATTTATGGAATAATTTTGAAATTTTGAAATTGAAAATAAATATGCGTTCATGTAATCAGGATTTTTCTTCCTTTTTATTAGAAATTGGTACAGGTACAGGTACAGGTACCATAAAATCTTTCAAAATCCCCGAAAATTGGTTAACAGATGATATTTGCGCTAAAATTTATGGTTCTCATATCGATGAAAACGAAGATTTATCGAATCGAGCCATTCTATCTAGCCACAATGATGATATATACAAACTGAATGAGAGGATATTGAAAAAAATTAATAACAAAGAAGTAATTTATTATAGCATTGATTATGCAAAACATAAGGGGTTAGATCAAACGGACAATGATGTGGCATTAAATTATCCAATAGAATATTTGAATTCATTACGGTTTTCGGGACTTCCAGTTCACAAATTAGCGTTAAAAATTGGTACGATTATTATGCTCATTAGGAATTTAAGTATAAATGATGGACTCTGTAATGGGACGAGATTGAAAATCGTAAAATTATTCAAATTCAATTTAGAAGTCAAAATTATAACAGGTGACAAAATTGGAACCATTGCTTTCATTCCAAAAATTTTGCTAGATACGGGAGAATCATCATCTCTACCATTTGTCCTATATCGCAGGCAATTTCCCATCGTTTTGGCGTTTGCAATAACAATCAATAAATCGCAAGGACAGAGTTTCGAAAAAGTAGGCCTATATATCAACAGACCTTTATTTTCTCATGGTCAATTATACGTGGCCCTTTCTAGATGTCAAAATCCAAATTCATTATATATTGAAAATAAATCAGAAAATTTACACGTAATAGAAAATATTGTATGGAAAGAGGTGTTCGATAAATAGAGGAATAAATAATGGATTAGGCTCACTGAGAATACCACTTTTAAAAAAACTTGATAGAATATCGCACAAAGTGATGAAAAATAGTGATAGTAAAACATTGCTGCTTTTCGCAATGATACTACATTGCTGCCTGGCGCAATGATACAACATTGCTGCTTTGCGCAATGATACAACATATGTATTGTAACATACTCAGCTATATTGCACATCGAATATCGCCAAACACCGAACAAAGGAAAGGATTACACTAATCCTCTACGTTCGACCAAGTGTCTGACGTCACGCTAAGAAGTGGGGATAGCGAGTATATAAACAGCTCGCGCAATCACTCGTTCGCGTAGTCAGGTAGAGCACCGGTGCGACTCATATCATGGTTAAATTCACTTAAATAGCTTTAGATCGTCTAGAACTAAATGACTAACATAAAATCTTGAAAGTAGAATCAAATACGGTACCTTTAGATATAGCATCATTGGTCACACCATAAAATATAATCGAAGAGAAAAGGAGAGCAATTAAATAGAAATGAAATAGAATCAAAATATTTAAGCATAAATCCGCATAGCCTAAAATATAAAAATAAATTATACAAATAGAACGATAACCTCAAACGACACGAATACAAACAAACGCGACGTAGAGTCATACAAATAGGATAGAAATAGATTAAGAAAATCGATGTAAAATTAGTTTATTAGAAACAATTGGACACAATTATATTATCTAATTTGAATTTTGTCGGATATTTCAGCACTGACTCCTAACCCATCAAATTCAATCCCTGAATAAGCCAATAGGGACCAGCTTTGAATCAATCCTAGAGCGAACGGCGTTGGATTAACTTCCCGCGTCCGAGGGCCAAGGAAATACGATTCCGAGTCTGAGACACGGTCTTGGAATCGCAAGGTTCCCGGATCCGAGTAAAGAATAGGTTTTGTGTTTAGGAAAGCAGGCGTGGATTCACTTCCCGGCTCTGTTCAAATAGGAGAAGGATCGGCTTTGGTTCCACCCGAGTCCGAAGGGAACAGGCTTTGGTGGAGTAATCTACTCGAGTCCTGAGTGAATGTAAAATCATAAGGTTGCATAGGTGTGTAGTGACTATGAGTGACTGTAGTGACAATGAAATAAACACAGACCTGTGGACTAAGAGGTCAATGACAATAACATGAAATTCAAGTAAAGATTCCTTCAGTCCTTCAGTGGTCTAATTGGACAAGGCGTCGCAGTACAAATGCGGAGGTCCCGGTTCAAACCCGGGCTGGAGGAATTTTTACTTGAAAAAATAATTATGATGCACTTCCGTTTTTTTCGGTCTATCTGGAAATTGCACGCTCTATACAGAGGTGAGCTTCAGTTAGAAGACTTAAAAATTTGGTTCGACTGGTCCGATAAATTCGCATATGGTATGAATTAATAGGTTTTGAACGATAGAGTCACTACACAATGAAATAATGATAATAATTTTAATAATAATAATAATTATAACAAAAATAACGCCGGAATATGAATTTTTGCGTGATTAAAATAGCCATACCTCCTAAACCCGATGTCGGCCCAACTTCGGCCTGGTCTTAAAAATTCCGTCTTTCAATGTCGAATTTGGTCTACAAATTTCAACAAGATCGATTACGGCGATTTTTTGCAATCCACGATTTTGATTTTTGAAACGAGAATTTCGGCACTTCCGGTGTCTGAAAAAATCTACAAATATTTCCATTTCAAAGTACGTCAAAAAACTGGAAAGTTCTGTACGAGTCACTTTTCCATGGGATACCTTGGTTGCCGACTAGAATTTGATGAAAAACGAGCTGTTGCCGAAAAGTGCGATTTTCAAAAAATCGTAACTTCTAAAAAAAAAAATCGGAAAATTCTGAAATAATTCAGCAATCATACCTGAGTCTAGGGTTACCGTGAGAATAATTTATTCGGAAATCGATGGGGGTCGGGGTAAATGACCGTTCAAAATATTTTGGAATACCCCATATGTATTATATAATAATATATGGTGGATTAGGCTTTCTGAGGAAACCACATTAAAAAAAAACGCGCCGAGTTATCTACTGCAAAGTGGTGTGGAAACGATAGCTGTTCCAATAATTATTATCCTTATTTACACATGTATTATTATTTTCAGATTTTTACCTACTTACCTACTTACTATTACCCTACCCTTCGGGATTGCATGAGCCAAAAATGGTGATAATATATTACTGATAATTAATATATTTTCTTAATCGAATGAATAATGATGGAATGAATCGATGATACAAAGTGGATTCGACTTAAAAGGGACACCACTATAAAAAAAAAAAACGCGCCGACATTCTACCCAAAATAGTGTGGAAAACCCCGAATTCAAAATGGATTTTTGACTTTATACTTTTTACACGGAGAAAAATAGTTCGTGAAACTTTACCGAACTCAGTTCAGTAAACTGCGGACATAGGGACATTTATGTAAAGTTTCACTTACAGTTCAGTAAAGCGAAATTCAAGAAAACCTCATGCATAGAACGTGAAATTTTAATGAATTTAAAAGAATATCTACCGAACAGTTCGGTAAACCGCGATTGAGGACATTTAGCAGAGAATTTGAGTAGATTTACATGACACGAATGAATGAATGACTTACAGTTGATGAAACTTTACCGAACAGTTCGGTAAAACGTCAATGTGCAGTGAAAAAATTGTATTGGTTTTGAGTCAACGAAAATAAGTTTTACTCAACGGTTTTTTCTTTTTCTCTACCCAGTCCGTCGTATTCACATCTAAACTTATACTAGTACGCCTATAGAACGGACCTAACACACCTATATGAAACGCATCGTATCGCATCGCATAGTATCCCCCACTTATAGACTACGGTAACGCATGCCTATCGCTAATATTAGAGAACTGGAACTCTCTTATATACTAACTGGAAGCAATATTAGCACTCGCGAGAAAGGAAAGGCGGCAGCGACATCTAGTAGCGAACAGAGCGGTGGGAGATGTTTCACGTCTTTCGGTTTACTGAACTGTCCAGTAAAATTTAAAGTGCCAGGAGGGAAAAGTTACATTATAGTGCTGTAAAGTTATATACAAACTTTCCTCTGCTTATACGATGTAAAACTTTACCGAACTGTTGAGTACTTTTTCAATTCCTGAATGATTCGTCAACGTTAGTCATTCTTTAACTAATCTTTAGGGAATAATTCACGTAAATCTTTTAAAGTTTGCTACACTCTTCATATGAGAATTTTACTGTACATTATTAAAGTTTACCGGACTGTCATGTATTTTATAACATTCAGTATGTCACTGATTACTACAAAAATGTGAAAAACTCACCAACTGGTCCCTATATCCCAACTTTGTTCAACAGTTCAGTAAAGTTTCACGAACTACTTTTCTCCGTGTACTATCGTCTCAATTTGCTTTCCTTTCCCAGTGTTCGCGTGAAAGATTTTGATCGAGTAATCAAACCCTTTTGATGGTTCAAGAATTAACGAAGAATATGCGGACTACGTACTCTAATATTACCTACCCTGTTGATAATCAGAGAAACGGAACCTCTGACAGAACACTACATCTAACGCGGGAAAATAAGAGAACGGTATAACTACTTCACCGTTGTATAAATATCCCTACTTAAAACGCCGGATAGGAACCGACGAACCGGCCCTATCCGCCAAAACTCCGTTTTTTGGATCTGGTAATTTTCCGGATCCTATCCGGGTTCAGCGTTCGCTCTCTATCCGGATCTATCCGCAACCGAACTGGAATCTCTATACGTTACTGCACTGCGATTTTTAGAAAAATATTTTTTAAATTTAATTTTTTTTTTTTTTTTTTCAATTTATTCATACATTTTTTTCATTTTTTTTTTCCATGCTTTAGGGGGCGCAACATATTATATTGGCAACATATGTATTTATAACACATCACCAATACAGGAATTAGGCGACGCTTATAAATGTTATTTTCGGTCTCTATATATACTCACCAACTCCTATAAGTGGCACTCGCGAGAATATCAGAACCGGTGGTCGCCGCCTTACGAGAAAATATTGAAGTAATGTACATTACATGGAAACCCGACAGGAACGGATAGAGCCCTTCTTGGGACTCTGACATATTTTCGTGGCAATATTTCAATCACCTTAAGGGGGGGGGTAAGGTATTTAAACTTTTTTTTTTCATATTTTTTCATATGCATGTATAACGTCTCAAGAATATTGTGTCAAAATTTTAAATCGATCGGAGCAATATTAACGGAGTTATGAGCGGGAATACATAAAGCGCTTTTTTTGCTCTATTATAATCCCTACATTTATTTCTTCGTGGAAGGGTCTTCATAGGTATGTAAAAGGACCTTGTATATGTTCGAGACATAGTATACAGCTCTATACTTCATGGACCTGGTATAGACGACTCTGTGTAAGTATAAAAGAAATTATCGAGTTCCATTTTGGATTGTTCAGTGTGCAAAGCTGAGCGTTTTTCTAAAACTTGTCATATTCGAAGTCCGTGTTCACCATAACTCAAAATCTACTGGACCAATCGTTTTGAAATTTTGCACAGTACTTCTTCACATAATTCACCAGGTATTGTCGAGAGCTTTTTTTTTTTTTTAATAATTATTAATGTTACAACAGAAAATTGGCCGATTTTTTCAGCGAAAATCGGTTTTTTGGCTTTCAAGTGCTACGAAAAATTGAAAAATCGAAAAAAAAAAAAAATCCTCTCGTGATTACCTCGAGAAACATCTCCTTTGAAAAATGCATTTTGATTTTTTCGTTTCGGATGATTCTGTTGCGAGTTATGCTGAACACCGCAAAACCATTTTTTTTTCGAGGCGCCTCCGGAGATTCACTGTCATTCGCTCAATTTTCAATATTTTGCAATGAAAATTGAGGGAAATATTGTTCAAATGTTGCATTATTATATGGAAATTGACTGAATAAACTAACACTATCTGTATCGCCAAAAAAAAAATCTTCAAGACATGTCTTTTTTTCACCGAATTAACCTTACCCCCCCCCCCTTAAAATGTACCGATTCAAAACCTGACAGGGATGTATAGAAACCCGAGTGGAACTTTGAAATATTTGCATTTCGTGGCGATATTTCAATCACCTTAAAATATACCGATTCGAAACCTGACAGGGACGTATTCGCTGTGAGGGAAGGCATGGTAGGGGAAATGAAATCGACCGAAGCGTTCGCAGTGGCCAGTTTTAGCGTTACGGGAGGCTATTATCATCGAAATTGTAAACAAATACACGTAAAAGTATTTATTTTGTTTTAATTTTAATAAATTAAAAAAAATGAGACACCTGAGTTGTTGTGTTGTGGATTGTAAAAACACTAGCAGAAAAAGTAAGTGCAAATTTTATAAATTTCCAACCGCTACATGGAAAATAAGTCAACGGAATCGGTGGATAGCTGCAGTTAAAAGGCTGAAGTAAGTAGTACCATAACCTTAATTTTATCCATAATAATAATTCGGAGAATTCTAAACTTTTGCAAAATTGTAAAGTTTAGTAAATGTCAATAATTTTTTTTCAATTTCTTAATGAAAAGAAAAGATCAAATTTTATGATTTAAAAAAAAATTATAAATTTTTTTTTTCTAAATTTTAGAAAATGTAAGTTTACATTTTTTCATTTGCTAAAAGTGCATTTTTAAATTTATTTTTGTCTACTATTTAATATATTATTCGAAAGTTTTATTAATGTCTGCAAGATTTACAATCATTTAAATTATAAATTATCTCAGTGAAAAAAAATTCATTTTGCAATTATTTTATTTAATAGTGTTCTAAGATTTTGTAAAGATGTAATTTTGTAGCGCTGATGGATCACCGTGGGTTCCCAAACCATATGATTGTATCTGTAGTGATCATTTTATTGGAGGTAAAAAATCAGATGAGGTGTTGAGTCCTGCCTACATTCCAACAATATTTCCTTGAATTTACAAGTCTCCAAAAGTAAATGAATCTTCAGCGATAAACAGGTAAAAATTATATACAGGTGAAACTAGATCAATATTAATGCCATAATAATAATAATAATATTAATAATAATAATAATAATAATAATAATAATAATAATAATAATAATAATTTCATATTTTCAGATACAAGCGCATAATGAATCGGCGGATGGGAATAAAATCACCTTTAACATCAAATTCTGAGTTCAATGTAAAAGAACCGATGGAAGTGACGAATGATAATGATAATCCTCCAATTGTGTCTTCAAAAGTTGACCAAGAGTGTCAAGTAGATTTTTATTCAAAATCTGATGTTAATTCTAAAACGCTTATTTGTAATCGTTACGTCAAAGACGATTTGTGTCATGCTGAAACTCAGACAGAAATTGTTGAAGATACGAGGCCGATAAAAATTCATACTGGTAATAAAAAATTTGTTGATAAAGAATGTGGTACTCCTCAAAAAACGTTTGTTGATAAAGAAAGTCAAGCGGATAATAAACACTTCGTTGGGTTCGCATCGGTGACAAAGGATCAATAAATCCTTGATCTGGCAGGTGTATCATTCCCTAATTTTGATTTTTTATTGACAAGAATATGTATGCCTACGCCAAGAAAGTACACTGTATCGAAAAAAGATCGACTATTAATTTTTTTAATGAAAATTAAAACTGGATCAACATTTTCAGCACTACCCAGATAACCAAGTGTGAATGTGCAAACAGTCCATTACGCTTGCTGCAAATTTTGTTGTCATTTTATCAACTACTTGCTGAAAATACTTTTCACACATTAGAATTTACAGCAAATGTACAGCAATAACTGCTGTCATTTATTATGTCAGCAAATGTTGCTGCAAATATGCTAGCAACTAGAAACAACTATATTTTGACAGCAAGTTGGAAGCAAATTGTTGGCAATACATTGTAACCACTGATATATATTATAACTGGATAGCCGATCGCGTATGAAATATAGGCCGAAGCGTGAGGCCAGTTGAGTGTCATTTTTTTTGGAGTCCCGTGTATCAAGCTACCTATCAATTCATGATTTGATATCACAGTGATATATATACAGCATGATTCCCAAGTCACGGAAAAGATTTTACATGCAGATTCCTAATCGAAATCTAAGAATAAGTTCATTATCAAAAACTTCGAGGGACCAGTCGTTCCTGAGTTATAGAAGGTTTAGTCCACCTCGTAGTTGACGTTGTCCAGGTGGTGAAACTGATGACTCACATTCTCCAGGTGTTCAAACTGATGACTTCCGATCCCCAGGTCGTTCGCTTCGTAGTTTTCACTCTCGTTGTCTTCGAGTTGTTGACTTTCGTGCTCCAGGATTTTCGTCCCGTAGTTTACGTTGTCTAGATGGTCAAACTGGTGACTTCCGTTCCCCAGGTCGTCCGCTTCGTAGTTTTCACTCTCGTTGTCATCGGGTAGTTGATTTCCGTCCTCTGGGACTTTCGTCACGTAGTTTACGTTTACGGGAAATCAACAACCCGATGACAACGAGAGTGAAAACTACGAAGAGGACGACCTGGGGAACGCAAGTCACCAGTTTGACCATCTAGACAACGTAAACTACGGGACGAAAATCCTGGAGCACGTGAATCAACAACTCGAAAACAACGAGAGTGAAAACTACGAAGCGAACGACCTGGGGATCGGAAGTCATCAGTTTGAACACCTGGACAAAGTCAAAAACGTAGTGAGAATCCTGGAGGTCAGAAGTCACTTGCCTGGCGACAACTAGAATGAAAACTTCGAAGCAAAAGACCTGGGGAATGTGAGTCACCAGTTTGATCACCTGGACAACGTCAACTACGGGGCGAACGACGTAGGGCATGAGAATGATCGACCGGACTATTTCAAGAATAAAAATTACGAAATAACAAACCGAAATTTCAGGCAAAGTTCATACGACGCGGGCACTATCAATTTTACAGGATTTTACGTGGTTATGCGGAACAAAAAGTGAGCGCGAAAATTAGCGCTTGAAAAATGACCCTTTGCTTGATCGGCCGCACTGATATCGGTAATCGGCCGATAAATAACTGTCATGCGAATCTATCGGGATAACCGACAGATGGCGGAATGCGGGACTCCAAAAAAAAATGGCCGCCTTGGAGCCCCAATAGGGCACATGAATTTTGGTCGATCGGCTATCCAGTTAGTATATATATCAGTGATTGTAACGTTCCGGGATGTTGAGAACCTTCAGGTTATGTCAGGTTATGTCAACATACCGGTGTTACGGGTTCGAGAGTATTTAATATTGCTTTAATTTTAAACACAAATTTATTTATGGACTCCTCAGTACTGGTAGGTAGGGAAAAGGATGGTAATGCCATACAAAAAGCCACCTAACTCAGATTTCTATTATTTATACAATATCTACGCTAATCAACGGACTCAGGCGTCGTTATGACCTCCAAAGCCGTATATCATCTAAACCGAAAGTTTAGGCTACCTCCATAGAGCCAGGATGACAACCCAAGCCTATGGTCCCTGCTATTGCGATTTTAATAATTAACTGCAGATCCAGGATGCTTTATCCAAGACTGCGAATCAGACTCGGAATCCCAACACTTGGCCCTCGAACACGAGTCGGTTAGACTAATGTCGTACGCACTTGTGTTGTTTTTCAAAGCTGCTAACCTTAGCTTGTATTTGGCTATAAATCAAACGGAATTTAAATAAGAAGATGTTAGGTCGATGTTCCAATAGTAGAATTTTATATTTTAATGGTAAACCAAATTTCCTTACAACCTAATTACTTTCTATTTGACAAAGTCTTATTTTAATTACTAATATCCGCTAATCGGTGAATGTGATTTTAATGCTTTTAATACTACGAGCTCTATTCGTTATGCGTTCTTTGAAATTATCGGTTCTGATCTGTTCTGAATTTATGAGTGTTGCTATTTATTTTAAGTTGATTTGAGAATTCTCGAAATAATCAGTGAAACTAAGTCAAGCTGATGAGTATAATAACGGATGAGTCGCCCGGGTGCTATACCGCAAATGCGCTGAGGAGCTGTCTCAGCGCGTGCTTATATACCATTTGACCTACGTCTCTGACGTCATGAGCTTTGCTCGCTATGCGAGTCAACTCGTTCGGTTTCTCATGAACATGGCTTGACCAATCACAGCCGTCGCTGAGCAGTGGCGTCTGGACATGTTACAACATACAGGGTGTCACAGAATTCGCGACGGGGATTTCACAGCGTAAATCTTGATCAAAAATGCGGTCGAAATTTTCTTAGCCGTTTTTTCCGGAAATGCTTAGATTTCTCGCCATAATTATTTTAAGTCCAGCCAGTGACGCGCGGCTTATGAACGGTCGTTTGTCTCTGCGCATCTTTCACCCTATGGTCGCCGCAAAAAAAAAGTGCACACAACCAAGCGGTAAGCACACCGACAAATGGCCGTTCATAAGCCGCACGTCATTGACTGAAATTAAAATAATTATATCGGGAAATCTTTGCATTTCCGGAAAAAACGGCTAAGGAAATTTCGATTCAGTTTTTGATCAGGATTTACCCAGTGAAATCCCAGTCACGAATTCTGTAACTCCCTGTATACGTATATATGGGAACTTTAATTCGCCTAACATTTTGTTTTATAGTTATTATCACTGTGAATGGAATCTTGGATTAAAAAAAAAAATAGTACATTATGTCACTAGGCCGATTAAGTATTTTCTGACGAATTTGAGTTTATAATCCGAGCCGAAGGCGAGGATTATGATGAAATTCGTCAGAAAATACTTTTTCGGCCGTATGGCATACAGAATCTTATGTGTCCAGGCTAAAAACCGCGTTTAAACCGAGCGAAGCGAGGTTAAAATCGCGGTTTTACGGCCTATGACACATAAAAAAATTTATTAGCAGTCGCTCTCAGTTACTTTTTGTTTAGTTCAATTAAAAAATTTGTAACTTTATCTGAACGAATTCTCAGATTACCAAGGGTGACTGTACAATCAGTTTATTCCACTTGCTCCCCAAACCTTTTTGACAAATACTAGCTGAGAATACTTTCTGTGCATTATAATTTCCAGCGAACACACATAGGATGACATTTTGACATAATAATCATCAAATAGGTAGGTCAATCTAGTTCATTATCAATATAAGAACTCCCTCAACCGTACTATATAAGCACAATTAGTCTCCACCACATGACAACGACGTCGTGGGTGAGTGGACAGCGTGCCGGATTCAAGCTAGGAGCACAAACTCTTCGTGTCGGCTCACCTACGGAGATCGTGACCAGTGTACAGCCACTCACACGCAGCGCCGACCAATCATAGCCATGTGTGAGCGATCGTGGCGCCTGTAGGTGAGGCGAAACACGGGACACGAAAAGTTTGTGCTCCTAGCTTCACAGCAGGAGAGATTCTAGAAACCAGGTTCGTGCTCCGGTCCGGAACAGAAGATTTTTTCGGGAATAACTTCGAATGTGATGGTTCCCAAACTCAGTCACGAGATGATTCCGTACATTAACTACCCATACGAACTTCTTTTTTTCTTTTTTTTTTATTGCTCAGAACTCAATCCCGACCAGTTTTCGGGATTCACATTTTACTGATGTTTTGCTGACAATTCGTGTTGGAATAATCTTGCTCTCATTTCTACGGCAATAGAGGACGCACCTTGCTCTGATATTGCTAACAATATTCTGCACGAATTGCTGTCCTATTGCTGTAGAATTTGCACGCACGTGGTTATCTGGGTAGGTGTACTGTTCAGTGTTCACAGAATAACAATTTCTACAATTTTTTATGAAACTCTGCAACATCTAGCTAGTGCAACCAGAAATTTAGTATTTTGGCCAGATATTGACGTTGTACAAGAAACTATGCCTGAATGCTTCCTACCTGATTATAGTAACACCAGAGTAATAATTGATTGCACAGAATTTCGAATAGATATTCCAACAAGTGTCGACAATCGTGTTTTTACATACTCGCAATACAAAAAGAACTTCACGGCCAAAGTTCTTATTGGTATAACTCCTGGAGGTTTCATTTCCTTAAGATCTGACGTAGCTGGAGGACGGAAATCGGATTCTCAGCTTACAATAGAGTCAGGTTTGTTAGATTTATTAGAAGATGGTGACATTGTTTTGGCTGACAAGGGTTTTCCGGAAATCAAAACAGTGATTGACGCAAGTGGTAAGAAAGTACAAATGGTTATGCCTCCTTTTCTTGAGAAAAAAAATGAATTTTCAACAGAAGAAACTCAACAAACATACAGCGTAGCAAGAGTTAGGATTCACGTTGAAAGAATCATGCAGCGGTTAAGGACTTATCAAATATTGCATAAAATTCCACAACATTTGTTTCATTGCATTGACGACATTTTGCACATTTGTTGTGTTTTGGTAAATTTACAGCCTCCAATTATTTCTAATAAAAAAGATCCAGAAGATAACGGATAAAAAAAATTTTACTATTCATAAAAATTGTATATATTTTATTGGAACCAAGAAACGTTTTTTTCACAGTGTTTAGTGAATAGTTATTGTTATACAAATAAAAATTTCCTAGACATTGTACATTTTTTGTAAGCTTATAAATAAATAAATAGCTAAAACTTCCGCAATAAACTATTAAATTCTTTTAAACTTATTTATAACTTACATATTAGTAACGAATAATAAAACTCTTTTAAATTGACATTATTGTAACAAACAATAACACTCTTTACTTAACTTAATAAATATGAATTTTTAAGATACTTTATGAAACTCTTTACTTAACTTTCAAATAATAGACTTATCTGTTAAAATCACAATAACTTTTACGTATTCCGATATCGTAAAAAATAAATTATTATTTAAAAATATTTTCAATATCACTTCCGGTAAAGCTTCGTTTTTGGAATGTAGTCTCATCTTCCTCATTGCTATCTAGGTTTTCTTCATTTTCACCATTGTTATTAATATTTTATTTATCAATTTCTTCAGTATTTAATGTCGCGTACAAAGCAGGTAAATATTGTTCAAAATAAAATTTTTCGCTTTTCAAAATTACAGTTTTTAAAAATTCTTCGTCTCTGTGTACTTCAATCAAGCAACTGCCATCTTCAATAGGTGAATAAACAAAGAAATCACAAACACTCATACCACTGACGTACATTTGTACTTGAACTTGGGTATGATAAGCATCAGTCTTTTTAAGTTCTAAATTGTTGTCGATAAATTGTAAATATTTTACATTACTTGATTGATTAGCATGATCGACAACTGGTTTCTTTTCACATGTACTTGGACATTTAAATTCTACTATTTTAGAAACACAACCATCATCAATGACAACGCCATCAAGACTTGCACATAGCCAAGGCTGATATTTACTCACTAACACACCAACCTGTTTTACAGTACAATTTTCAATTTCTTGGTATTTTTCTTTGGCATGAGCTTCCATTTTTAAACCGTATCTGGTTGAAGAGCTGTCAATTTTGCTAGGATTCAACATTTCTAAGACCAAATTTTGAACTGGTTTTCTACATAATACTTTAATATTATGAACGTTTGAACTAGCAGAAATTCTTAACCGTCTAGTTTTAAACCAATTGTTACTGCCAGATTGTTTAATTGTTTCACAAGACAAATTAACGATATCCTGTTCTGATAATCGCACGTTATCCAAATAAAACTCTCGTATTTTGGTATCTAGTTCATAGGCACATTTGTAAATAAAATAATCCTCACAAAAATTTAATAAATTATTAATACATACAGCACATTCTTCTTTTTCTATATTTAATTCTACTTGCGTCAATAGATAGTTCATTACATTTCTCACTGTATGTTTATTATCTTTGGTTAATTGCGCTTGTAAGATTTGTTTCAATGGAGAATCAACTTTCAATTCAGTCACTGAAACCTTTTGAGGTTCATGTAATTGAGTATATTTATGTGGCATCATATTTTTGAAGTATTCGCCTTTGGAATATTTCTGTTTTGCAAATTGACGTGCGCTCGGCTTGCCCCACTGCTGCTCCTGACTTGTTTTTGTAACGCTTTGCTCATTATTTATAAAATAAATTAATGCGGCGACATGCTTACATTTACTGCTCTGATTGTACACACAATTACAATGTACATTTGTTACATAGCGGTCAGAATTTATCTGATACAGAAATAAAAAAAAATAATTAATTACAATACTCTAACATTATTTACAGTAAAAAAATAAATGATTAAATTTTGAATTACGTTTAATGAAGTAATATAAGGTGTAGCGTGGACCGAGGCTTGTCGAATAATTCGAGATTTAATTAAGAAACTGCCAAAGTTTCGCCGATGTTCCTCGACATCTCCTACATGCTCTGCAAGAGCTAGATTTTTACCCTTGGTCATGGTTTCTGGCTGAAATTGAATTTGATGGGTGACAGACTGAAATCCTGTTTTTATAATAATATCCATTTTTTGCTAAAAATAATAAAACAAATATATTAATAAAATAAATAATTGTATTTTTAATCAGGGTCTACTCATTCCATTGAGACAAAGATTTAATCATTTTTTTTTATTTTTTTATTTTACTTAATATTATTGTGAGACTTTGACATAAATTTCAAACAACGTAGCCTAATGTTTACTGCATTCTTTAATATTTTTTTATCATTATACTTACTTTTTTTTTTAGTTCATTTAATGAAATTATAAAACCCAATCAACACATCTGTCTATAATAGCTCTTATAAGAACTCTTGTTTGAGATCTAAAAAAGAGTCCTTTCAAAGAGTTCTGTTGGAAGTCTATTAGAAGTCGATATTTCGATGTCTGTCATGAGAGTTTTAAAGGAGGTCTAGAATCAGACTCCAGTGAAGAGGCTCTAAAATGAGTCAGACAAGAGCTCATGTTTCATAAGTTACGCGCGTAAACGTAACTGCGCGGCAAGATAAGTAAATGCGGCAGTGAAAGTGCATAAGCTATCCCATCGTTTTAAACATATTAAAAGTAAGTATTTAACAAACTAAACTGCCACTTTTATCATATATCAAGGTAGATAATACCAATCCATTCCTTGGAATTGTTATAAAACATCATGATAATGTGAAGTTCACCGTGCGTAAGACGATCAATTACACATAACCTCACTTTTTTTTATAAAATACATTTCGATGACAGGGACATTCTAGACAACTGAAGCAAATCGTTGATTCAAATAGCAGCTGTGTCGACCTTATTCAGCATTTAACAAAATTCGGGCGTGAGAAATTCATAACAAATTGGAAGACACACACAGACAGTCACAGAGCCTAATAGCACAGCCCTCATATACAACGTAGAATTATACTGAACTTCCCTGATTTCCAATTAACATTTTCATTCCAGTATCATTATCACAGTATCATGAGCGTTTGGTATATGGGAATATGAGATGACAAGTGGATATGGAGGCACTTACAAGGAGAGTGTCAGGCTTGCGGATCATGAATTTCGCTCAAACTTCTAAGAGTGTTTTCTTGGCCCAGAATATAGAGCTTCTGATCCTCAGAACTCTCCATTGGGCCCTTAGTCGCTCAACTTACAATTGATTATAATTTTTTTTTCTTTAATTTTGGTTTTTTTCTTTCACTCACATTTTTGATAAGCCGAACTTGTATGAAACATACCATATGATTTCAATGTTTGTGAATAATTTTCAACGATGTATTCGAACGGTGAAGAATGAATAAATAGACTCCGATAACAGTATCGTACAACTTATGGGTCCTTCGCTATGGCTCTAGGATCAACAAACCGAAGCCTTCGGTACCCATGTCGTTGAGTTTAAAAGAATTCCTATGTTGACCATAGATTAGAACTGGCAGAGCTTATTCAGAATTAGGCCACAAAAGTATGTATTGAGGAAGTAAAATTACAATGAAGTATTAAAGAAGTTAAATTTGGAGATTTATTTTCTGATTTGTCTCTGAATATATATATATTCTTCCAATATCAAAGAGCAAAAGATTAAATCTAATAATCATGTAGAAAAAAAAAAAAAAAAAAACAGTTTCTGGAGTTAAGAGTTATTCTAAATTCAAACTCCTCACTACTTTTGTCACCTAATTATGAATAAGCTCTGCCAATTTCAAGATCTGTAGCCATAACGTAAGGATTCTTTCAGAGCCAACAACATGGGTACCGAAGGCTATTTCACTGTGGCGGAGGACCATATCCAGCTTCGTCAGAGGCTTCAAAGCTGGTTCTACTACCTCGAACTAGCATAACGATCTTGATTTGATAGTAATTAAGATTCTATCCAGGGGCTCAATTAGGACTGCTCCGATTTGCTTTTTTATCATCCTCATATAATTTCATTCATTTATTGCTAACGCGTACCCACAAATAATGTATTTTGAGCTCACAAAGCTTCGATAACAGAGTGTCGTATATTCAGGTTGGGTTAGTTGATCCAAGAGCCATAGGGGAGGACCCAAAAGTTGTACGATACTGTTATCGGACTCTATTTATCCATTCTTCAGCGTTTAAATCCATCGTTGAAAATTGTTCACGAGCATTGGAGTCATACGGTATGTTTTTATACGAGTTTGGGTTATCATAAATCTTATTGAAAGAAAAAGCAAAAAATGAAGAAAAAAAATGTGTCTTAATAATAAATAAATAAAATGTATCTTTTATATGTATTTAATTATTTTATCATATGTATCTATTATCCAATGTTGACACCAAATATTTTATGAAGAAATAAATTTGTTTTACATACCTACTCTAATAGTTCATATATTTAATTGCTCCAAATAAAAAAAAATAGAATTTCTTATGTTTATCAATTTTTTACTGATAGACACATTTGGAAATACCAAATGAGTTTATTTGAGGCATTTTGATAAACCTAGGAAATACTATTGCAGAAATCCCTAAAAATATCTCCACAATATTAGTAACCTTATAATACCCTCTCCGAGGCCTCACCAAAACCTCTCAATGATTTCTTAAAATAATCTTGTGAACGACTTCTAAAAGAGGTCTCATTTTGGAGCTTTCGGACTATGTTCTAAAAGGACTCTTTTAGGGGCGTTTCTGAGCTTCTTAAGAGAGTCCGAAAAGATTGCATAAGAAGTCTTTTAGACTTATTTGAGAGCACTTCTCGATACCTGAAGGAGATCTCTATCAAGATTTCAGGAGCTCCTCAGGATGTCTTTAAGAAGACATTTGGTTGATTGGGAACCGTAATTACTATAAAATTTTCACATTTTCTTTTTGTCGACTTTTTGATTATTATTTATAACTTTCAACAAATTTTTTGTCTCTTGCTATTGACATACATAAAATCCTGATAGGGTCGGACGCAATTCGACATAGGATTTCGGTGACAGATACTTTCGGTATAAGACAAAATAGATCACCGACTCTTTCAATCATCGGATCCGGACGGATTCAGGATAGGACCTTATGAGGTTCACACGAAATTGACAAGGAGGATCAAATGCGGATAGAAACGAACCAAATCCGATTGAACCCTGCACGGAACGCTATCCGCAGTCCTATCCGGTTCTATAAATTCTTATACGCCATTTTTAGTAGGGATATGTACAAAATGTTGTTAACTTTGTTTGTGTCTCTGAATAAACATATTAGATTCATGTGGACTTCATTTGTGTTAATATTTACAGTACTGCTACTGCTACTGCTACTGCTACTGCTACTGCTACTGCTACTGCTACTGCTACTACTGCTACTGCTACTGCTACTGCTACTGCTACTGCTATTGCTACTGCTACTGCTACTGCTACTGCTACTGCTACTGCTACTGCTACTGCTACTGCTACTGCTACTACTACTACTACTACTACGAGCATTAATGAATTTCTAACGTAAACATAAAGATTCCTTCTAGATAAAAGATAACTGATATACAAATTGACAATTTATCAAAATTAATGATTATTTGGGATGACGTCATCCAAAGATACGCTTTTAACCTTTAGTGCGGATAGAACTATTCATGGAATAGGTAGGTATATCTACCTTAAGGTGGTCTAGAAAAGATAAGAATACAAAATGGATTTTGTAAATGATTCTATTTTCAGGAAGTTTCACGAGTTTGAGTGTAATGAATTATATAATATGATGATTTAATCAGGATAACGGAAACAGGTTTTACTGTATATTTTATAGTAATGACAGTTTATTTAATATAGACTAGGAGATACAGGTACATAACTAGGTATAAGTATACATAGCAGAGTTTCGCATATACGTCGGCTTTCTAACTGACCCTTTGACTTGCGGTCACAGAATATATACACGAAAGTATAGGCAAAGTAAAAGAAAGAGTGGGGATGGGTACAGTGAACAGATTTGGGTGACCTACAGTATATTCGGTGTACAATATAAATGTACATCAGGTTATATTTCCTAACATAATAATTAAAAAAACCTAATAATTAATAAATAACCTTGAAAAAAACTTCATTCATATGTGCGTTAATATATCAGTATTGTTAAGTTGTTTGAGGTTTATATACTTAATAAAACAACTATTAATCTTTATTCAATCTTTATTGCACTTTCAATTGTACATAGTATTTAATCTTTGGTGTCCGACTTCGCTTACTGTTACCAACTGACTGACTTACATGGTACAATCGCGCTCTTTATATACTCTTATACTATAGTCTAGATCTTTCTAGTACATCTCTCTTCTAGTAACTTCTACTATCTTCTCTGCCCTCTATCTCTAGATGTTTCTAGTTTTCTACTGTCGGTAACTTATTGTTCCTTCTTTACCTATAATAGATTAATCGGTATTGCTCTTTTCTCAACAAGTATATTACTGCACTGAAAAGTCTCTCGAGCAGTCAGCAATCTCAGGGCGCAGCTAGTAGGCTGAGTCTTGGTGTAGTAGCTAATGCAAGTTTGAGGGTAGTAGCTAGCCCTCGGGAATAGCTAGCGCGCTCTCGGGAGTAGCTAGCGCGCTGAGGTGATTGACTACAACGCCGAGTTGAGAGTAGCGACTAAACTCGATTCAAGTATAGTAGCTCTTTACTCACGAGCACGCTACCCGGGAAAAAATAATCAGATACGATCGTATATGAATCAGATACGGTCGTATATGAATCAGATACGATCGTATATGAATCAGATACGATCGTATAGGAATCAGATACGATCGTATATGGGCAATTCCACCTCAAATCGGCCGAGAAATGACCTCGTATTTTTTGAATCGACTTAAACTTTTTTTACGTGAAATCTACGTCAAAAAAGTAGACCCGTATTTTTTCGTTGGTCAAAAAAATTTTTTTTACGCTAGTTATGAATTATCACATTTTACTGTGAAATTAGCGCGCGGGCGGCTTTGACAATTAATATCTCGGGTCCCCTTCACCGTAGAGAGATGTTCAAAAACGCGTTTTAAAGGCGATAAAAGACACTTTCCGATAAAAATTTTCAACTTTTCGAAAAATATAATTTTGTTATTTTTATGAGCAATCAAAATGTTTATCGATTTTTTTCTCAAACTTGGTCCATTTTTAAAATTCTAAAAAAAATATGATCGCATTCCTTATTCAATTCTGAAGATGGCGATTTTTTAAAAAAGATGGAGCTATTTTTCTAAGTATTTTTTTTACAATTATTTGTCCGGCGCTGCGTCAAAGTGGCGCGCCGCGCGCCTCGCTACTACCGCGTCGTACGGGGCTCGGCCAATGGCGAGGCGCGCGGCTTTCCATACATGGAATGAGGCGGTAGTAACGAGGCGCGCGGCGCGCCACTTTGACGCAGCGCCGGACAAATAATTGTAAAAAAAAATACTTAGAAAAATAGCTCCATCTTTTTTAAAAAATCGCCATCTTCAGAATTGAATAAGGAATGCGATCATATTTTTTTTAGAATTTTAAAAATGGACCAAGTTTGAGAAAAAAATCGATAAACATTTTGATTGATCATAAAAATAACAAAATTATATTTTTCGAAAAGTTGAAAATTTTTATCGGAAAGTGTCTTTTATCGCCTTTGAAATGCGTTTTTGAACATCTCTCTACGGTGAAGGGGACCCGAGATATTAATTGTCAAAGCCGCCCGCGCGGTACTTTCACAGTAAAATGCGATAATTCATAACTAGCGCAAAAAAAATTTTTTTGATCAACACAAAAATACGGGTCTACTTTTTTGACGTAGATTTCACGTAAAAAAAGTTTAAGTCGATTCAAAAAATACGAGGTCAGAAAACACCCAAAATTGGCCGATTTGAGGTGGAATTGCCCATATAGAATCATATATGGCCATACCTGGTCGTATCTATAATCATATATGTTCGTATATCGTCATACCTGGTCGTATCCATAATCATATATGGCCATACCTGGTCGTATCTATAATCATATATTGCCATACCTGGGCGTATCTATAATCATATATGTTCGTATATCGTCATACCTGGTCGTATCTATAATCATATATGTTCGTATATCGCCAAACCTGCTCGTATATAGAATCATATATGGCCATATCTGGTCGTATCTATAATCATAAACTGTCATACCTGGGGTATCTATAATCATATATGTTCGTATATCGTCATACCTGCTCGTATCTATAATCATATATGTTCGTATATCGCCATACCTGAGCCCATCGATAATCATATATGTTCGTATATGACCGTACCTACCCGTGTATAGAATCATATATGACCATACCTGGTCGTATCTATAATTATATATGTTCGTATATGACCCGCGGTACGGCTCGTGTATAGAATCATATATGGCCATACCTGATCGTATCTATAATCATATATGGCCATACCTGGTCGTATCCGTAGTCATGTATGTATATATATATATGTCCGTCTTTGCTTGTATGTAAAATCCTATATGATCATATGATTGTGTCTTTGGTCGTATCTGGAATCATATCTGATCATATCTGATATCATATATACGACTATTCAACATCAGACATGTCATGATCAAAACATATAGGACCATATTTGACCATATATTACACCGTATCTAGTCAGATATGGGATTATATAAGATCATATTCAGTCATATGCGATTATACTTGGCCATATACGAGATCACCTGATAGTCCAGTCAAATAGGCCTGAAGTGAAGAATTTTTGAGCGGTAGATTGATTTTTTCAGGTGAAGGTAGCCCGCCCCGGGAAAAAAAATCATATTTGATCTTGTATGATAAGATATGAGCATACATGATTCATATATGAGCATACATGATTCATATATGAGCATACATGATTCATATATGGACATACATGAATCATGTATGTTCATGTATGAGCATATATGTTTCATATATGCCCCACTTCAGACGTATGCATATTCATGTATGAGCATGTATGATCCATATATGGACATATATGGACATTAGGGTGGGCCAAAAAAAAAAAAAAATTTTTTTTTCCTTAGTTACCATGAAAATATTATTCAGGATGATGAAAAAAAAAATTCTCTCAAAATTTGAGCTCTTAATATTAATATTAAGAGGTGGCTCATCGTGATTTTTGATTTCCCATTTAAATAACACGGGAAATGTTTTTTTTTTTTTTTTGAATTTTATTCCGAACTAACGAATCATCGTGTTGTAAAAACCAATACATATTCTTGTAGGAAATTGAACGATCTCCAAAAAAGTTCTGATGTGATTTTTCGCTAAGTTCACTCGTTTGAAAGTTATTCAAGGTTAAAGTTCAACCTCAAACGGTGTATGACGACTTTTTTTCCGACTTAGCGAAAAATAACATCAGACCTTTTTTGGAAATCGTTTAATTTCCTACAAGAATATGTATTGATTTTTACAACACGATAATTCGTTAGATTGGAATAAAATTCTAAATGAAAAAAAAAAAACATTTCCCGTGTTATTTAAATGGGAAATCAAAAATCACGATGAGCCACCTCTTAATATTAATATTAAGAGTTCAAATTTTGAGAGAATTTTTTTTTCATCATTCTGAATAATATTTTCATGGTAACTATAAGGAAAAAAAAAAAATTTTATTTATTTTTTGGCCCACCCTAATGACATATATGGATCATATGTGTTCATATATATGAATCATGTATTCCTCGCTCTAGGCGTGTGCATATCCATGTATGAGCACACATGATTCATATATGGACATATATGGACATATATGGATCATGTGTGTTCATATATGAATCATGTATGTAAGTCCTTAACAGGGGTGTTTTTGAATTTTATCGCTCGCAAGGGTTCAAACGGTTTCTTTCCGAGAAAATTGACCCTGAAGTTTCACATGTACTTTAAATAGCCCTAATGTGCACTAATTTTCAAACCAGCGAGCGTAGCATAGTTGGCTAGGATTGCGACTCGCACCCAGGAGGCTTGGGTTCAAGTCCGAGCCGTGTCAAGTTTTTTTTTTTTTTTTCGTTATTTTTACGGTACGTACATGATCATATATGAGCATACCTGTTCAGACATGGCCAAAACTCATGTATGATCATATATGACCGTCCATTTACGAAAAATTGGCCAGGCCTGACCATATCTGGGCATATTTACTCATATATGATCCGATACGACCATATATGAGTGAATATGCTCATATATGGTCAGGCCTGGCCAATTTTCGTATATGATCAGATATGGTCATCCATATACGATCGTATCTGATCATTTTTTCCCGGGTAGGCCTATATATAATCAGATATAATTAGATATAAATCAGGTGAAGCTCATACGGAACGATATAAAATCATATATAGGTTCATACATGGTTATATATGATTCGATCTAATCAAGTAAAGCTTGAGCGGAACTATACATAATCAGATATAGATCTATATATAATTATATACAGCGGAATAAAATCTATAAGAAAGCTTGAACGGAAATATCTATAGTCAGATATAGGTCGTTACACGATTATACATAAGTTCATATCGCGGATACGGCATGATCAGAGGCAATCATCTATTTGAGAATTGATGAAAAATTACCAATTTCCATCATTGTCAATATTTTACGAATGCTCAGACATTGGAAAATGAAATTGTTTCGTTCAAAAAGAACGGAATAAAAAGCAAAATTTTCGAATCTAGGATGCGTTCCGAAATCAGCTGCATGCTGCTTCAGCCAGCAACGTAGGTTCTGAACGAACCGATCATTCCGTAATCGCAGCAGTTGCTACACGAAAAAAAGTTACCATCACTCTCCCATTTAATTTCGGAATGCTTTCCGCGAACTTTCCGGTAACTTATCTAGTGTACTCACGTAATGATCGTTTTGTCCAGAACCCAAGCTGCTGGCTGAAGCAGCATGCAGCTGATTTCGGAACGCACCGATAATCATATACAATTGTGTCTCATCATATCTAGTCGAATAGATATAACTATATCTAGATATTTACGCCAATAATTATTTACATATCTATTTATATATAGCTATATATAGTCAGATCTGATTATATACAATTATATCGGGCCAATTTTCGGATATAATTATATCTGGATGATTAGATATAATTATATCCGAATATATATAATCGTTTTTTCTCGGGTGTCTGTACGAACATAAAAACCGATCTCAATCAAAACCATATTCAAGACGTTATCAAAGAATTTCACGACAGCCCTTCAGGTGGACACCAAGGCGTGAGTCGTACTATGACGCGACTTAAAGAAAGATACCACTGGGATTCAATGAAAAACGATGTAAAAACATATATTCGTAATTGCACGACTTGCCAAAAGAATAAAACCGATCGACAAAAGACCAAAATGCCAATGAAGATTACGACCAGCAGTAGCAAACCATTTGAAAAGGTTTTCTTAGACATAGTTGGGCCCTTACCGACTACGAAGTCAGGTCATAGTTACATACTGACGCTACAAGACGACCTAACAAAATATTCCCAAGCCTATCCACTCCGAGCTGCCACCGCTGAACATACCGCAGAAGCTTTCATACGAAATTTCATATCTAACTACGGAGTACCACTATCAATCCTTACAGACCAAGGCACAAATTTTATGAGTGACCTGTTCACCCAAGTCACAAAAATACTAAAAATAAAAAAGTTAAATAGTACTGCATACCACCCGCAAACCAACGGGGCACTCGAACGCAGTCACGGCACGTTAAAAGATTACCTTAGGTGTATGTCTACTTAGGCCAAGCAATAGAGCTAACAAAAGGTCGATTTGGTGACACAAATACTACCTGAAATCTGACTGTGCAGTCATATAATAGGTAGTGCCTAGATGTTTTTTATCATAAATGCCACTCCTGAATCGTCTTGGTTTTTTTTTTAGAAGCGAAAAATAGCCAAAAAAAGCAAAATTTTTGCTTTTTCGCTTATAAAATGTAAAGTATTGATCCAATCGAGAAGCTACACTGGCACTTTTTGTAGAGAATTCGAAGACGAAAAAATTGAGAGGTGACGCGTCTCAATCGGATCATTAGTTTCGGAGAAAAGTAAAAAAAACGGAAAAAATCATCAATTTTTCAAAAATTCATAACTGAGTCAATTTTTGAGATGAAGCGTAGTCCCTTCGGAGTTAAGTTGGTATTAACATATACTTTATTGGTGCAAAACCTGGAAGCTGTCGGATAAATAGTTTCTGCACAATTGCAGTTTTTTGAATTTGATGTACTTTTTTCAAGAAGGTCGTGATGCTCGGCCAGTTGTTCGATTTGAATTTTTCAAAAAGCATTTTGAAGAAGAGAGAAAATACTTGAAATCGTATATTTTCCCGATACCAACAAATGATTTTTAGTGGGTGAAAAACGGTGCCAAACAGGAGCGAAAACGCTCGAGCGCGTCGAGGTAGTCGTAGAGTGGGGGTCGCTCGCTACGCGAGGAGAAACCTATCTGTATTAAAGCCTGGAGCACAGACTTTTCGTGTTCCGTGTTCGCCTCACCTACAGGCGCCACGATCGTTCACACATAGCTGTGATTGGTCGGCGCTGCGTGTGAGTGACTGTACACTGGTCACGATCCCTGTAGGTGAGCCGAAACGAAAAGTCTGTGCTCCAGGCTTAAGGCTGGCGCACAGACTTCTACGATACGACGATCCGAGTACGCTACACGGACAGACACACACACGCACGTGGGCCAATCAGGGCCGCGCTAGTGCAGTCGGTGCGGACCGATCGTATCCGGCGACCGTGCTACGATCCGTCCGGCTGGAAGACCATCGCGCCACTGCGCGCGCACGAAGGAACCTGTTTTCCGACGTTGTCGCGAACTATTCCGTATAGTTCAAGCCGCGTGTGTAAGTACAAAAGTGATTACAAAAGCGAACGCGGGACTTTGAGAATCGCTTCTGAAAAGGTAAGGGTGACAAATTTTAAAAGATAATGATTACAGTTCTTATCTACGAAAAAGTCACTTATCTATTTGAATATAAAAATCTTACAATACGCGGAGAGTCGTAAAAAATGCATTATTTCATTTCATTTCACATTTCATTGCTTATTAAATTTTGAATAAATAGTCAAATGTTTTCCCATCACGCATTATTTTGGTAATTAATAATAATAATAATTCGGACATGGTTGCATTATTCATTACATTATTTTCTAATAAATAATGCATTTTTTCTTTCATCATACATCCTCTTGATAGATTCATTATTAAGGGAGGATTTCAATAATTGATAAATCGTTATGGTCAATCAACAGGTCACTTGCAAATTATGTCACTGAAAATATTTGATTTATAAAATGAAAAAACGCAATTTAAAGAAATTGCAAAATCAATGAATTTGGGCGATAGTTAAGGGGACACGTGTATGAAATTTGTATATCTGAAGAACTTATAGGCATACATCCACGTTTTCAAAACTTATGTTTGACTTCTGGAAAGAAATTCAATCTTTTTTTTGCTGATGGTTATACAAATTTCTGAATGATTCAGTATCTCTGTCATCGTTTTTGAATAGCTATAAACGAGGAAGTCATGGACATTGACGAGGTTTTGGAGCTCGGAACTCTATGTATGATGCTTTTCTTGATCATACGTAGAAGAAGAGGACCCGATAGATGGAGGAATCGACGTTGGTGGGTGAGGCCAATAAACAGAAACCGAATGATTCTTGGGGATCACAGTAATTTACTCCAAGAGCTAAAAGCGGATCCAACGATGTTCTTTAAATATACCAGGATGGATGTTCCAACATTCAACGAATTATTGAATATGGTTCATCCGTATTTAATAAAGAGTCATCCGAGGGCATTGAGTCCAGAATTACGGCTCGCAATCACGTTGAGGTATACAAACAATATTTAACAATGTGCAATAAATAGTCGCGGTTGGACAATGCTATGAAATCGAGGAAAAAGTATTCTATAATTTACAATCAAATTTTGTGTAGATTTCCAATGTTTTCGAATTCTTATTCGGGATTCACATTAGACATTGGATAATATAAATGTTCAATGCTCATATTAAAAATGGAATTTTGGAAGAATAGTGAACTTGTTATATCAAGTATCACCGAAAACTTTAAATCGACACTCGAACTGAATGAACCTCCTGGAACATTCTGTTGGTATCATCGTGTATTACTTTTAGGAACATAACTATGAACTTCACATGTCAAGTGACAAGAATAGTGAAACATTTATTTATAGATTTCATTTCAGGTACTTAGCTTCAGGTGATCAAATAATATCGATCGCACTCGCGTACAGAATTGGGGAATCGACAGCAAGGATGGTAATCAAAGAAGTTTGCGAAGTACTCGTGCGTGTTCTCCAACCAATTTTTCTGCAAAAGCCCACAGAAGAACAATGGAGAAATATTGCTAGTGGGTTTTTGGAGCAGTGGAACTTTCCCAATTGCGTCGGCGCAGTTGATGGCAAACACTTCCTTATTCAAGCTCCGCCCAACTCTGGGAGTTTGTTTTTTAATTACAAAAAAACTTTCAGCATCGTCTTACTCGCTGCGTGTGACCACAATTATAAGTTCACCGTAGTGCAAGTCGGAGATATGGGCAGTAATAGTGACGCCGGGATATTTGCGGATAGCCTAATTTCCAATCTGATAAAAGAACAACAACTCAATTTGCCAGTGGGTACTACTAAGCTTCCGGGTAGTAACATACAAGCTCCTTATTTATTTGTCGGTGACGACGCTTTTCCGATGTCTATGACAATGCTAAAACCATATCCCGGTCTTGGTTTGACTGAAACGAAAAAGATATTCAACTATCGACTATCCAGAGCTCGCAGGGTTATCGAGAATGCATTTGGAATTCTGACATCTCGATGGCGGGTTTTTCGGAAACCAATCGCAATGCACCCAGACTCCGTGGACAAAATAATTCTTTCAGCGGTCTGTCTTCACAATTTTTTGAAGACTAGAGATGAAGCGTTAGCACCTGCAAGGAGAATATACTGTCCACTTAATTTCATCGATAGAGAAGACAGAAATGGAGTTATGCAGTTCGGCAGGTGGCGTCAGGAGGGAGATTGTAATCTCCAACAGTTAGCACCTGAACTATTAAACAATATTCCCGCCAATGCTGTAGCATTGAGAAACTCTATTGCAGAATATTTCATGTCGCCAGAAGGAGCCGTACCGTGGCAATTCGACCACATCCGGTACAGAGCTGTCGTGGAAGATTAAATAATTAAGCTATTCTGAAAATCTGATTACTATTAGCAAATAAGTTGTAATGATATCGATGGACTAATGCCAAACGGGCGTAAGCCACAAAAAAAAAAAAAATTCGTTTTTTTAGTGGCAAAATCTTTTTCATCCAGTGGAGAATCTTATGGGCATATCCGCAAAAAAAAAAAAATTTTTGTCGGTTACGCCCGTACGGAATTAGTCCATCGATATTTTGTATTTTATTAAAGTACAAAATGCTATATGTATGCATAATCTACTATTATAATTCTGAACAATAATGATAATGGGAAATGATAAAATATTGATAATAAAGTATTATGATTTAAATAAATAATAAATGCTTATCAAGTACGACCATTCATAGTAAATACTGAAAGTATTGCATGCCAGAGGTGTAACCCCACACAAGAAAAATATCTGTTAGTTTCAACAAAAAACGTCATCCAAAACATTCACTCTTTTAAACAGCAGAGTACTATTTCTACTCTTTACCTTTAACTTTAACTTCATCGTTATTTCAGTTTCTTGTCTTCAGGCTTACGTAAAGTCATATTTTTTTCCCCATGCTCAATAAAATAAAAATGAATATCACCTCACAATACCAGCTTCTTCCCCAATGTTATGATCGCATTTTGATTCACCAAAACAACAAGAAAAACAAGCGATCGATTGAGGGCGAGCACCACGCGTTTCTTGAAAACATTGCCTTTTGCCCTTGAAACCACACAGAAAAAAAGGAAATCCACATGACTTTCAGTAGTTTTTGAATCATAGAAGTATATGTCTTGAAAGAAAATTTCAATCTTTTGAAATAAAAGTGTAAGTGCAGAAAACCTTTCGCAGTCTCTTTACAGTCTCTTTTCTACGAAAGGTGCCCTGGGCATACACTTTCATTGTAGAAAGTTGAGATATTTTTTCAAGACACATACTACTGTGATTAGAAAATGGTTGGAAGGATTTTGAGATCATCTTTTTTTTTAAGGTCTTCAAGTGAAAATAAATTGGTTTTTTTGAAAAAACCTGTGCGCTTCCCACTTGAACCGAAGTCACGTCTTAGTCTTTTTGGAACAAAATTTCCAAGATACGAGCTTTCTTTTTGATTTTTTGATCCGCTGTCATGTTGGTCAGTTCGGAAGCAATTAAATTCCCAAATATTTGATCTGAAGTTGGATTTTTCTTAGACTCTACGTGTTCAGGATTTTGTAATCTGTTTTGCATGGCTGTTGACAGGCTCATGAAAGATGCCTCGAGAGGATCATTTTTTTTTGTTTTTACACTATCCTTATTAAAACAACTTTTTGGTGTATCAAAGTGAGATGACCAAGAGGAACTCATAGGTGAAGCAGGTCCTGGACTGGAACTCACTGATGCACTCGGGGATCCAAAATAATGGAAATTTGATGTTGGAGTGGGTGTTCGCGATGCGTTAGGTGTTAGTAGAGTATGTGTGGTTGATGTCGCCCCACCCGAACATCTTCTTGCCACATTTGTGAGTGTGTCTTGAACAGGCGTGGTTGAACATGTTGTAAACTCATTATTTACTGCGGGTATTGCAAAATTGACAGTAGGAGCTGTTTCCACAGTAGGCGATGTCAGACCAAGATTGGTAGTTTTGCAAGTTGTTTCGCTTGAGGATGAAACCGGATTCGCAGTAATCGGACTTTGAGTCGGTATACTTACAGTCCCAGATAGCGAAGTGCCAGGCCATGTTGAAAGGGGTGCCACTAAAACAAATGGATATTGATTGTAAGTGAAATTGGTTACGCTGGAGCCAATGTAAGAGTTGGCGTACCTTCTTGTTGTGGCGCAGCGAGTGATATATGAGAGTCTACACTTAGATCTGTTGTCGACTCTGAACATAACTCTGGTGTCCCAGAAATTGTAGATGGAGTTTGGAAAAATGAAGTTACTATTTGTGACGCTGTAGCTGCTGTCAACAAGGATCCGGTTGTAAGTGATGTGTTGTCAGATGCAGCGAGTGTCGCAGAAGTTGCAGTCGGAATCATCAGCTCGGTATATGTCCGCGCAACATCATCTGACAAGAAGGAGAGCTCACTCATTGATGAGTAAGGTGGCGTGAGCTGATATCCATAAAAAGGCTTTTTCACAGGTACAGGTGGGTGAGAGGATGATACGTTCGTGTGACTCCTATACAATATCAAAAAGATCTTGATAAATTGAAAATGAGAACTTCAATCAAATTAGCAAGTTTATTTTTTACAAATATATCGACAGCCTAATAACATAGTCACGTAAGCGCCAAAAATGGTCTTTTTCGAGGTCAGACAAACGTATCTCCAAAAAAATGGTTCTCTGCATTGGAAATTCTTTGATGAATGCATAGAGCCATCATCCATAATTCGGTGTGATAGTAACGTATCTCCATTTTTTTGTGGAGATACATTCTTCTGTTACCGAACCGGACTGTACATACGTCTGTTTCACACAAAAAAATGGCACTTACGCTTCTGTGTTTCAAATTTTTATCTATACCGCCAAAATGTTTCAAGTACATTGACGAGTGCGAAAATGAAAGAAAAATGGAGATACGTTTCTATCACATAAATATAAAAAAAAGGCCAAAATTATGGCGCTTACGTGACTATGTTATTAGGCTGTCGATATGGATGTTTAAATTAGTGTAGAAATTTTATTTTTATGATTTTCGAAATACTGAAACGTGAATAGTAAGTGAAACAGCTGACTGAATATTCGTACTTTCTTTTGTTCGGGCAATTCTCGATGAAAGTCATTTGCCGATAGAAAGCAAACCCCCTCCTGTTGGTTACGCCACTGCCGCTTTTCGTTTCAGCAGTGCGTTTTCTTTTTTCTCGTCGATAGCAATCCTTAAGCTTCGACCACCTAGCCGAGCAGTCAGCAGCTGAAATTTAAAAATATAGTGTTCATTTAAAAGTAACCAGAAAAATTTATAACTATACTGTGAAAAGAAAATTGTTAAACAAAGTTACCTGATTGACCAAGCATTTGTCCAATTTGTTGCCAACAACTATCTTTTAATTGGGTATTTTTATAGTCCTTGGTGCGCATGTCGTATAAAATTGGGTACTTCGATACAAGGTCGATCAGTAAACCGTAATCCATCGATGATGATCCGTCGTCATCCTCTTGTGTGTTTGGAGGAATATTTTCCTCTATACCTCTTGAGTCCATTCCAACAACTCAAATTTCAGTACATTATTACATGGGGCTATCCCAGCTCAATTCACCTAGTCCCCAAACCTCACCACCTTTGATTTGATCCTTGATTTTTTATGTCATTATCCTAGATCTAATAGTACGTTGTGCACCCAGAGCGAACGCGGACGTTTGCGCACGCACTTTGAACTTTATAACTGAATTTTGATTTCGAAAATAAATATGAATATAAATATAAATTTTTTTTTTCCCCACACATGGCCGGGAAAGCCAAAGGGCGATAAACTACACTTGTGCGAAAATCACGTAGGGGAAAAATGTCATTTTTTTTTAGTCATTCTTGATCCAAAATACGTCGCTATATAATATAAAAAAACATTTCCGACCACATTATTTTTTTGGATTTGGTGCCCGTATTGCCCCGCATCTCCCTATTGGGATTGTCACTTTGCAGTGAGACGCCTGGTGGCGTAAAATCAAAGTAGTACAACCAGGCTCCACAGGCTGTGTGACAGATTGTCAGTGATTGTTACGTATTGTTCAGAGTATAAGTCGACATCTAATTCTAAGCTTTGATGGCAGAAATTTCGTTTAGAGACTGAATATAACTAGTCGACTTCTACAAAGAAATTGTCATTATCATATTATCATATTTTGATTTATATTTAATCGTCGTAACTGTTTCGATCTTTCTGTTTCACGCGATTTTTGTTGCTAAAAACCTCGACCTATACTCAGAACAACACTGTATTTTTCAGTGAGACGCCTGGTGGCATAAAATCACACTAGTACAACTAGGCTTTACAGGCTGTGTGACGTCATGAGGACATATCCCAATACTTCGCACACTTGTATCATAATCAACTATTTACCTACCGATTTTATTTCACCTAATTAAAAATTTTGTTTCAAAAAACCGCTACAATATTATCATGAAAAAATTGGTCACCGAAAAAGAGATACTAAATTTCTTTCTATATTTCTGAAAGCAGGGGGCTCTTCTACACCATTAACAGAATTTTTGTGATTTTTTTCAGGATTTTAGAAAATATTCCGAATTTTTCACAAAGTGTATCTGAGGTTATGGGAGGTGAGGTTTAAGGAATTAGGTTGACGTTATGGATGATGAAATAACATCTTTTCTAGGTTATGTAAGTTTCAATTATATAGATTCGACATTATGGAAGGTGGTGATATAGATATAGGTATGCAATGGCATCATCAACTTACCTTTTCAGAAGCGATTCTCAAAGTCCCGCGTTCGCTTTTGTAATCACTTTTGTACTTACACACGCGGCTTGAACTATACGGAATAGTTCGCGACAACGTCGGAAAACAGGTTCCTTCGTGCGCGCGCAGTGGCGCGATGGTCTTCCAGCCGTACGGATCGTAGCACGGTCGCCGGATACGATCGGTCCGCACCGACTGCACTAGCGCGGCCCTGATTGGCCCACGTGCGTGTGTGTGTCTGTCCGTGTAGCGTACTCGGATCGTCGTATCGTAGAAGTCTGTGCGCCAGCCTTTATACCGTATATATTATACTATACATACAGGTTTCTCCTCGCGTAGCGAGCGACCCCCACTCTACGACTACCTCGGCGCGCTCGAGCGTTTTCGCTCCTGTTTGGCACCGTTTTTCACCCACTAATAGTATATTGCGTTGCTAGGGACGAAAGTTGGCGATTGCGACGAGTGTGAAGTTTGCCGCCCGAGCGAAGCGAGGGCTGCAATCACACGAGTTGCAATCGGCAACTGTTGGCCATAGTAACGCACGATATTTTTTATAATAAGTGCATGAATGTGGGGCGTGCATGTCAGTAGCGGGACGTTCCCAAGGGACGAAAGTGAAATAATTGTGGACTGCGCATGCGTCAACCTTACTTTCGTCCCTGGCATGCATTCAGCCACTTTCGTCCCGCTAAACTGACATGCAACGCCCCACTTTTCATGCACGTGTTATAAAAAAATCATTTGTTGGTATCGGGAAAATATACGATTTCAAGTATTTTCTCTCTTCTTCAAAATGCTTTTTGAAAAATTCAAATCGAACAACTGGCCGAGCATCACGACCTTCTTGAAAAAAGTACATCAAATTCAAAAAACTGCAATTGTGCAAAAACTGTTTATCCGACAGCTTCCAGGTTTTGCACCAATAAAGTATATGTTAATACCAACTTAACTCCGAAGGGACTACGCTTCATCTCAAAAATTGACTCAGTTATGAATTTTTGAAAAATTGATGATTTTTTCCGTTTTTTTTTTACTTTTCTCCGAAACTAATGATCCGATCGAGACGCGTCACCTCTCAATTTTTTCGTCTTCGAATTCTCTACAAAAAGTGCTAATGTAGCTTCTCGATTGGATCAATACTTTACATTTTATAAGCGAAAAAGCAAAAATTTTGCTTTTTTTGGCTATTTTTCGCTTCTAAAAAAAAAGCCAAGATGATTCAGGAGTGGCATTTATGATAAAAAACATCTAGGCACTACCTATTATATGACTGCACAGTCAGATTTCAGGTAGTATTTGTGTCACGAAAAAAACCTCTATTGCTTGGCCTAACTACAGACGACTGGAACGAAACACTCCCAATTTATATCCTCGCGTACAACACAACACCTCATACTACCACTAAAATATCACCTTACGAACTTATATTCGGACAAGTGGCCAGAGTACCTTGTAGTGTGCCTCACGATCCTAAGGAAGAAACATATAAAGAATATGCTCAGAAACTCTCTGAAAAATTGATGAACAGCCAAGCCCTCGCGAAACAGAACATAGATAAATCCAAAGAAAAATCCAAGGCCTATTATGACCAAATTACTCGACCACAAAATTTCGAAATTGGGGACTTAGTACTGATGAGTAACGAAACTGCCGGACCATTAGACCCAAAATTTCTGGGGCCATACCCCATCACTGATCAAATTAATGAAGTGAATTATGAGGTAAAAATCAAAGGGAAGAATAAAATAGTGCATGCAAACAGATTAAAACCATACCACAAGTCAACTGATCCAATAAAACCGATTCAAATAGAATATGGAAAGGGATCATAGAGAATAAACATACGTTACACACTCAAAGAAATTTACATGGAACTCAACAAAATATTGGTGTGCAACCATGGGAATTTCTTTCAGTGCACTCTATTTGTTCTTATGAGGAACAATTATGTGGCTATATAACAGCTGAGGAAAGCTTTGTAATCCTCACCTGGAATATTGATTTTTAATATTAAGAATAACTATATGTAATCAAATAAACGGCTGAGAAGAGCTTTTATAAATTCTCATCCGCACAGAATAATATTGTAACCGTTCTTATTAAGAATAATTATATGGCTATATAACAGCTGAGGAAAGGTTTGTAATCCTCACCTAAAATATTTATTTTAACCGATGAATATTTTGCTTCGCTTCACATTCATTCTTAAGGGGGAAGGTGTTATAATCAAATCATTGCTATTCAACGATAAATTCAAATTCATAAATTTATAGACAAGATCGGGATGTCTTGCCTTCTATACCGAAGACAAAACATCGCGATACCGATAATTCTCCATTTCGTTATTCTTATTAATCTCCAGTTTATGCGAACTACAGTGGAGAGTAGTTCAAGATTAGACACCTTGCCTTTTGCGCTCATGCCTTTGAGACACTTTAACGGCGTCCTATACGCCTATGCTAAAATACCTTGCGTCAGCATCTCGCTGACCGATGGGTAGCAACGTAAGTTGCCACATTCGGATTTTCACTCTTATTCTAACCGCCAAACAGCTTATATCAATAATAAAGCCCCATTCAAATTGACTTCAAAACCAACTTATTTGTTATAAACCCGTCCCCACACAACACCCATGTCATCCCTGACGTCTAAAATCTCCAAATACTCTTCTAGTTCTCTAATAAAGTTAACCGGTTTTTCCCCGTTTTTTCCGGAAAAATTAGGCAATTTTAATTGCTTGGTCAACATGTTATTACTATTGTATTGTGTTGGAGGGACACCTCTTTGTTGCCGTAAACGTCTTATGTCTGCGTCTACTCCTATTCTTAAGGGGGGATTCTCTTTTTTCTTTGCTAAATTTATCGTTTTCTTCTAATTTTCCGGTGAAGAAACTGTACAACGGATCAATGCGAAATTTGGCATCTGGATTTATTTATCTCTTATCTATTCACAAAAAAATTGAAAATCATCCCCTCCCAAAAATACGCCTCCCACGTCCCTCGACGCGCGATGATCCCTAGTTGACGATGTGCACGATTTGAGTCTTCCCATCAATCGTGCAACAAAAACCCAAAAACATTTCACTTTACACACATGTGGCTATCGTTCGACGAAAAAAAAAAAACAATCCGTTGAATATTTTTTTGTTTATAACAAAAAGATCGATCCATTTATTTGAATCAATCGATATTTCGAGTTCAAAATATCACCGGATCCTTAATTTTTTTTTTTGTTTTTTTTTTTCGCTTCGTCAAACGATTGCTACATGTGTGTAAAGTGAAATGTTCTTGGGTTTTTGTTGCAGGATTAATGGCACGACTCAAATCGTGCACATCGTCAACTAGGGATCATCGCACGTTGAGGGGGGTGGGAGGCGTATTTGTGGGAGGAAATGATTCTCAATTTTTTTTTGAATAGATAAGAGATAAACAGATCCACATGCCAAATTTCGCATTGATCCGTTGTATAGTTTCTTCATCAGAAAATTAAAAAAAAAAAGCGATAAATTTAGCGAAAAAAAAGGGAATCCCTCCTTAAACTGTCATGTTTGTGATTCAGTTCTGTTATCATATCTAAACTTACTTTTTGATTTTCATTTATTTTACCTTTTAATACTTCATATGTTTTAATTTGTTCATTTCTCATAATATTCTCACATGTCTCGATTTTACTGTCACATTCTGACAATTCAAAAGTGAATTTAGTATCTAGATCATTTATTGATTGATCTAACTGACTGATTTGAGTTTGATTTACGAATTTAAGATCTTCAATCTTCTTATCAAGTTTATCTTCTAATTTCGCCCTCTCTTCGTCATTCGCCGCTTTATTATCTATTATAGTTTTGTCCGTACGCTCAAACCTACCATCCATTTTCTTTTCTAGCCTTTCTACGCCTCGAATATTCTGGCTAATGGATCTGATTGCGTTGGATTAGAACTACCGTCTTGACTCATATTATCTGATAACGGAGGCGAATTAACGTCTGCTACACCTGAATCACGAACGGGAGTTACTGTTTCTTCGACAATGGGACTCAAGACTGATCTTCTACCATTGGAACCTTTACCTGGCATTTTCCTATTGTTACCGGATAACCACTAATTCCAAATCTGATCCGCTGTCTCTGTTGGTCTATTTTGTCTACTTTGAAACTCTCGAACTGTGACTCTACTCTACTTTATAATATTATAACTTTATATTTTATACCCTGTGGTTTATTTTAATAAATTGAACTTTGAAATGAAATATGCTATTTGTTGCATTCATTTTCCCAAATGAATTTAACTTATGAGGAGCCCCACGTTGGGCGCCAAATGTAACGTTCCGGGATGTTGAGAACCTTCAGGTTATGTCAACATACCGGTGTTACGGATTCGAGAGTATTTAATATTGCTTTAATTTTAAACACTAAATTATTTACGGACTCCTCAGTACTGGTAGGTAGGGAAAAGGATGGTAATGCCATACAAAAAGCCACCTAACTCAGATTTTTATTATTTATACAATAACTACGCTAATCAACGGACTCAGGCGTCGCTATGACCTCCAAAGCCGTATATCATCTAAACCGAAGGTTTAGGCTACCTCCATAGAACCAGGGTGGCAATCCAAGCCTATGGTCCCTGCTATTGCGATTTTAATAATTAAGTGCAGATCCAGGATGCTTTATCCAAGACTGCGATTCAGACTCGGAATCACAACACTTGGCCCTCGAACACGAGTCGGTTAGACTCATGTCGTACGCTCTTGTGTTGGTCTTCAAAGCTGCTAACCTTGGCTTGTATTTGGCTTTAAATCAAACAGAATTAAATAAGAAAATGTCAGGTCAATGCTCCAATAGCAGATTCTATTTCCTATGGAAAACCAAAAATACTTAATAATTAATTAATCTATATTTTACAAAATCTTAATTTAATCCGTGACTACAGCTAATCTGTGGATTTGATTTTAATATAATTTAAATACAATGAGCTCTCCCGGTAGCGCGTTCTTTGATATTTCTAGTTTATTAGTATTTGAAATTTGTCTGATTTCTAGGTATTATCGTTTAATTGAGAATTCTCGAAATAATAGTGAAGTTATAGAAATAGTTATACAAGATATCTAATATAATGACGGTTGAGTCGCTAAATGAGCTCGTAAGATTGTTTGTGAGTCGACTGGGGCTATGCCGCAAGTGCGCTGAGGAGCTGTCTCAGCGCGTGCTTTTATACCATTTGAACTACGTCTCTGACGTCACGAGCGTTAGCTCGCAGTACGAGCTAACTCGTTCGGTCTCTGATGTACATGGCTCGACCAATCACAGACGTCGCTGGTCTGTGACGTCTGGACATCTTACAATATATCTTTAATACATATACAGGGTGGTCCATTTTAATCTCCGCAGGCGAATATCTCGAAAACTAACAGTTATAAAAAAAAAAGTTTTATACAAAACTTAAAGGGTTTCGAAGGGGAAAGATGATGCTGATATGTGTTGACTTGTGGACTTCGCCAATTCCGAGATTTCGCAAGTAACTTCGGATTTTAGATAGGGAACACATGTTTTGGTTGGGGGCAGCTGATAGCGAGATCAAAGACGCATGCAAATACGGAAGCATTAAAAATTGGAAAAAAAAATTTTGCAAAAAAAATTCAAAAAAAAAAAAAAAAAAAAAAAACGTTGATAGAGAAAAAAAAAAGAATTTATTGAAAATTGAAATTAGAAAGATAACAAAACCTCTACATAGTCACAACCTTGACACTGATGTAAAGGCTTAAGTCCGGCATGAGCTGGAACATGTTGTCAGTGTAATTATGTCGGGCGAACTAATGCGGTTAGTTTTTTGCGTTATTGATCTGCGAATTTTTTTTACTAATCTGGTGCATTCAAACTTTCCAATTTCAAAATTGGCGAGAAAAATTTTGAGCTGGAGTGATAAACAATGAATGTGTTCGAAAGCTAGGGACAAAAAAACAATCTTTTGCAAAAAAAAAAAAAAATTCTCGAAATTTTTTTTTGAATTTTTTTGGCAAAATTTTTTTTTTTCAATTTTTAATGCTTCCGTATTTAAATGCGTCTTTGATCTCGCTATCAGCTGCCCCCAACCAAAACATGTGTTCCCTATCTAAAATCCGAAGTTACTTGTGAAATCTCGGAATTAGCGAAGTCTATAAGTTAACACATATCAGCATCATCTTTCCCCCTCGAAACCCTTCAAGTTTTGTATGAAACTTTTTTTTTTATAACTGTTAGTTTTCGAGATATTCGCCTGCGGAGATTAAAATGGACCACCCTGTATAAGTACAAATGATTACTTCAAAAATAAAAAAAGGCATTCATAATTATAATAAAATTCCCAAATATATTATTAATTCAAATCGCAGAACACTGCCAATTATTGAAATTTTATTACTGGTTCTTCTAACGGTTCCCTCTAGGATCCCTTTGGTGTATATGGAGAGCTGTCAGTAGATATATAGGGGGGGGTTCTGGATCAAAACTTCTTTACCGGCCGAGCTGTGCGGGTAAGTTACCGACCGTGCGGGGTAAGTTACCGACAGTCTGATGGTAACGATCATCGATCTTTGTTACCGACAATCGGATGGCTGCAATTTGCCGTCGTGCGATGGCGCCACTACCGATTGTTACCGATAGTCCGATGGTAACGATCCGATCATTAGTTACCGATAGTCTGATGGTAACGATTTCCTGTTACCGACAATCTGATGGTTGCGATTTGTCGTCATGCGATGGCGCCACTATGGATTGTCGATCTTTAGTTACCGATAGTCCGATGGTAACGATCCGATCTTTAGTTACCGATAGTCTGATGGCTGCAATTTTTCCTGCAATTTTCCGTCTTGCGATGGCGCCACTAACGATTCGCTTTCGAATCATGGTAACGATTACCGATCTTTTTTTTCTTACCGACAATCGATCCAAGATGGCTGAAATATCTAATTCTTAGCTTATATATATATATATACGAATTATACTAGCTGAAAATGTTTGAAGAGTGACAGGGTGTTATATACAGGGTGGGGCATTTAAAGTGTGACAGAGCAATAGCACTCAAACTATTAATGATACTCAAAAATGTTTCAGACAGAAGTTTTATTGTTCGAGAAGGCCGTCATACTGGATCACCCTATTTTTTTATCGGTGGAGGCGCTGAAGCTACGGCAAGGTCAACTCCACTTTTTTAAATGAAACTACGTATTTTTTATTACGTTATTTCATTCTACTTGAAAAACCGAATGACTTTCGTATGAAACATTTTTTGGTGAGACACCAATTTTTCATGATATTTAGCTGAACAACTGCAGATCTTTAAACGTTCAAGAATCTACCACCTCTAAACTATCAAGCTTTGAGAAGAATTGCAACGTACGAAGATTCCATAATTCCATGCAAAGAACCTTGAAGAATATTTTTTCCGAATTTTTTCAACAATTTTTAATTTTTTTACGCAATTGAAGAAACAGCGATGAAAAGTTACGGGGAAAAATTCTGCAATTATTTTCCGAAATTCCTTGCATAAAATTGAGCACTTTTTGTCACTAGCAACTTTTCTCCAAACTTGATAGTTCAGAGGTAAAAAGTTCTTGAACGTTCAAAAATCTGTAGTTGTTCAGCTGAATATCACGAAAAATTGATGTCTCACCAAAAAATGTTTCATACGAAAGTCGTTTGGTTTTTTAAGTAGAATAAAATAACGTCATAAAAAATGCGTAGTTTCATTTAAAAAAGTGGAGTCGACCTTGCCGTAGCTTCAGCGCCTCCACCGAAAAAATAATATGATGGTCCAGTATGACGGCCTTTCCGAACAATATAACTTTCATATGAAACATTTTTGAGTATCATTAATAGTTTGAGTGCTATTGCTCTGTCACACTTTAAATGCCCCACCCTGTATATATATATATATATATATATATATATATATATATATATATATATATATATATATATATATATGCAATCAATGACGCAAATTATCTGATAATATATATATTTTTATTTGTTATGTCTTAAATCTAACTTATATTCTAAAATGACAATTTTTTTTTCTTAAAACTAACTGTTCGAGTGGAATCACCCCCGGCGGCGGTGGTATGTCCGGAGATGAGGACCTCGACGACGATGGTGATTCCGGACTCGATCTCGATGTGTCAGACCCGAACGATCGCGATCGACTTCTCCCCCTATCAATATGTACCGTCTCCGCATCCGAATCTTCCGCATCTTCTTGCATGGAAGATGTTATATCCGGGCATTGGATGGCCGATTGTGTCACATTTTCTGTCGCGGCAGCACGCCTTGCCCAATTATCATTTATTTCATACTGCCTCGTGATGCTCTCGATCATCTCGAAATGTATGCTTGACGTTTCGACCACGAAGCGCTCATCCACATTCTGCTGGCGCAAAATACGCAACACAAGCTGAGCGTTCCGGAGGAATCGCATCCTCAACTCGGCCCTCCGTCGCAGCTGAGCCGCCCGCAGTGAAACTCTTACGCCAGCCGGATTCATCTGGATTGATCACACATTCTTATGTTTAGAATCTGTTGAAATTTGAGTATTCAATGCTAACACAACATACCTTTTTTTCACGTCTTTAGTTTTAAAATTCTCCTTCCCCGTCTATTTCTTCGCCTTGATACTTTTTCCTGCTATTCAATGATCTTCCACTCTTCACCGATATTTTCAAACTGAAAATTGTATTCTTTTCTCAAACCGATCCGGTGGGGGTTGGACTGCAATCCTATCGGCTGCATACCACCCCCAATTCGAAATGAAATCAAGCCTAACCAACCCGAGAACAGGACACAAAAGACTCCACCTCAACTCATAAAAATGGGCAAGTCTCAAAGGATTTGGTGGTGAATATCATTTAAAAGTTTTTTTTTTTTTCACTGTACTTTCGTCGCTCGAAAACGCTAAGATTCCGCAAAGCACGAAGATTGTAATAATCAAAAGATCCCACCTGGCCCCCATAAAATCGACAAATCTCAAAGGATCAAGTAATAAAATATCATTCAGAGTTTTCACATCCTTTCGCCGCTCGAAAACGCTAGGATTTTACAAAAGATTACAATAATCAAAACATCCCACCTGGGCCCCCATAAAAATTAGCAGGTCTCCAAGGATCGAGCAATAAATATCGTTTAAAAGTTTTTCACACCTTTTCGCAACTCGAAAATGCTAAGATTTATAAACACAAAGATCGCAATAATCTAAAGATCCCACCTGCACCTATAACAGTCGGTAAGCCTCAAAGGATTAAACAATAAACACCATTCAGAGTTTTTCACATCCTTTCGTCGCTCGAAAACTTTAGAATTTTGTAAACACGAAGATTGTTTGGAACACCTGAATTTTTTTTTCGCATTTTTTTTTTTTTTTCACACGGTACCATCTGCACACCTGCACGCATATCGATCCCACGCAATAAATCATCAGCTCAGTCAATTTCCGGCATTGCTTGAGATCGCACACGAAATCGTCAATATGGAGCTAATATTAGATCTACAAGGTTTTGGGCGATTCTGTGATAAATTTGTAATAAAAGAGCTGGCTGCAATAAGCATTCGCGCGCATGAGGAATATCAGCAGGATATCACACGCATTCTCTTCAAAGCACCATGCTCTTGGGTGACTCTCTCACGCGAGTATAAAAATCTGAATTCGTGGCTGACATGGCGTCATCATGGAATACCCTGGATTGCGGGAGAAACACCGTATAAGGATGTAGTGAAAACTGTGAGAAAAGTTGCACAGGATGCGAGGCGCATTTATGTGAAGGGATTGGAGAAGAAATTGAAATAATTTTTGATGAGAAAAATTAACGGACGATCCGGGAATCGAACCCAGGATCTACGGAAGCCTATCCGGGGACTTACACCCGAGACCACCTAGCTCGCCCACGGATCACCGCAATTTTTCTCATCTTCTATTCTTGTGCTCACATGTATGTGTTGTTATGATTCTTGGGTATGTAGCACTGTAGTAGTACGCAAGGTAAAGTCATATACACTATAGCACCTGTATGACGGCTGTGTCACGAGCAGGCTGTGAGTTTATTGTATATAGCGGCCTTTTTGTCGCTAAAGGCCGCTATATACAATAAACTCACAGCCTGCTCGTGACACAGCCGTCATACAGGTGCTATAGTGTATATGACTTTACCTTGCGTACTACTACAGTGCTACATACCCAAGAATCATAACAACACATACATGTGAGCACAAGAATAGAAGATGAGAAAAATTGCGGTGATCCGTGGGCGAGCTAGGTGGTCTCGGGTGTAAGTCCCCGGATAGGCTTCCGTAGATCCTGGGTTCGATTCCCGGATCGTCCGTTAATTTTTCTCATCGAAAATTATTTCAATTTGAAACATCAGGGATAGATAAAAAGTTAAGTAATCAATTAATTATTTAATTAATTACTTAATAAAAATATTACGCACACAAAAAGGCCGCTATATACAATAAACTCACAGCCTGCTCGTGACACAGCCGTCATACAGGTGCTATAGTGTATATGACTTTACCTTGCGTACTACTACAGTGCTACATACCCAAGAATCATAACAACATTGGAGAAGAAACTCTGGATCGAAAAAATCCTCAATGACGACTCGAAACCGGTGATTGATTTGGACGAGCTGGGCTGCCCGAATTTTCGAATACTACGATTGGAATCGCGTGTATATCGCTGGCATGATGACTGTCATGGCGATGTATTCGGAGGCTACCATTGTGCCTTCGAGAACGTTCAGCGGCTGAAAAACTGGTATTTAGAGGAGGGGCATAAAAAACCCTCCCCACATGTCTCGATGGCGGGGGATGATGGTTTAAAAGTCAAGAGCTCGCAGGGAGCTGCATCCGTGCATCTCGACTTCTCACCATTAACACATCTTCCTCGTATATTCGAATCTGCAAACTCTTTCGAACAAGGTAACAATCCCGTTACACGATAATCATATTTAATTATAATATAAAAACTAATTTCGAATTATTCATTTTGTGCAGATGGATTTCAGCAGCCTTAACAGCACCAGCCGTCTGGATAATAATCTACCAATGAAAAGGATGTCAGAGCTGGAGGTTGGGCAAAAGTATGATATCACAAGACTGAGGCTTGTGAAAACGAAATTCGACTGTAGAATCATCGCCACTATTGCCAACGAATACATCGTGTTCCTGCCTGCAAGAATCGGAAAGGCTCTAGAGAACGATTCCACTCAGCTGGATCAGTTAAACAATGAAGCTGATCAGAAACGTTTGCAGATACTCTATCTTGGAGGACCATACAATAAATTTGAATTCTGTGGCAAAATCTAAACACACACACACACACACACACACACACACACACTAATGTATATAAATATAAATATATATGTAATGGGAATGGGTTAGGGTTGAATAAATAACAATGAAATTTCAATAACATTTATTTATTGTTCCATTATAAAATAAGCTTAATCTATAGTTCTCAAGCATGCAGAATCCTTAAAATGTGGCTAATTTTTTGACGGTACCGCTGATTGGATTATATTCAACAATGCGATCGTGTATAATCATACAGTAGGCTGAAGTATTTGCTGGAAATGCAACGCTAGTTTCAAATTCCAAACGAATATCCACCGGTCCACTCTTTAACGATTCACTTTGCTTGGAACAGTCTATAGTAATGAGTGGGGCTGTAGCCAAAAAATCACTCTTCGACAAAAGAGGTTCGGATTCCTTATCGTAGTATGAAATTTGAAAGTTTGTGTACATATTGTAGAGAATGGCGTATTGATTGCGAGCAATATCAAGATTCAAATTTCCATAGGGATAGCACTGTGAGTTTAGGAAAAGTTTTACATCTCTAATCATACAATGATCGAATTGACTGGCATTTTTCGTTGCATCGTTTCGTCGTGCAGTTTGGAATCCTAGTATGACGTGTCTCGGTTTCTCTAGCTGTGTAGATGTCTTGACAACCCATACATGTCTCGTTGTTGCAGGCAGCATCGGGTACTCGTACATTTCCCACGAGCGAAAACTCATAGATACAGCCGGATCTTTGGCGATATAATTGAGCATCTTGATTTTTGCAGAATCCGACAGTCTGATGTATGGCAATAACCATTCAATTTTCTCGAGTGAAATTTTGACCCCCTCCAGAGCTGTTTGATGTATGGTGTTTAGATCATTGTTTGATCGCGTCAAAATTAGCTCATGTTTCGCATTGACGATGATTCGATTATAGACCTCGGCAAATCCGAGCAAAAAACTCAGCGGTATAACAACATCGAAGTATCCTTCGGCGTTGGTTAGTTTATTTTCATTATCCACCAACCAACCGGTGTTTCCCAAAAGATATTGTTGTCCAGGGGTGAATGATAAGTATCCCTTCATAATACTCGTGATGCCGACATTCTTATTCTGATCAATCTCGTGTCCATTCAACTCGTAACGCATATCGCCAAACATGTGACACACGGCCATATTGACCAATTCTGTACCTGCACTAACAGCGGTGCCGTCTGATTTTGTAAGCCGACCGTAGATGTGGAGTGAACTTTTGCTGGGTAATACACACGCATCTTGATTCTGTACAGATATTCGGATCTCATCGTTATTTCTGAATGTAGACGCGGCATACGGTTGATGCGCGTGTATTTCACAGTGAGCAATCGACTCGTCGAAGGTCACAGGTGTTTGAATTTTTATCATTTTTGTGATGGGCATACGCAGATAAAGCAATGGATTCTTATTTTCCACCACAACGAAGTCGAAGTCCTAGGCTCCGGAGAAACTGAGCGTTCTGATGTGTCACTCGAATCGGAGCTGCTCGACGACTGATGATGCTCGGACATGTTATCGAGCTTTTATAACTACTACCAGATTTTCTTGTCCTCTCAAACACAATGCCCATATTATCTCAAAGATTTCACGTGTAATCGTATAGTTACAGTTTCTCTACGAAAATTGATTAATTTGCCGTCCTGATCGACTATTCTCAATTGTATATCGTGTATTGACCGTACGGTGATTGGATGATAAATGACATTTGTCGGCACTTCCACGATCTTATATCCGGGCGGTACGGTTGGGAAAAATTGATGAATCGTATGCACCCGATGTTCATTTATATACGCACCGGTGGTAATATCACACTCAACTCGCAAGGCGTTGACTTTGAGTATGCGAACGGGTAACTGGGATTTATGGGTAATACCACTTTCAAGCTTTTTTGGGGTAAAACCGAGCAATCGGCCGATGGAATCTTTTGGTTCAAAGTTCACAGAATGATTGCATCTAATTTCACTGAGTAACTCATTGTTATTAGCCTTTAGACTGAGATTTATATCCTTAGGTATTGCCCTTTTCAAATAATTTGCGATATCCTCAATTTCATAGCTCCCGGTGGGTATTGTAATCACAGTGTCTGGTTCTATATAAAACTTATTACACCCTTCATCTATATTGGGGATTGCATTGAATGTCAGAAGCTCAATGAGTCCGAGAACATACGTCTTTGTTGGGGATAACTCGATAGGTGGAAAATATTGAGTCCTCAACACCGACGATTCTCCGGAGAGTGTCAATGTGAACGAATCAGCCATGACTAATATCACATCGGCGATTCGCATACATTTTATAGTTGTCCGCTGAGAAACTTGAGGCACAGGTGACCGCAAATTACCGTGTTATATTCTTGATATCTCTTATGATTATATTTTACGCTACCAACACCAAGATATTTCATTAGATCTCTAGGTGGTTGTAAATCGCCAAAACTATCGAAATACACCGCATCGTTGCCATTTTTCGTGTACGCAACCCAATGCGTCCCCGGACCGTTTTTATCATCGAGATTGATAATTGCAGATTCACGCTTTCTAGGTCCTGAACTGGGTAAATCATTTCGCATAAAAACACCCCGGAAATGTGGAATTTTCATTGCTTTTGCATAGTTGAGCAAATCGGCATCTGTGAGGGCTCGGTGTGGTAGCTTTATTAGTTTTTTGCAGGCTCCAAATACAGCCCCATACCCTTCTTATATGGTTTGAGGTATAAGCCCTTCCCCAACGCAATCGCTTCCATTGTCGCGTTGTGACGCTTGGATTCTTGTAATTGATGTTTATTTGCTTTAGCCTCATTGACAACCTTTGCTATACCCGCAGCACCACCGGCTAAAGCACCTGTGGCACTAAGGGCCGCAAATATTGGGATGAGAAACGGTAATAAACCGCCAATTTTCTTGGGGACAGGTAGAATACGAGGCACGCGCACTTTTCCTTTAGACACGGCCGAACGGGCACCCGCCAAAGCTGACTCAATAGCTTTAGGGCCCGACTTCATAGATTTCTTTGCTGCTTGTATAATAAAGTTCAATGTTTTTTTTTTCTTGTTCTTGAGCGATGTTTGCGTCTTGACCCTCCTCATGCCCATACCTAGTTTGGATTTTGCTTTCATGGTGTTGGTGACCGCCCAGGCGACAGCTTTTTCAGCTGTACTCGCGTCTTTGGCTAAAACCCGATTCCAAGCCCTCTCGGCAAGCACTTTATCAGCCTTATGACGCTCCGCAATATTATCGTGATTTTTGGAGTATGCGATATCGTGCTGCTTGCATGCAGCGTCTAGAGCATTGATACCACGATCACCGCGAGCTAACCTCTTAGCTAATTTTGTACCAGGTCCGCAGTACTGATAACCGGGAACATGCAATTCGACGGGGAGATTGTTGATGATTTTATTTATTAGCCCACAACCACTCCTTTTTCTACGTGTGTGTCCAACCATGGTTCACCATGAACTAACACGAATTCTATAAAAGCGTGTATTTTATACGTGAATATATTAGTTCTCATCGAGACGTTTGTCAAGCATCATGAAATTTCAAGATCAAACGATCAAACTACCCATCGCCAATTTTGATAATTTGGTCGAGCGAAAAAAGAAGAAGGGGAAACGGCACGGGGCTCTACTACCAAATAGTGTGAGGGCTGTCTTTTGCGGACCTTCGAATTGCGGCAAAACTAATGCCCTTCTCACACTACTGACCCATGCGAATGGTCTACGATTTGAGAATGTGTACGTCTATTCAAAATCCCTCAATCAGCCAAAGTATGAGTTCTTGAAGAGGTTGTTGGAACCGGTGAAGGGGCTGGGTTATTTTCCGTTTGATGAGCACAAGGAGGTTGTAGCACCGAAAGATGCACATCCCAACTTTATTATGATTTTCGATGACGTGGCTTGTGAGAAGCAGGATAATATCAGAGCCTATTTCTGTATGGGGCGGCACAGGGATGTCGATAGTTTTTATCTTTGTCAAACGTATGCCCGAATTCCGAAACATTTGGTGCGTGATAATGCAAACTTGTTGGTTCTTTTTCGTCAAGATGAAATGAATTTGAAACACATCTATGCCGATCATGTGAACACTGATATGACCTATCAGCAATTTAAAGATTTGTGCTTGGCGTGTTGGAATGACGGTAGATATAGTTTTGTAACCATCGACAAAGATAGCGAGATTAGCGCTGGGCGATATAGGAGAGGCTTTGACTGCTTTATAAGTCTGAATCACGAATAAACCACATACAGTCGCAACACATCGATCAAACTAGCAGCATGGTGAGCTCCAAGATACGTAAGCAAAACGATGTGTTGCGGGAAATAGCGAGGGCCAGCGATATCATTCGACGTAAACATGAAATGATAAAAATGGGGAAAGACACCAGCGATCGGGCTATTAGTGAAATCTTTAAACCACTGGCCACACCACTGCATAAGTTGGTAGATTCATCGAAGCAGCAGCAGCGGCTACTAATGAAGCGAGAAATAAAAACGGAGCCGGGTTCAGTCAAGACAGAGAAGGTAGAGCCGGGTTCGTTCAAGACAGAGAAGGCAGAGCCGGGTTTGGTCAAGACGGAGAAGACAGAATATTTTGTGGAACCAGAAGATTATGAGGATGCTGGTGATGATGAGGATGATGATAATGATGCATATAAAAGTGCGATTGAGGAGAGCTTGGCAACTAACATTGCTAGTGGAGACAATGCTACCGCCGCTATGGATGATACAGATGATGAAGATGATGATAACAACCTGGATCGTACGTTAATCGCGTCTACAAGCACACCGATGTTGAAAAAAGAAGTTAAGACGGCACGCTATTTAAACATGTTTGCCTCTGAAAAAGAGCGCAAGAAATTGGATGAGAAATTTGGAGTTCGAAAATTAGCTAGCGGATTGAAGATTGGCAATTCGGATATCGCATTTGATGATAATCAGATATATGTAGGTGATATGCGTTATGATAATACACCAGGATTGCTTGAACTGTTATTCAAAAAGTTACCCGATCATGCCAAGGTGAATAAAAGCGATAGATTGAATTATATCAAAATCGTGAAAAAAACGAATGCTTATCGGAAATATTACAAAGCTGAGACAAGTCCTCATCATGATAGGGAAAAGTATTCAAAGTATAGAGATTTCATTGCCCCATACATCGACCTGTCGGTGAAAAAATCCGGTGAAGGTTTATTACCCACCCATAAAATCGCGCGGGGACAAAGCATGGATTATGTTTATTGGGATAATCCTAATGAGCTCGTTGATCGTCTCCGGTTACTCACGGCATCTCAAGCAGCTGGTAATACTAGCCATACCAATGAAATTTCCTCCATTATTGAGGAGCTACGTGAGGCGGGAATCATTTATTAGCATGAGATTGATCATAAAATAATCATTCAGTCACAGATCGTTGAACAATGAGCATAGACATATTCGGACGACCGTCGGCTAGAAACAGCTACGAAAAAGTTGTTATCCGGGGTTCTCCAGGTGTTGGATTCAAATTCACCCCTGATAAGCAGTACGATCTAGACGGCAAACGATTATGTAATATTGCGGATCCGCAGGAGCCGAACGACGCTGTTTCTCTGAAAAGTCTTGAAGATATTACACGGCGAGCCTTGAGTGTTCTCGAACATTCTATGGAAAAAACATTTGCAAACTCTACGCTACAAGCACTTCACAAGTTTGAATCTCAACTTAATACACGCCTTGACAACAATTTGAGCGAGAATCAACACATTCAGACTCTCATGCTAAAAGAGATTGACACTCTGACAGCGGAAAAGGAACTTCTGAAGATTCGATTAGCCGTCGTAGGATCTAATCTTGCAAAACTCTACCACAACGGGCTAATCCATAATATTCACCCTGAATCAAGCTAGATCGATCGATAATGAGCATAGACATATTCGGTCGTTGGTTGACTAGCAGAAAAATTAAAAGTGTGAGTAGTCGTGGACCGCCAGGCGTTGGATTCAAAACCACCATCGATAACCAGTACGACATAGACAATAAACGATTGTGTAATATCGCACACCCGCAGGAGCCAACCGATGCCGTTTCTCTGCAAAGTCTTGAGGATATTACACAGCGATCATATATTGGTGTTGAGCGTACTATAAAGGAAACATTCGAGCAATCCATGCAACAGGCGCTCGCAGCTCTTGAAGCTAAACTTAATGCTCGGATTGCACAAGAACACAGCGAAAGTTTTGAAGAAGATCAGCGTATTTGGATCCAGGCAAAAGAAAGGATTGCGGCACTGAAGGGGGAAAGTGAATCTTTGGAAAAACGGTTGGCGATAGTAGAGAATTGCGCTGAAATACTTAGCCGGCATTACATCCTCGGAATTCCGATTCCACCCGAATTTTTAGACAACGAATACATTGCAAATTGGTTGAAGACGCATGAACATGAAGTCGGTAATAGCGAGCGAACTTCGTAGACCCGCCCGACGTAATTATCCTCGGCGTTATGTCGATATACGCGGTCTGGATGAGACCTGGCAAGCCGATCTTGTCGATATGTCCGCATACTCATCCGTCAACAAGGGCTCAAAATTTTTGCTCACAGTGATTGATATATTTTCAAAATTTGCATGGGCTGTGCCGATCAAGAGTAAAAATGCCAAAGATGTAACAGCTGCGATGAAATCTGTGCTAACTCTGGACCGCATACCGAAACATCTACACGTTGATCAGGGCAAGGAATTTTACAACAAAGAATTTAAAACTCTCATGGTGCATCATGGAATCAACATGTACTCGACATTTAGCAACTTGAAGGCATCGATATGCGAACGCTTCAATCGTACACTGAAAAATAAAATGTGGAAGCAGTTCACACTTCAAGGTTCTTATAAGTGGACTAGCATTCTGCCAGATTTAGTTGCATCGTACAATAATACCAAACATCGCACGATTGGAATGAAGCCGAAAGATGTGACTACGACTAATGAAAAACAACTGTATCGAAGTGTGTATAAACCGCGTCAAATAAAAAGAAGCAAACGAAAACGTAAATTTAAGGTTGGCGATAAAGTTAGAATTAGCAAATATAAAAATGTATTCGAAAAGGGTTATACGCCGAATTGGACAACAGAAATATTTACGATTCATGAGGTGAAAAATACCAACCCTCCAACTTACAAACTCACCGACTACCTGAATCAGCCCATTGAAGGCGGATTTTATGAGGAGGAGCTCAGCAGGGTGCAATATCCCGATGGCTATCTTGTAGAAAAGGTCTTGCGGAGGCGTGGTGATCAACTCTATGTAAAATGGATGGGATTTGATGGTTCACATAATAGTTGGATAAATAAATCGGATATGTAATATAATTTTCATGAATAAATTTATTATCAACTTATTTACATTTGTTTCTTCACCCTCCTCAATCTTAATGCTAGCTCACATGATAATTGCGGAAAAATGTTTTCGCACACACACACACACACACACACACACACACACACACTTTCTCACACTTTCTCACATTTTCTCACATTTTCTCACATTTTCTCACATTTACGTGTAAAGTAAATGGGAAATTGTTTGAGAAAATGTGAGAAAATGTGAGAAAATGTGAGAAAATGTGAGAAAATGTGAGCAAATGTGAGAAAATGTGAGAAAATGTGAGAAATTTACAAGTTTGCAACATCTTGGTAACCCCAAGGTAAAGTATCAGTTTTACCGGGTATCAACTTTCGCTTATCGTCACACCAGCTTAGAGCTAACTTATTCTGTATAATAGTGCTAACTGTATGTCGACTACTTCTTATCATACACTGTTGCTCAACCAAATTTTGATAACCGAAAAGGCATCGTTTGTAATCATCAAACGTGATAGATTTTAATGTCGAGTCTTTTACACCCTTTGCACGTTTCTTATCGGTATCGCCACGAGTTCTGAATGTATAGAGTTTTGCGCGCAATCCGATAAATTCGGTCATAATTTTTCCATTATTTTCGTCCTTCATCAGACCAAGACGTTTTTTATTCAACAGGGGAATGCCGTAGGTATTATTCGGTGGATAGTCTGATGTATCGAACATTGTAGCAACATCACGCTTGATGATTTCATAGATATTTGGAACAGTAAATTGATATATCAGGCTATCTGTATCGGTATACATTAATTTTGATTCGGTACTTGAAAAATTATTTTTTACATAATCATAGTGGAAGTTGTATAGAAATATTTTCGAAAGATCGAGAATAGCAGCACCAATGTAGATGGGTTTATTGAAATAAACCTTGGTTCGATTTAGCTGAATAATTACCATATCTTCATCAAATATGGTACAGCTATGAAATGTTGGCCTTGCAATGAGAGCACGTGCACCGCCCCTACCCTCCCATTTCGTGATTAGTTTCACAGTTTTATGGTTACGCACATTCTCCATGGTCTTGCCAAATACAGCGTTATTCATAAGCTTGTAGAAATTCTTCTCAAATTCGTTTTTCGATTGCTTTCGCATATTTGTATTGAGATCTATGTATGATTTTAACCATGGTGATTGTGCGAACCTTAGAATTCTGTGCACTTTCGTCAGCTTTAAACCAAATTTGATGCACTGTTTCAAATTACGATAGTGCAGCACATATTTTTCCTTGGGTAGAAGCGTTGCCGAAAGTTTTTTCATTTTACTACCCGGTGGTGTGAAATGCTCGGGACAGAGAGGTAAGTCCGCATGATGTTTATGGAGCTCTGCGGGGTAATCTAAATCTACCTCTAGAATATAACCGATTGGTGCGTCATCCGGATGGGACATCACATCAATGGCATCATTTTCCCACTCAAACGATCCACTCGGCAAATGCTCACTCATAGCTGCACCATAAAGATTGTTAACATCGAAATACATTAAATATGATTCCGCTTTGCTCGGATCAAAATCTTCACCCATAAATCGATTATTTGCTTTGGCGTAGCGATTTGAGCACTGTGCCACACCGCCTCTTATGCTTTTCTCGATGAATAATATCATTTCCGGATTGTCTAGAAGTTGAAGATTAATTTTGGTCTGCTTTAGCATAGCATCAAAAGCAAGCCCTGGCGCGGTATAATAATGCAGAGGATCCAAGTTATATGTTCTGAAGCAGCTATCGCGAAAATTTTGAAATATATCGGCCAATAAAAGCACATCGGTTTTCAGATACAAATCGGAATACTCGCCCAACGTTTTCAAATTAAACTTGGCCCAAACATCTTTGGCATGTTCATAATCAGCATCGGTGATACCCGCGGCACTGAGTTTTGAATAGAATTTTTTTTTATTGGGTAATTTTATTTCGTTAAGTTTTTCCCAAGAATCAATATACTCGTAAGGAAATACACCTTTACGAATCATCAAACTGAATTCATCCCGATCGCTGTAAAATTTCCGCGTTATTTTCTTATCAGCATCGTCGACGTACGATGCTAATTTCTCTATACTGCTAGCCATGAATCGGAGTGAATCTATGAATCTCAAACTAATCATAGTACCACCGATTTTCTTTGTGAATGATATGTATTTTTCCTTATTGATGGGTAGCAATGAAATATCACCGGGAAAGGTTGTGGCCAGAGATTTGATGATAAAGTGAGAATCGTAGCCCGATAAATTGTGAAAAACCACGGGAATCGTGTGCGACTCTTGAAAATTCAGATTGCATCGATTGTGTGCGGCTCCGCGATATTTACCCGTGAAATGACAGTGATCGCGACATTTTTTTTCCTCAGGCGAAAACGGCTTCTCACAGATATAACAATTTTTCGCCCGCATGTGACGATCGCGTTGCGTTTGATTCAACACCTCCATTGGAATTACATTTTTTATACGCGACTCTACTTTTATGGATAATTCGCGAAGCTCCTCAATCAACCATTTAATGCAATCAGATCCACGGTAGCCCTTGTATTCCGATAATGTATCGTCGTACACGCAATGTGTATAATACGCCGCACTATGTGGAATATGCTCTTGAGATTCTTTCACCCCAGGTTTCATCATGCATTCAAGATCGGCATATACGACGAACGGCACAGTGCCCTGATTTTTAAAATTGGAAAATCTCAAAGTGTTCTCCTTGGGGAATTCCATCCGCACTTCATTTAACCGCGTGCAATCTTGTCTATGATTTTCATAGGCATTCCGTACGTTAAAGTGACACAAACATCTATCACACAAAAATTGTGCACATTTATGATTCGACAATTGCATGCTAACCAAACGTGAAAGATTCTTGATCCAAGCAAAGTGGAATCGTGGTTTGAAATTATCTAAATCGCCACCATCGTTATCATCTAGTTTGCTCCGACTCTCAATCATAAGCAGATGGATTACATTTTTCTCTGTTACATTTTTACTTAAATATAGCGGGATAATTATACTATTGGTCGACTCTTTCTTGCTTTGAAAAGTTTCCGATTCGATTCCATATACGTTAATACTCAAATTATTCAACTTCTCGAATTTTTCTACACTATGCAAGGTTACGGGGAATTTGATACCTGTGCAATCTAGCTCTGATATGTACCGTCGATAGCTGCGTGTTCTGGTTGCGTTGACGTCTACGGGGTGAAGAGCTGCGGCAACAGACCACAGCAAACATCTATCATCATCGTTTTGCACGTTGACCACCGCTTTCTTTCGCTGAATATCCTCAGGTAGCGGTGTGAATGTCGAGAGTCCACCGCGAAGAGGCTCGTATCGGTTGATGCAGATCACGGCATTTATGATCTCAATCATACTCCAACCAGAATCACGCTGCTCGAAATCCTCCACCATGGTTAGCAGAGGATTCGTTACATTATCGGTGAACCAGGTTTCCAAATCCGTTGATGGAAGAATCGTGGCGTTGCGTGTATTGAAGTTCTTAACTTCCACACTGATCTCATCGTTTTTGACGTTCTCAAATTTACACGAAACCCCCACATTCACCTTGATACTTCCTTCTTGGCGTAGCACATTTTTCAAACGTTGCATCGTTATCACCCCAGCGTCAGCCAAAAATCTTGCCAAATCTTTATGCTGAAGATTTGTCACGGCTCCGGTGCGTATGCGACACTTGAAGGCGCTCTCCATGTCATCCCATCGAACGCGATTATGAATATCATCGCCGATATTACCACCAACAATAGTTGCACGATGTCGTTCAAATTTCACCGCCCACGATTGAAGGAGTGAAATTATATGTTGCAATCGTTGTTTTTCACTCACACTCAGTTTAGATTGCGTTAAAATATTGTTCAAAAATCGGATATTTTGATGTGCAATGTCACGCCAGTGAATAAAAATATCTTCATTTGCCTGTTCTGGTGGTAGTGTACACAGTAACTTGTATGCGTCCTCCATCATCTCAACGAGATTCATATACATAGCGTTGTCCATTTTTTTTTTCTTCGTAGAATTTCACGGTCAAACTGGCACTAGACGATTGCTAACACCCACCCTAGGGTTTGGGGTTTTATATGCCCACATCCTACCCATCCACCTTCCAAATACCATGAAAATTCAAGCTTTTCCAACCATTGGTCAAGGGGTTTTTTTTCCATCTGGGAGGGTTGGCATCTTTGGTACCTCCGTACGAAAAAAATATTTTCCGAGTTTGTCATTGATCAGCCCCCTTCCAATATTGAGCATATTTCGGGTTTCTAGTTGGGTATAAAAGTGCGAGTTTGCATCGAGTTTTACACAATCCGCAACCAGTCGAAAGAGGAAAAATCACACAGAAATCGCAACAGCCAAATCGAAAGCAAGAAGTAAGTATCGTTATTCTTCGATATCATAGTTTTTTGTTTTTTCTCTCTTTGAATTTCGATGGATATAGTTTGTAATTGATATCTCCTATTACAGAACATGGATCGTTATGAGGATTGGAGCTCCGACGATGATGGGTATGACAGCGACAACAACGAGGAAGAGGTGATAGATGGGGTGCGTTGGATCACCGTCCGATATGATGATGGCACCCCCATATGGATCGAGGTGAAACCTCTAAAGTGGGGGTGGGATGATGAGCAGGTGGATGGGGAGGTGCCGGCGGTGGAGGAGAATGGGGATGGGGAGGAGGTGCAGCCGGTGGCGGAGGAGGCGCCGCTGGATGAAAATTGGGATGAGGAGGAGGTGCCGGCGGTTGCAGAAAAGAAGGAGGAGGTGGAGGCGGGGGGAGAAGGTGGAGGAGGCGAATAATGCTAGGTAAGTACACGTAATTTTCATTACATGTCGTTCGGTTATTACAAAAAATACCTGTATGTTTCAGATGATATGCGTGAAGCTCGATGCACCCCGTTGTACATATATAGCTTAAGTTAAAATTAGATATATATAATGTATACATGGTTTAAGTTAGTTTTAAGAAAAAAAAAGCGGTTCTTGTACGAGCGGTTTTAGCGTTCAAAAGTTTTTAAATCCGAAAAAAAGTATGGAAGGAAAGAGAAAGCCACGATTGGCCATAGCTCAAAATGTTTGTTTTTCCTCGAAGTATTTTTGAGAATTTTTTGAAAATTATTAATCATGTCATACTTTGAGAAAAATCGATTTTGCATGTTTAAACGGAGAATTCACTACGAAGGACAAGACACAATTATCCCAACATACTTTTTTTAAATACTACACTTCTTTCTGATCAATTTCATATAGTCATATTTTGTAATCCGACTGATAGATCCAGAAATATAGGCGTTCAAACATTTTAAGATGTCAGGAATTGAACTTTTTCAAAAATATGTAAATCGAAAACCGATTGAGATAAAAATTTGAAAAAAATCACGAGCACTTCTTTCAGTCTACCGAATATCAGAAAAAAATATGAACAAAATCGAGAGGGGTCGGGGTCAGAGGCTGTCCCGGATGGCGTGGAACTCCCCATATATAACACCCTGTCACTCTTCAAACATTTTCAGCTAGTATAATTCGTATATATATATAAGCTAAGAATTAGATATTTCAGCCATCTTGGATCGATTGTCGGTAAGAAAAAAAAGATCGGTAATCGTTACCATGATTCGAAAGCGAATCGTTAGTGGCGCCATCGCAAGACGGAAAATTGCAGGAAAAATTGCAGCCATCAGACTATCGGTAACTAAAGATCGGATCGTTACCATCGGACTATCGGTAACTAAAGATCGACAATCCATAGTGGCGCCATCGCATGACGACAAATCGCAACCATCAGATTGTCGGTAACAGGAAATCGTTACCATCAGACTATCGGTAACTAATGATCGGATCGTTACCATCGGACTATCGGTAACAATCGGTAGTGGCGCCATCGCACGACGGCAAATTGCAGCCATCCGATTGTCGGTAACAAAGATCGATGATCGTTACCATCAGACTGTCGGTAACTTACCCCGCACGGTCGGTAACTTACCCGCACAGCTCGGCCGGTAAAGAAGTTTTGATCCAGAACCCCCCCTATATATCTACTGCTGTCTTGACCTGCAGTGACGCCCTGTCAGATGTAAAAGAACTCGCTCGCTCCTCCGATTTGTAGTTCCCGTAGTCCGTAGTCCCCTATTTTATATATTATGGCGCAAAGCATCCATAAGTTATAGCGCAAAGTAGCTATATGTCATTGCGTAAAGTAGCAATGTTTTCCTATATTTTTCTACGAACGAAACATACTTATAATCGGAAAAGTAATCGAATTTCTAAAGAAATTTTGTGAATGTTTTGCGTTTGCATTTATATACTCAATTTTCATTTGAAATTCCTATTATTTTCATCTCTATCTCTATTATTATCATCTATTATTTTCGATTATTATATAAGCTTGAACTATATACTGTTGTGTTAGCCTTCCACAATACAGAATAGGATTAAATTTACTTTTCGGTCTGTACGCTGAACGATATGAGTAATATTGAAGTGCTGTTAATCGTTTTTGAACATCGGGATTTTGTGTGAATATTGAGCTCCAACCTAAATCACCACATGGGAACATCAAAGGGAAAACCATAGGGTCGATATGAAATGATAATTTGTTCAAAGATGTATAACTATTTACACCAGGTGGAAGATCTTTTGGATAAACACACATATCAAACGATGATGGTATCTGACCATCTTTGGATATTATCAAGGCAGCACATTCCGCAGTTGTAGGAGTATTCTACCTATTTTTATCTAAATTTATATCACGGACAAAATATGAATAATATTCCGGTAATGATTCGTCTTGACTGAGTTAATACAAATATTTATATTTTTTGGCATACGGGTTATTATTATTCAACAAATTTTGTATATACTCAATGTGACTTTGTACTAAATTATTATCTTCCTTCAGGCGTTTTTGTGTTGCTTCATAATCGTCATATATATAAATTTGTCCAAAATTTAGATTTTCATCATTTGCCGAAATGATACTGCTCGGAATTGTGTGACACACCTGACCTTGTATTTTCAAATTATAAACACCTTTCTTTGATTCGCTCAACACATTTGCACTGAAACTCGCGAATGAAAAACGATTATTATAATAATTCATACCATATGTGAATTTATCGGACCAGTCGAACCAAATTTTTTAAGTCTTCTAACTGAAGCTCACCTCTATATAGAGCTTGCAATCTCCAGATAGACCGAAAAAAACGGAAGTGCATCATAATTATTTTTTCAAGTAAAAATTCCTTCAGCCCGGGTTTGAACCGGGACCTCCGCATTTGTACTGCGACGCCTTGTCCAATTAGACCACTGAAGGACTGAAGGAATCTTTACTTGAATTTCATGTTATTGTCATTGACCTCTTAGTCCACAGGTCTGTGTTTATTTCACTGTGTAGTGACTCTATCGTTCGAAACCTATTAATTCATACCATATGTGAATTTATCGGACCAGTCGAACCAAATTTTTTAAGTCTTCTAACTGAAGCTCACCTCTATATAGAGCTTGCAATCTCCAGATAGACCGAAAAAAACGGAAGTGCATCATAATTATTTTTTCAAGTAAAAATTCCTTCAGCCCGGGTTTGAACCGGGACCTCCGCAGTAGAGTATCTAGGGGGATACTAGACCAGTGGGGCTACTGGACCACTTAGGTCAGGTGAGTCATGACCCCGCCTTTACCTTTTCCCCGGAGTTCCTTTTTTTCCCAGAGTTCTAACCCGCGCCTTTACGCTGTTGATGAGGTAATCAATTTGCATGACAGAATCGATTGAGTAATCGATTGAGTTAATTGAACCTCTACATTTTTTATCTCATTAATGTGGCAACGAACTTTCTCATTTTTTATCTCATAATTGTGACAATGAACTTCCGCATTTTTTCGCTAGTATTATAAATTGACTGCAATATCAGAATCACTACGCTGTTGATGAGGCGATCAATTTGCACGACAGAATCGATTGAGTTAATTGAACCTCTGCATTTTTATCTCATTAATCAAACTTCTGCATTTTTGATGGATGAGGCAATCAATGTGCACATCAATTTGCGATTTTTTTCAATTTTCACGGTCGATTATTTATAGCACAGGTTAGCACAGGTTAGCACAGGTTTGAACCTGTCTGCATTTTCTATCTCATTAATGTGGCAACGAACTTTCTCATTTTTTATCTCATAATTGTGACAATGAACTTCCGCATTTTTTCGCTAGTATTATAAATTGACTGCAATATCAGAATCACTACGCTGTTGATGAGGCGATCAATTTGCACGACAGAATCGATTGAGTTAATTGAACCTCTGCATTTTTATCTCATTAATCAAACTTCTGCATTTTTGATGGATGAGGCAATCAATGTGCACATCAATTTGCGATTTTTTTCAATTTTCACGGTCGATTATTTATAGCACAGGTTAGCACAGGTTAGCACAGGTTTGAACCTGTCTGCATTTTCTATCTCATTAATGTGGCAACGAACTTTCTCATTTTTTATCTCATAATTGTGACAATGAACTTCCGCATTTTTTCGCTAGTATTATAAATTGACTGCAATATCAGAATCACTACGCTGTTGATGAGGCGATCAATTTGCACGACAGAATCGATTGAGTTAATTGAACCTCTGCATTTTTATCTCATTAATCAAACTTCTGCATTTTTGATGGATGAGGCAATCAATGTGCACATCAATTTGCGATTTTTTTCAATTTTCACGGTCGATTATTTATAGCACAGGTTAGCACAGGTTAGCACAGGTTTGAACCTGTCTGCATTTTCTATCTCATTAATGTGGCAACGAACTTTCTCATTTTTTATCTCATAATTGTGACAATGAACTTCCGCATTTTTTCGCTAGTATTATAAATTGACTGCAATATCAGAATCACTACGCTGTTGATGAGGCGATCAATTTGCACGACAGAATCGATTGAGTTAATTGAACCTCTGCATTTTTATCTCATTAATCAAACTTCTGCATTTTTGATGGATGAGGCAATCAATGTGCACATCAATTTGCGATTTTTTTCAATTTTCACGGTCGATTATTTATAGCACAGGTTAGCACAGGTTAGCACAGGTTTGAACCTGTCTGCATTTTCTATCTCATTAATGTGGCAACGAACTTTCTCATTTTTTATCTCATAATTGTGACAATGAACTTCCGCATTTTTTCGCTAGTATTATAAATTGACTGCAATATCAGAATCACTACGCTGTTGATGAGGCGATCAATTTGCACGACAGAATCGATTGAGTTAATTGAACCTCTGCATTTTTATCTCATTAATCAAACTTCTGCATTTTTGATGGATGAGGCAATCAATGTGCACATCAATTTGCGATTTTTTTCAATTTTCACGGTCGATTATTTATAGCACAGGTTAGCACAGGTTAGCACAGGTTTGAACCTGTCTGCATTTTCTATCTCATTAATGTGGCAACGAACTTTCTCATTTTTTATCTCATAATTGTGACAATGAACTTCCGCATTTTTTCGCTAGTATTATAAATTGACTGCAATATCAGAATCACTACGCTGTTGATGAGGCGATCAATTTGCACGACAGAATCGATTGAGTTAATTGAACCTCTGCATTTTTATCTCATTAATCAAACTTCTGCATTTTTGATGGATGAGGCAATCAATGTGCACATCAATTTGCGATTTTTTTCAATTTTCACGGTCGATTATTTATAGCACAGGTTAGCACAGGTTAGCACAGGTTTGAACCTGTCTGCATTTTCTATCTCATTAATGTGGCGACGAACTTTAGTTTACAAAAAATTTCACATTCAACCTAGTGGGGGGAGGGGTCCGTATCCTATAAACCGGTTTATCTAGCTGCTCACTATGAATATACCGACATTTCCCGATCTGAGTTACTTGCATGCTAAATCCACAAGTGTGAACATCGAATAGAGCTCCATAGAAAATTTGCTAAGTTTTATTAAGAAGAATGGCCAACATCATGGACTTATGTGGTACCACCGATTTATCTGATGCCAACGTGTTCAACGCGGAGCAGTTAGTCGAGGACTCATCTACCCACAACTTCACTGATGCTGAATTATTCAAAATCGGCCAGTTGGGGTTATGTGGTGAACGACTCCCCATAAAAAAATCAACCAGTGGTGTACATATCATCATCAGTTTGCGAAAGATGACAACATTATCTGGGCGCACAAAAATAGTAGGTGACATAATTGGTGGAGACTCTCCTTACGAAACATTTACTGAGAATCTACCACCGCGTATAACTGCTAGACTGCTGAGTGACGACGCCTTATTCCAGAAATTAAAAACCGTCGCTGAAGATGGAGGCGTGTACTACCGTCATATTTCTAAACGGTTTCGTCCAATTTTATTCACCTTGAGAAGTATTCCCAACCTACCTGTATAATGTTTTTGAAATATAACATGAATTGTCATCATATGCCTCGCAAAATATTTAAGAATTTGATGAGTATTTCCAACCTACCTGTATAATGTTGTTGAAATAAATCTTTTGAAATATAACATGAATTGTCGTCATATGCCACCCCAATATATTTAAGAACTTTATGTGCACTAGATTGACTAGTCGATGCAGAATCTTACTATCCGCAGATCCTAGATTGTAAATTATATGGACATGATGAACATGCAACCTATCGATGTTGATGGATATTTTCTCACGAACAGGCCATAGAACTGAAAGTTCGACTGGTTGATCAGACATCAGATTTGTTTTCGAACTGCACAGTTCTATAAGTTCATCAGACATCAGATTTCGAACTAATAGGTACTAGGGAGGGAACTGAATTAATGACTAGTCAGAACGATGCATATATGTGTATAATCATTTATTTGCAAAGGGGGTACATTCAAAGTATTAGTTGAATTCACATATAGTTAAAATGGATATGCGTATAATCATTTATTTGCAAAACGGAGTACATTCAAACTATTGGTCGAATTCACATATAGTTAAATTCAACTCGGGTGTATAACCCTCCGAGATTATGCATGTGCAGCCGATTCTCATCAGCAGCTAGTATCATTTTTCCGAATAAGTCCTCATCATCAATCAACACTTTTGACATTCGTGCAGGTAGAAATGCAGAACAGGTGTTTTCCAAGTCGATTGTTATTCTTGTGCCGAATCTTGTTTGCACTCTCCGCAGACCGGTGACGGGGTAGTGCTTATTCACTTCAAGATCTGCCAATTTCTTCGTAGGGAGGTATTCATCACATCGACCCACCTTGTTGATTTTAGTCAGGTCCATAGCGTTGTTCATATTAATTTTATATTCGGTAATATTTTCAAAATATGATTAAGATCTGATTTTGTCTGAATCAAGGCTTTTACTTCACCAATATTTTTCAAAAGCAGTTCGATTCGCAGTTTGAGTTCTTGTCGCTTGCGAATACTGCTCATGGAGTGCTAGTTGGAGACTGACTTTCAGATAATGAATTCATTACCTTTTATACCTCGCTGACATCTAATTTTAGCTCCAGCATTGGTTTATGCATTAGCGCCCACTTTTTTAATAATAATACCCGGTTGACAGCACAATTCATAACATGATCGCTGCACCGCAGCTCGCGGGGGTACAAAACCCCCAGTCGCTCTAGTGAAGGACATCCGCACTTTTCCATGTCGACAAATTTAGCGGTACTCAACTTCGACAACTGAGCGGATGTATAGTAATTTTGCACATAGTACACATACTCTTCTGATTCTTTCAGATGTTTCAAAGTAAATTGTTCAAGATTGGCGTAAGGAGCCCAACCATTCCACCAGCTCATTCCATGCCACTCAGACTCCATTCCCACAGCCTCCCGCTGAAATTCAGACATTTCGTAAATATCGTAAGGCTCTTTAAACTTGAGGTGAGTTATTTTTTCACTTTCAGCATCAATCAATGCAATTTCCTTGACTATGAATTCACCATTTTTCCCGTTAAAACCCAGCGCATCGATAAATATTTGAGGCATTTCAACGCTGTTACGAAATATATTGGATGAATACTGCTCCAGACGTTGATCATACAAGAAGTTGAAACGCGCTGTAGAACCGAATGCAGATGTTGAGGTCACTGGTGCAGTACATATTGAGGATCGTTAACTTTCTGCAGTTCCTTATGAAAAGTGTACGCAAGGTTATGATGTGATTGGAAAAAAGTTCTGGTAAATGAGAGCTGTTATTAACTCTAATTGATGTGATAATCTTCATACAAAGTTGCAATATCAAAGTTGTGATATCCGAGGTGTGAAGAATATCTTCTCAATCTTTCCGCAATAATTGGACTGGGATTAATCGAAGTGATCTTCGCCGTCTGCTATTAAAACTGCTGAGAATGGTTCATAGTCAGTCTGAATTTGGTTCGCGAAATTGAAGGTACGCATTGCTCCAAGTGAATTCAATTCTATCCGTAGCATTTAACCCTAACTGTTTTACACTTGTTTCTTCTCTCAATTTAGTTTTGAAGTTACAATGGCTGCGAAAAACGTGGATCAACGAAAAACGGGGGCGCCGGAACCTCAACACGATCCTTCTGATAAGCAGGTATGATTCGTAATTAACAATTACAAATTTCTTGTCAAATATGAATTTTATATTGAGAGAACTCAATTTTCAGTGATGTCTAATCTAATCTCTTTTCTTTACTGGCAGAAAGAAACCATAGTTCTGCAGCAGCAGAAGCAGGTATGATTCGTAATTACCAATTACAAATTTCTTGTCAAATATGAATTTTATATTGAGAGAACTCAATTTTCAGTGATGTCTAATCTAATCTCTATTCTTTACTGGCAGAAAGAAACGGTAGTTCTGCTGCAGCAGCAGCATCAGCAGCGGCAGCAGCAGCAGCTTCAGCAGCAGCAGCAGCAGCTTCAGCAGCAGCAGCAGCAGCAGCAGCCGAAGATTGAACTCCAAGGTATCCCCGCGGGGGCGGAAAGTGACGAGGACGAGGATGAGTTATTCAAATTTATGACTTATGAGGAACATTTAAGTGAGTTAGACGAGATTTGGAGGGAGAATCGAAATATCAGCATGGATGAATGGGATATGGGGTTGCATTAGGATTTTAAATAATTAGTATTTATACGTGATAAATGTAGTTTATTAAGACATAAATTTGAAATGAACAGTATGTGTATTGAATATAATTTTTATTTTGACACACAACATCGGTTATTCATTTGAAAAACATTTTCAATCGCACACTCGCCTGAATGGCTATTACACCTCGGCTGTTGCCTGCTCGATTTTATTTCATCAGGTAAATATGCTGCATCAATATTAAACAATCGTTTTAAAATTAACTTAACAGACTTATTTATCACTAAAACTGATGGAGAATTGGTCAGATGTGGACGTACAAGATACATCAGCCCCGAGTAGGGTATAGATCCATCGTTCCAGCTGAATCCGTGGTAAATTTTACTCTCAAGTGCTTGATGTTGGTTATCTTTTGGTAAAACTGACCAGGGATATGGAGGTTGAAATATGAAATGTTGAACATTAAAATTTTCTTTTAAAACTGCAATTTCTTTCACAATATATGTATCGTTGGGACCTGCAAACCCCTGAATATCGACAAATGTGGGCCCCATGACTATCCGCACCTTTCTGCATATAAACTGATCGGTCAAGTATTTATAGGGTCGCGATCACCTTTGTTCAAATCATTTTTCGAACCACATTTGTCAGCGGACTGTATTCGATAATTTTATCATGGAAAATTAGACAATATGCTGTTGTGTCTGGGGGGACATTGACGTTACACTGAAACTCGAGACGTATATCCACAGACGCACTTTTTAGAGATTCATTCTGGCGTGAACAATCTATTACGGCGATCGGAGCATGGCTTTTAAATGTATCTAAATCAAGCAATGGTTCCGGACTACCGGTCTCGCCGTAATACGATGCTTTGAATTTGGCATACATATTATAAAGCAAAGCGTAACGTTTTCGGGTGAAATCCAAATCTAAATTATCGTACGGATATGACTCAGAATTAAGGTATAGACGAATGTTTGTCAATTGACAATGGTCAAATACGCTCGGATCATGAGTAAGTTTATTTCTTCGTCCCGTCTGAAGCGCCAGTATCACGTAGCGAGGTTTCTCAAGTTGAACGGCCGTTTTCACGGACCAGGTATGGTGAGTAGTTTCTTGAAGCACTGGATACTCGTACAAATCCCACGAACGAAAACTAATTTGAATCGATGTCCCACTCTCAAGAAGATGTAACAGCTCCAATTTTTGTAAATCTTCTACACTTATGTGAGGTATACGCCATTGTAATTTATTTAGCTTCAGCTTTACGCCAGCATCCGCGGCCCCCGCAAATATAGCATTTGAATCTGTCCTTGAACGGATTAAAACCAGTTCATGACGTGCGTTGGTAATAATTCTTTTATAATCTTCACAGAACCCGAGCAGGATGCGCAGTGGTAGGCAATAATTGAAATACCCCTCATCCAATTCAGCTAAATTTCCCGACAAGTTCCAATTTGCAACCTCCATGGCCTTACCCGCATTTACATTTAATGATAAATAATTTTTTATAGTAGTAGTAATTCCCACATTTTTGCATCGATCGATTTCAACTCCATTCAATTCATACCGAATTTCATCGAAAAGAAAAGCTATCGCATTATTGATGAGTTTTACATTCTTTACGGGTTTGTGGACACCATTTACATCCGGTATAGAATTTAGTAGTGTGCCCTCGATGTATAAAAAACTGTCACACGGTAGTACATACAAATCTTGCTGCTGAATCGGAATTCGTATCTCGTCATTGTTTTGATATGATGTACTGGCGTAGGGCGCATGAGCATGAACTTCAACTCGAGTTATACTGTTATCAAATACTGGTCGAGCATTAATGTTTAGCAGATTTGCCATATCTATCTTTTACATGAAATCCCAAAGATTCTAAAAAGTTGACGTTATCAGAGGTGAGCGACTGGCGTACTGCGTATGGTGTTGTTTGTTTGACCAAACTCTGAATACTGAGTGATGGAGACATGGTGACCGCATATTTGTGCACGTTCTCGTATATCAGCATGATGGAAAAAAATCACTGCACTTTCACATGCAAACGGATTGTTATCTCTTCTCCTCGAAAGTTCACCAGATTACCGTCTTGATCCACAACGCGAACTGTTATGTTGTCTATTACGCGGGGGCTCACGGGTAAGTAAATGACGTGGTAAGGGGACTCGGAGATTTTATACCCAGGTGGCACGTTTGCGGAGAATTCGTGGATGGTGTGTACTGGACGAGCGTTACTATATGCACCCGCCGTGATGTTGCACTCGACTCGTATAATATTAACTTTTAGAATGTTCACGGGTAGATCGGATTCATGCCAGACGTTAGCTTGAAGCTGCCGCCTTGTAAAACCAAGCAGGGACCCGAGGTTATTTTCCCTACTGAAGTCAACGTCATACTTGCACTTTAACTCGCATTTTAATGTATTATTGTTCGGACGAAGTGTAATGGCGGCTGGTGATTCGGAGTCATCAACCAGTTTTCTAGATAAATAGCTATTTAAATCATCAATTTCATAGGACCCATCGGGTATGATAATTCTTTTGTTACCATCGTAATAAAATGTATTGTTCGCTCCATCGACATTAGGTACTGAGTTGAAAGTTTCAAAATCTACTAATCCCAATACATATTGAGCATTCTCATTTAGCACAATCGGTGGAAAATAATTCGCACTCAGAACGGATGTTGACCCCGAAAGCGTGAGCGTCAGCGACATAGCGCAGTCACGTGCACACTGAACTTTGAACGTCAATGTAATTTATGTATTATCACGTAAAAAATACAAACACAGTTGTCCACAGATTGCAGAATTATAATTCTGATACTGATCGTGATTGTATTCAATTTCCACATTATCTCCAAAATATTCGATGAATTCTTTGGGTGGGGGTAGATTTCCATAGCTATCATAATACTTGATTTTACGCCCACGTTTCACGTATGCAACCCAATGTGTGCCAGGACCGTGCAAACTATCCAAGTTGATGATTCCACACTCATTCGCTTGGATGGGGTTTTCATTTTTACGTAGTTCAGATCGCATGAATACTCCTTTGAAATATGGAATACGCATGCGTTTTGCAAACGCGAGTAGCTCGATGTTGGTTGTCGGACCGTTTGGCAAAATGATTATTTCATTTTTGAAGTTTTTTTTTTTCTACATTTTCCCACCCCACTACCTTTTTTGTAGGGATTCAGATACAGGCCGCGACCACCCTGCTCCATAGCACGATTGTGACGCTCAGTTTCAGATATAAGTTTCCGAGCGTTAGCTGCTTGATTCACAGATTTTGCAATGCCCGCGGCTCCCCCCGCTAAACTTCCTACCGCTGACAACCCCGCAAGTAATGGAACCAAGAAAGGTAAAAATCCTCCACGTTTTCCAGACGGTAAAATTCGAGATTTTACTCGTTTTACCCTCTTCCTGCGACGTTGTGAAACATTCTTTTTATTTTTCTGCAATTGTCCACCTGCAATTTTTTTACCTTTACCACGCTTGAATCCCGCACCCATCTTCAATTTAACCTTCATAGCACGTGATACTACCCACGCGGCAGCTCTCTCAAGCAACGCTGCGTCTCCCGCAGTGACCCGGTGTGATGCCTGTTCTGCTAGCTTTCGGTCCGCGTTATGACGAGCTGCGAGGTCGCTACTTTTTGAATAGGTGATATCGTGCTCACGACAAGACTTGTCTAACGGGTTAATTCCTGCGTCACCTCGAGTCAGACGCTTAGCGAGATGTGTACCGGGGCCGCAGTACTGATAGCCCGGTATGTGTAGTTCAAAGGGTAACGAGTTGATAACACGGTTCAATATACCTTGTCCGCGCGACCGTGCTCTTGACATTTACCACAGTTTCTTATCTGCCGCGCGAGTCCATCAACGTGATCAAAGTCTTTATTGTAATGATTCAAACACAGGTGATATTGTGCAAGGTCTGGATCACTTGTTATGTGTATCGGAAGTTTATTCCACAGTTTAGGTATTAGATCACCATAATATTGTAACAATATAACTTTAGGAATATATTTTAAGTGTTCAGTGGTGAAGAATTGATCTAACGATGAGGCTGCGTTCATACACATTTCAGAACTGAGGTGAAAAAATACCTGCGTAATCTATAAATACCCTTGACCTCATGCCCCTATTTCAATCACGAGCGAATAATGCATTTTATCAAGCAACCGTATTCGATTCGAGTCGTAAATATTGACAACAAAACAGAGGTGGACATTCCAAAGCGGCACGGTCCGCTACTACCCAATACAATTAGGTCCATAATTTGTGGACCCTCCAATTGTGGAAAGACAAATGTTGTGGTGAGTCTGCTGGAGAGTTGTAATGGAGTTCGTTTTGAGAATATATATATCTATTCAAAGTCGTTGGAACAACCCAAGTATAGATATCTGGAGAAACTCATATCAGATATTGAAGAAATTGGATTTTTCCCATTCTCAAACAATTGTGACGTAATACCTCCAAGCGAGTCATTACCCAACTCAGTATTTGTTTTTGACGATGTAGCCTGCGACAAGCAAAACGTGGTTCGAGAATATTTTTCCATGGGACGACATGCACACGTTGACTGTTTCTACTTGTGTCAAACATACGCACGAGTTCCCAAACACCTGATTCGTGACAACGCGAACGTTCTTGTCCTATTCAAACAAGATAGTTTGAATTTACGTCATGTCTATAATGATCACGTGAACAACGATATGACTTACGAGGAATTTCAAAAACTGTGTGGAATCTGCTGGTCAAAAAAATATGGGTTTATTGCGATTGTTAAGGATAGCCCCCTTCACGAAGGTCGTTATCGCAGGGGGTTCGATGAATATGTTGTTTGGTGAGCGAAGACCTTCAGTCAGCTTTGAACTTTCGAAGCGTAACTATGTCGGAATTGGTCAATGAGTCTGCAACCTTCAATGAGAGCATGAAAACTAATTCCTCAAAAGTTGGTGATGAAAAAGTTAAAAAAGCGATTGCACGATCGAGTAAAGCAATTCGAGCAAAATACAAAGCATTAAAAGTTAATCAAGCAGAAGCCGTCGATGCCGTGGAAAGAAACCTAGCACCAATAGTGGCCCCATTAAAAATGTTAGCTGAGAGCAGCAACATTAAGACATCGTCCGAACGGAAATCAATGCTGAAACGAAAACTTGAGATGGACGATGAAGACGAGGATGATGATTTCAAGCAACGGCAGCATATTCGTTATAAACCGTCGAGCACTCCCAACAAAACCTTTAACGCTACACTGCAGAATGCGCCTGCTTCGATGGAGATCGGCCCCGCGGCCAATAATGATAGCGTTTTTGTGAACTTAGAAACCGTTGCCCAATCTCACCCTGATCCATCGCCCGAAGATACTATGCGATCAATTCTGGAAACCTCTGAGGGGCGGGATCGAGCTATTGAATATATTGAGAATAACTTTGGCGAATTGACTAAACCCTATTTTATGGGATTAATTTTTGACGCAAAAAATCATTATGATACGATTTATGGTGTTCGTTTTGCAGATGGATCCTGGTTGATGGGTGATTCCCCCTTTGATGTAGATAGAAATGATAATATTCTAATCAATAATGTGACGTACAAAGGAACTCCAGGAGTGTTCGAGCTAATTTTTAAAAGAGTTCCAGCCGAAGAAGACTTCAATGAACTTGATCTCTTAAAATATAAAAATATATTGCATGCAACCAATGCTCACAAGCGTGGTTACAGTTCACGCGGACAGCTGAACGGAAGTAAAGGTTACAAATGGAAATATATAATTTCAAGATTATTTAATACCCCGGCTCGCGCCAAATCCTCTGGGCATGGATTGATTCCGAACAGAATGGTTGTTACAAATCATCCTGTAGATTACGTCCATTGGGACAACCCAAATGAACTTGTTGAGAGATTACGGCTCTTAGTTGCTTCTAAAACTGCGGGGCACACAGGTCACGATAATGAGATAATGTCTATTATAGAGGAACTACGTGAGGCAGATATTATTCATAAATAGACAGAGCTCCTCCATCGTTTTGTCAGTGTAGACATGTCCGTTGATAAATTCGGTAGACATCTTGATTTCAAACGTGTCCCTGTATCCACTCATAATGGTGATAGAAATATTTTGCAAGTGAATGGAAATTTTGACTTTCGCGGTAAAAGGCTAACAAATGTGGCTCTTCCGATCGAATCGACCGACGTAGTGAGAAAGGATTACATCGACAATAATTTTTTAACTTCTGACCATGAAGAGCATTATAATTTGAAAAACAAGCGACTAAAACAAGTGCATGCACCACTGGCTGATAGCGATGCAGTGAACAAGCAATACGTTGATGCGGTGAAAACCAGCGCACTGCAGCTCACCCAACACGACAACCTTACACCGACGCAGTTCGATGCGAAAACTTTTCGAATAGTTCAACTAGGTACACCTTTATCTAACGAAGACGCTGTTAACAAAAAATATGTCGACACACTTCAACAACATGTCTTACAACCTGGGTCCGATGAAACTTGGAATTTCAGGAACAAACGTGTGAAAAATGTCGGAAATCCTGTTGATGGACTTGATGCTGTGAATAAATCATATGTTGATAGAAAAAACCTCACACCGGATGGTCATTATAGTTTAGCCGGTAAACGACTCGTCAACGTGGGTGATCCAATTTTTGTCACAGACGTAGCCTCAAAATCATACGTTGACAGAGTAAATGTGCAGGCAAAATATTATATTGATGCGAAACCGACTATTAAACGGGTGGGTCTTATGAGTGACTTTGATTTTGAAAAAAGGTTACTGCACAACGTGCAGACTCCCAGACAACCTTTCGATGGTGTAAACAAAGAGTACGTTGACCTGATACACGCTGAACTCAAAACACAAATTCAACTACTTACTAAGAACTTATCATCAAAATGAGTAAAGAAAAATTGCAGTTAGTGAAAGAGCTGCATGCACCCGCGCGACGTAATTATCCGCGTCGAAAGGTAATCACTCGCGGTTACGATGATTTATGGCAAGCGGATCTTGTCGATATGCAACCTTATGCAAAAGTTAACAAAGGATTCAAGTACATACTCACAGTAATTGATGTTCTATCTAAATATGGGTGGGCTGTACCACTCAAAAGTAAAAGCGCAAAAGATGTGTGTGAGGCATTTACTACGATTATATCCGGCTTTCGGAAACCTACAAATCTTCAAACTGATAATGGCAAGGAATTTTACAACACATCGTTCAAGTCTCTTTTAACTAAACATGGAATCCATCACTATTCCTCGTACAGCGTTATGAAGGCATCCGTAGTTGAGCGTTGGAACAGAACCCTGAAAAACTCGATGTGGATGGCTTTTACCGCTAATGGTTCATATGAATGGGTGAATATGCTTCATCGATTGGTTGCAGACTACAATAAACGTGTACACAGAACAATTGGGATGCAACCGCAAAAAGTTACACCAGCTATCGCCAAGAAACTTCTTAAAACCGTATACAGCAACATAAAAATAGCCGGCCCAGCGAAGATGAAGATCGGTGACTTTGTACGAATCAGTAAATACAAAACTGTGTTTGCTCGAGGATTTACACCTAATTGGTCCACGGAAGTATTCAAGATCATCAAAGTGAGAGTCACGAATCCAGTGACGTATTTGCTCGAAGATTCTCGTGGACAGTCTATCAAGGGTGGATTTTATGAGCATGAATTAAAAATAGCTAAATATCCCGATGTACATCTAGTGGAAAAAATCTTACATAGAAGAGGGAATCAAGTATATGTTAAATGGTTAGGGTTTGATTCATCACACAATTCATGGATAAATAAGAAAAATGCTTTATAATTGTAATAATGTATTTTTAACATTCAATAAATAAGAAAAATCAATTGCTGCAACCTTTTTCTGAATCACTTTCCAACTCACTCGTTATACTATAATGACCCCACGGCAACGTGTCAGTGGAATTGGGAATTACATAACGTTTTGTATCGTTGGAGCTCAAGGCTATTTTTGTTTCACATACTGAATATACCTTATGCAACTTTGAACGTATGGATTGCTGCTGTTTGTTCAAGTCACGACTCGTATTTAAACAATCCAAATAATCGGCAAACGTTATTCCTCTTTGTACGACGCAATTTTTTACTCCCTTGGCTTTTTTAACCTCTTTTTCATTGATTCTGATTGAATACATTTTAGATCTCAAACCGACAAACTCAGTCATTATATCACCATTATTCTCATCTTTCATCAGTCCCGGCACTTTTTTATTTTTGAGGGGAATACCATACAAATTATTTGGATTATAGTCACTTGTGTCAAATCTTTCAATATTGCGCTTCATTATTTCATAAATATCATCACATTTTATTTCATATATTAAACTGTCAGTGTCAGTATAGAGTAGCTTGCACTGATCTTGGAATTGTGGTCTCATATATTCGTGGTGGAACGCATATAGGCAGGTTTTAGATAAATCTAAGATACACATCCCAACATAAATTGGTTTAAAGATTTTCACCTTCAACCTCCGCAATTCTATGGCAACGAAATTTTCAGTAAATATTGTTCGCCGATGAAAATTTGGTTTTGCAATCAATGATTTTGCTCCATATCGCCCCTCCCACTCACTGATCAATTTTATGTCCACATGATTTCGCACATTTTCCATTGTTTTACCAAATACTGCATTATTCATTAATTTGAATAAATTCTTTTCAAAATTATTCTTGGCACGTGTGCGCAAACTTGTATTCAAAGCAATATATGAACCGAGCCAAGCCGACTGCTCGAACTGTAAAATTCGATGTATTTTAGATAATTTCAGACCCTGGTTCAAACACTGTTTAAGATTTCTGTAGTGAATGATATATCGTGTTTTATTATGCAAAGTTGCGAGCAGTTTAACATCCTTTGTATTTGGAGCGTTGCTATGGGTAGGGCAGAATGGTAAATCTTTATGAAGATCATGCAATTCCTTAGGGTATTCTAAATCAACTTCCAGAATATATCCTATTGAAGCGTCATCGGAAATCAGTAACGCTTCAAATTGCGATACATCTGCAAGCCATTCAAATTTACCAGTAGGCAAATGCTGAGACATCGCCCAACCATATAAATTATTCACATCAAAGTACATCAAATATTTCTGAGATGCATTTACGTCATAACTCTTCATATATCTATTATTAGCGCATGCATACCTATTTGAGCACTGACTCAAACCACCTCGTATACCTCGTTCTACAAATAATAACATATCTATATCGGTCAACAACTCTAAACGAATTTTCGTATACTTGAGCATTGCATCCCACGTCAGTCCTGGGAGTGTAAAATAGTATGCAGGATCCAAATCGTACGTCCTCATGCAACTTTTTCTGAAACTTTCAAATACGTCTGCCAATAGTAAAACATCTGTCTTTAAATACAAATCGCTGTATTCACCCAACGTCTTTATGTTGAATGATTCCCAAACATTAATAGCGTGTAAATGATCCTCATCCGAAATATCAGTATTTGTTAATCTGTTGTAAAATTCTCCCCGCAGTGGTAGAGTAGTATCAGCTAGCCTATCAAGTGAGTTAAGGTAATCATAGGGGAATACACCTTTTCGCGTCAGGAGTTTGAATTTAGCTGAACTAATGTCACTGAAATTTTGTCTCAATATTTTCAGTTCATCAATTTCCAAATATGAACTAAGTTCGTCTAAGCTAGAATTCAAAAATTTGAATGAGTCAATGAATCTCAACTTAAAACTACTGTCCCCCCTAACCTCCTTTGTGAATGAAATGTACTTTTCTTTATTGAGTGCCAATGCCGTTACTTTTCCTTCAAATGTTGTCATGAGTTCTGTTATAATAAAATGTGCATCGTAGCCAGTCATATTATGGAGTACGATTGGAATAATCCGATCATCTTGATAATTCAAATTACACCTCCCGTGCGCGGCACCTCTATATCGGCCAGTATAGTGACAATGATCGCGAACACGTAGGGTTATATCAGTAAGCGGACCTCCGCAGATGTGACAGATTGTTGCGTTCCTATACTGCAAATTTTCTGTTTGAGTTAAATTATTCATTTTAACAGGATTTTGGTAGATTGTTTCCAAGTCAGTGGCCATTGTTCGCAGTTCCTTAACAAACCATCCTGATGGATGGGGGCCTCGATATGATTCGTACCTTGATTGCGAATCATCGAATGAACAATGAAAATAATATCCAACACTGAATGCTTCATGCTGTTGGTATGCATGGGACTTCCCATCAGTCAGCTCGTCGGTTGGTAGTTCATTCAACAGGCATTCAAAGTCTGCGTACACTATAAACGGCACAAACTCTTTCCGGATATAATTTTTGAACTGCAACCACTTAGTTTCGTCTGTAGGAAGCTCTATCGCACAGTTATTCAGTTCGATGCAATCGACGCTGTGATCACTTAAGCGTACTTCACTATAAAACACGTGTAAACACCGATCACAGACGAATTTTTTACTTTTATGCTTTGATATCTGTTTCGACAGCAATCTAGAGAGATTTTTAATCCAACAAAAGTGCGATTTACCACTTCCGTTTTGGATCATGAGTAAATTGATGTGTGTGACTTTTTTATCTCTACTTAGATACAATGGTGCGATTCCGATGTATTTTCCACGTTTAAATTCTAGAATGAAAACATTTACGGACATTGTATTCATTCTCTCAAACTTTGGTATTTGTTTGAGTGTCATAGGAAATGAAATCCCATTCAACTCCAATATTCCTGAGAAATGTGGATACGAACTAAGTCGATCCGAATGATGCGTTGCGGGATGTAAAGCTGAAACGATTGCCCAGGCAAAGCATGCATCATCTCGCGAACGAACATTTATCACTGCTTTTCGAATTTTAACCGCAGCAGGTAATTCAACAAAACTCGATGCAATTAGAGGTTCACATCGATTCACATTGACTTCTAAATTAATAATCCTACTTAGTACCCAGCCGCTATCCCTCTCCTGAAATTCCTCCATCTGAGTTATTATGGGTGTGACAACGTGGTTCGAATACCATTCCTGCAGATTTGTTGTTGGAAGCAGCTGTCTATTGGCTGTGTTGAAGCATTTTATTTCGGTTTTCTCTTTTAACAGAAAATCTCCGTTAAGCGCCGTATTTACTTTGATGCAGTTGTGCTTCCGTAGTGCATTTTTAATACGAATAATCACCAGATATTTAGCATCTTCTAAGAATTGTTTTGGATCTATGTGATGTATATTGATCACTAGTCCAGTGCGAATTCTTCCTTTGAATGCTGATTCAGTATCCTGCCAGCATATTCGACTGCTTCGCAGACGCGGAGTGGTGTTTCCAATTCCTCTACCCGCCCTGACCCGTTGCTGCACTAAAACTTTAAGACTCTTCAATCGACCAATTCTTGACTCCAAACTGTGTTTAAGTCCACATGATAAATTGGATTTTTTCAGTGCACTCTTCAACAAACGTATTGTAACATCGTAATGGTGAATCCATCTCTCAATCTTTTCAGCACTCCTCAAACTCGTTATCAGTCGAAACATATCAGTCAATTTATCTTCTATCTCAATCGATAAATCTAATATTGCAGCCATTTTATAATACTAGCGCGAGCGCTTACTTCTGAATGTGACTGTGTCCGACGAGTAATGCTGTATTTATCTCCAATGATTTTTTCATATAGCAACTGAACCAGTAGGAAACCTGTGCTATAAATAATCGACCGTGAAAATTGAAAAAAATCGCAAATTGATGTGCACATTGATTGCCTCATCCATCAAAAATGCAGAAGTTTGATTAATGAGATAAAAATGCAGAGGTTCAATTAACTCAATCGATTCTGTCGTGCAAATTGATCGCCTCATCAACAGCGTAGTGATTCTGATATTGCAGTCAATTTATAATACTAGCGAAAAAATGCGGAAGTTCATTGTCACAATTATGAGATAAAAAATGAGAAAGTTCGTTGCCACATTAATGAGATAGAAAATGCAGACAGGTTCAAACCTGTGCTAACCTGTGCTAACCTGTGCTATAAATAATCGACCGTGAAAATTGAAAAAAATCGCAAATTGATGTGCACATTGATTGCCTCATCCATCAAAAATGCAGAAGTTTGATTAATGAGATAAAAATGCAGAGGTTCAATTAACTCAATCGATTCTGTCGTGCAAATTAATCGCCTCATCAACAGCGTAGTGATTCTGATATTGCAGTCAATTTATAATACTAGCGAAAAAATGCGGAAGTTCATTGTCACAATTATGAGATAAAAAATGAGAAAGTTCGTTGCCACATTAATGAGATAAAAAATGTAGAGGTTCAATTAACTCAATCGATTACTCAATCGATTCTGTCATGCAAATTGATTACCTCATCAACAGCGTAAAGGCGCGGGTTAGAACTCTGGGAAAAAAAGGAACTCCGGGGAAAAGGTAAAGGCGGGGTCATGACTCACCTGACCTAAGTGGTCCAGTAGCCCCACTGGTCTAGTATCCCCCTAGATACTCTACTCTCCGCATTTGTACTGCGACGCCTTGTCCAATTAGACCACTGAAGGACTGAAGGAATCTTTACTTGAATTTCATGTTATTGTCATTGACCTCTTAGTCCACAGGTCTGTGTTTATTTCATTGTGTAGTGACTCTATCGTTCGAAACCTATTAATTCATACCATATGTGAATTTATCGGACCAGTCGAACCAAATTTTTTAAGTCTTCTAACTGAAGCTCACCTCTATATAGAGCTTGCAATCTCCAGATAGACCGAAAAAAACGGAAGTGCATCATAATTATTTTTTCAAGTAAAAATTCCTTCAGCCCGGGTTTGAACCGGGACCTCCGCATTTGTACTGCGACGCCTTGTCCAATTAGACCACTGAAGGACTGAAGGAATCTTTACTTGAATTTCATGTTATTGTCATTGACCTCTTAGTCCACAGGTCTGTGTTTATTTCATTGTGTAGTGACTCTATCGTTCGAAACCTATTAATTCATACCATATGTGAATTTATCGGACCAGTCGAACCAAATTTTTTAAGTCTTCTAACTGAAGCTCACCTCTATATAGAGCTTGCAATCTCCAGATAGACCGAAAAAAACGGAAGTGCATCATAATAATGATGCACTTCCGTTTTTTTCGGTCCATCTGGAGATTGCAAGCTCTATACAGGGTGTTACAACTAACTATGTCACCCCGACGGGTGGTGATAGGGGGGACCTTAACTAACATTTTCGATATAGGAACCCATGTCCGGAAAGTTGACGTTACCTTGATAAGAGGGATTCAAAGTTTTCAGCAAACGCCTGCAACGCTTTCTCACAGGCGCTGCGAAATCGTCGAGAATTTAGAAATAATCTAAGTCTCATTCAACTATTTATTAACAACATAATGAATCTAACGCAGTGTTCCAAATATCACAGAAAATAAGTATTTTCGTCGTTAAGGGGAGACTCCGCAGGTTTTGTTGAAAAAACCACGTTTCTGCTCTTGATATCACGAAAAAACATCCAATCGAAAATTCCTGACAGCAATTTTTCGATTTATAATATTACGTGTCTTGAAAAAAAATGTCAACCTCCTGCGATGAAAGCGTATGCGCAGGGAACCTTTCGCATTTTCTTCGCAGTCGCTTCGCTGCAAAAGGTTTCCTGCGCATACACTTTCATCGCAGGAGGTTGACATTTTTTTTTTCAAGACACATAATATTATAATCAAAAAATTGCTGTCAGGAATTTTCGATTGGATGTTTTTCCGTGATTTCAAGAGCAGAAACGTGGTTTTTTCAACAAAACCTGCGGAGTCCCCCCTTAGCGACGAAAATACTTATTTTCTGTGATATTTGGAACACTGCGTTAGATTCATTATGTTGTTAATAAATAGTTGAATTAGACTTGGATTATTTCTAAATCCTCGACGATTTCGCCGCGCCTGTGACCAAGCGTTGCAGGCGTTCGCTGAAAACTTTGAATCCCTCATATCAAGGTAACGTCAACTTTCCGGACATGGGTTCCTATATCGAAAATGTTAGTTAAGTTCCCCCCTATCACCACCCGTCGGGGTGACATAGTTAGTTGTAACACCCTGTATAGAGGTGAGCTTCAGTTAGAAGACTTAAAAAATTTGGTTCGACTGGTCCGATAAATTCACATATGGTATGAATTAATAGGTTTCGAACGATAGAGTCACTACACAATGAAATAAACACAGACCTGTGGACTAAGAGGTCAATGACAATAACATGAAATTCAAGTAAAGATTCCTTCAGTCCTTCAGTGGTCTAATTGGACAAGGCGTCGCAGTACAAATGCGGAGGTCCCGGTTCAAACCCGGGCTGAAGGAATTTTTACTTGAAAAAATAATTATGATGCACTTCCGTTTTTTTCGGTCTATCTGGAGATTGCAAGCTCTATATAGAGGTGAGCTTCAGTTAGAAGACTTAAAAAATTTGGTTCGACTGGTCCGATAAATTCACATATGGTATGAATTAATAGGTTTCGAACGATAGAGTCACTACACAGTGAAATAAACACAGACCTGTGGACTAAGAGGTCAATGACAATAACATGAAATTCAAGTAAAGATTCCTTCAGTCCTTCAGTGGTCTAATTGGACAAGGCGTCGCAGTACAAATGCGGAGGTCCCGGTTCAAACCCGGGCTGAAGGAATTTTTACTTGAAAAAATAATTATGATGCACTTCCGTTTTTTTCGGTCTATCTGGAGATTGCAAGCTCTATATAGAGGTGAGCTTCAGTTAGAAGACTTAAAAAATTTGGTTCGACCGGTCCGATAAATTCACATATGGTATGAATTAATAGGTTTCGAACGATAGAGTCACTACACAATGATTATTATAATATCTAATTAGGTCCCTAAATTTTTGGTCGTGTAACACTAAATTTTGTAATATTTCGTCGTAATCACTCATCGGAGGAAGTTTTATTTTCCCATAATGACAGCAACTTTTTTTTGAAAATTCTGCTGACCAAAATAGTGCTGAACAATGTGGGCACGTATAATTTAAATCCCCAAAATCAAGATATCAATTTTCCCGAGGTAATGCTTCTATTTGATTATTTAATTTTGCAGCTTGCTGGGTTATTCTCTTCTTATTCAATCTATATTCCGCCATATTTATCACTTTATCTTTGTTTCTTTTCTTTTCTATACGCTTTTCGTTCATCGCTTCAACTAAATCTTTCTTCCGCTTTTGATCCAAACGCTGTTCATTCATTGTCTTAACTAAGTCTTTCTTCCGCTTTTGATCCAAACGCTTTTCATCCATTGTCTTAACTAAATCTTTCTTCCGCTTTTGATCGAAACGCTTTTCATCCATTGTCTTAACTAAATCTTTCTTCCGCTTTTGATCCAAACGCTTTTCATTCATTGTCTTAACTAAATCTTTCTTTCGTTTCCTATCTAAACCCTCTTCATCCATTGTCTCAACTAAATCTTTCTTTCGTTTCTTATCCAAATGCTCTTCACTCATTGTTTCAACTAAATCTTTCTTTCGTTTTTTATCCAAACGCTCTTCATTCATTCCCTCAACTCAATCTTTCTTTCGCTTTTTCTCTAGTCGCTCGTCGCCCATACTTCGAATAGTATCCCTTAACCTTTTTTCATTCAATTTATTCTCGGAAAGATTTTCTACCTGTCGTTTTTCATTAATTCGTTCCTTGTTATGATAGTAGTGCAGTCTATTAATTCTATCTCTACCTGTTAAACTTGAATTCTGTGAATTGATAATGTCATAGTGACCTCTGTCCAAACAGCCAGATAATAAAAGAATTCATTTATTTATATTCATTTCATCCCCATATTTTCTTGGATCCTCAAAATGATTTATATGGGGTGGTCTCCCTCAAGCGGGACACTTTTCTGCGCATAGGTCACCGATTTTGGTGCCACGCGAGATTTTGACTCCTAACGGATCCCCAACAAGGAATCTAGAGCCATTCGCCTTGGTATCAAGTGGTTCGGAAGTTATTCGATGTTCAAAATATGAAAAAATCTGTTTTCGAGCGCACGGAACGATCTTTAGGCGTACGTAATTTCGGTTTGAGCGATCATACAGATGTTTTTCACTAATGATTCGGAATCGCTAAACTTTCACCTTTCACGCTGTGAGCTCAGAAATTTTGGAAAAAAAATTTTTGACTACGATTTTTTCAAAAAAACTTTTGTTTTTCAGTTTTCGAAACGAAGGCCATAATTTTCGATGGTGAATATTTTACTGTAGGTAGTCCTTTGAATACTGAAGAATCTCTGAAATTTGTGGAAGGGTGTTCGACCTCGTTCTTGTTCAAATAATTCGACGATGAATTTCAATCATTGGAGTAACGCGCCTGGAGTCTTTTTGTTCAACCAATAGGCCATAGTTTTCACTATGAAGATTTTACGGAACTTGACGTATTCAGAAAAATTGCTATCAGAGAATCATGAAATTTAAAATTTTTAAAAATTTAAAATTTTGAATATAAAATTTTATGATTCTCTGATAGCAATTTTTCTGAATACGTCAAGTTCCGTCAAATCTTTATAGTGAAAACTATGGCCTATTGGTTGAACAAAAAGACTCCAGGCGCGTTAATCCAATGATTAAAATTCATCGTCGAATTATTTGAACAAAAACAAGGCCGAACACCCTTCCACAAATTTCAGAGATTCTTCAGTATTCAAAGGACTACCTACAGTAAAATATTCATCATAAAAAATTATGGCCTTCGTTTCGAAAACTGAGAAGCAAAAGTTTTTTGAAAAAATCGTAGTCAAAAATTTTTTTTCCAAAATTTCTGAGCTCACAGCGTGAAAGGTGAAAGTTTTGCGATTCCGAATCACAAGTGAAAAACATCTGTGTGATCGCTCAAACGGAAGTTACGTACGCCTAAAGATCGTTCCGTGCGCTCGAAAACAGATTTTTTCATATTTTGAACATCGAATAACTTCCGAACCACTTGATACCAAGGCGAATGGCTCTAGATTCCTTGTTGGGGATCGGTTCGAAGTCACAATCTCGCGTGGCACCAAAATCGGTGACCTATGCGCAGAAAAGTGTCCCGCTTGAGGGAGACTACCCCATATATATATCGATACGTGTATATTATAAATCTTGACAAACGACTCTATTTCTACTTCCCCCCCGAAAACTCCTGTTTTAGACATATGCGATTGGTATGCATATTTATCTAAAATTTCTGAATTGTACGATTCATCGGCCACAATAAATGATTCATATACTGACCAGTTGTGTACTACATTAGAAACAATTTGCAACCTTATCGCTTGATACTTTTCTTGATCATTAAATAAAAAATACGAAAAACATCTAAATAAACAATTACCGTCTCCCACTATACGTACTGTAATAGCCCGGTTATCATTCATTTCGATTAACTATCTCCTTAACTAAGTTTTCAATTAACTATCTCCTTAATTAATATCCTGAGTTGAATACCTACGCTTCATAAAGTAAATACGCAACGGAAAAATAAATCAACCGCAGTAAATAATATGTCTATTCTACTCTCACCTTGGCTATTTGACGCGATATCCGATCCACGGAATCTCTTCAGGATTCAGGATTCAAGAACAGATAATCGGATGTATTTTTCGATATTTCTTCAAATCTGTCAAAACTCCAAGGGATCTCAAGTTTCGTTGAACAGTTGGCTTGCGTTGTTTCTCTACCTATTGTTTTCTGCAAACTGTCAATTTGAAAATAGGTTCGTCTCCCGTCTCTCCCATTGGAATAGGTTCGTTCCCTTAATATCAAGGCCCGATTCCGAATTCTCAATTCTCATTCTTTTCATGTCCTACGTATATCATAAAATGTTCTCAGGATCCCCAAGATTACCCAATATATTTTTTCAGATCTGTCAAATCTCCAAATGTCGAAAGTCCTAAGGCCTAAGTCTTATGTCTCAAGTTTCAAGTCTTAATAATATTGCTCCCAATATACCACAAATGAAACGAATCTAACTTAAGATTACAAATTTACAAATATGCATTTATGGTGGTGATTATCGGCGTGAAAAAAGAGCAAGGTGTATCGCGCGAACATCGTATTAACCGTACTTTTCAGTGGCACTGGCACGGACGAATTAAATGGAAATTTTGGGTAACCCGTGGAAATTATGAGGAATTCATGAGTAAATCTTGGGAAATTACCGGAAAACCCATTGGAAATCTGTGGATCCGTTAGTTCGGGAGAATCCCCGGAAAATCTGTGGGATACCGTGCTAATTTCCATGGCAAGAGAGAGGCGGGAAGGGGCAAAGAAGGGAATGGGCAGGGGGGGGGGGGGGGGCAAAAAGAGCCGAGTGGGGTCAGGAAGGCCTAGGGAGAGGAGGGGGTAGCGAGCGGGGTCGAGGAGGCCATGGAAAGTCTGACACGGCGGCGACGGCGGCGATATATCTTTATAATATACAGAGATATATATACATGTATATATCAATGTAATGTGTGATTAAACTTTATTCAATTACCCATTACCAAAGTAATGTGTAATTAAACTTCATTTAATTACACATTACCAAAGTAATGTGTAATTAAACTCGATTTAATTACACATTACTTTGGTAATGTGTAATTAAACTTTATTTAATTACACACGGAGAGAAATGTACAGTAAATGTTACTAGGCCTTCTGAAGAGCATAGACGTTACGACTGTAGGAGACAGGTAATAATTACCATATAGCACAGTATCGAAAAATTCCGTCTGACGTCGCTTCGAATGTTGAGTGAATATAACGTCGCGAGAATGTCATGATAGCTATGCCAGCTAGGTAAATATTACCATGCTGCTTCATGTGAATGAACATTAAAAAAAGTACTTAGTTCTGTTGTGATTAGTTAAAAGATCTACATTTCTGGGGAATTAATGCATGGTTAAGTAATTCGAAAAGTAAATAAATAGAGTAAATTTCTATTTGAAAACGGATGATTTGTAAATGAAAAATAATTTAGGTTAATTTTTATCAATAATAACTTTTCTTCCAATAAGGTATAATTAGTTGTCACTAGGTTTTAAGGGGGTATCCACACCTTTAAATGGGTTAACATTCTGAGAAAGAGATTGATATTTTACAGCGAATTTGAGAGTCTGATCAAATCCGAAAAAATCATGAAGTTTGAGGAGGGTTTGACCCTCATTATCCATATATAACATTGGATATTACTTTGAGTCTAATAGTAGTTACGCTCAATATAGAAAAATACAAAATTGGTCGGTTGTCGTAAAGAATCAGTAGTATCGTTGGACCAATTCTGGAGTTTTTGGTCCTCAATTGTTCAGAAAAGATGCCTCTATCAGATGAACATACAACTTTTTGATATTGTCAAAATTGTCTGACTTATTTAGTTTTTACTGAGATTTTTCCAATTTTTCAATTTTTCATCTCTACTTTTTGTATTATCTCAATCAAAAATGGTGATATCAAAAAGTTGTATGTTCATCTGATAGAGGCCTTGATTCTCAAAATTTGAAGACCAAAAACTCCAGAATCGGTCCAACGATGCTCCTGATTCTTTACGACAACCGGTCAAAATATTCATTCTCCAGAAATCAACTTTTAAACTTTTTATTTTTTCATTTTTTTTTTATTTTCTACTTTTCCCAGAGGAGAAAATGTAGCTACAGAAAATCAAGTTCTAAGATTCCGTTTATGATTGATATGCTGGATCCGCAGCTGCTCTCGTATCGATGTGTTATGAGTCGAGTCTAGACACATATGCCAGGCGTAGGCTTGTAGTGAGTTTTGACCTGTTCTGTCCAGCAACAGTGCCCGGTAGGTGTCCAGTAAGGCTGCTAGAAAAAGAATGAATTGCGTCAGGAAAAATCTAATCAAAATTTTTCAAAACATAAAAATCCTTCAGAATTCTTAAGAGGAGACTTCGGTGAAATTTTTGGCAGAAACAGGTTTTTTAATTCTTACAACTTTGAAAAGACATGGATAGAACAATCTTTGCAGCAGTTTTTGAATAATGTCAGTATAGATAGTGAAAAAAAGTTTCAGCCTCCTGCGATGAAACTGTAGACGCAAGGAATTTTTGACAGCGGTGAGAAAAATCTTCTTCGCAAGGTTCCTTGCGCTTACATTTTCATCGCAGGAGGCTGAAATTTTTCTTCACAGTCTATACTGACATTATTCAAGAACTGCTGGAAGGATTCTTTTATACAACCTCCAATAGCGATTAATTTTTGTCAGTACTCCGAAAATTCTCCCATCTTTCATCAATCATACCTGCTCTTATAGTAATATTTATCAAACTTTCGCAATTAATATATTATAGAAATACTCATCTTTTTAGAAATCTGAATGTGTAGTCTCCTGGCATCGATTTCAAATGCACTTCTTTGATGGATCATCTTCTTTCGATTCCGACGTCTCATCTCATCTCAGATATATACACTGTGTTTGTTCAATATTGAAAATTACTATTGTTTTGAATTCGTAATGACAACACGACTATTTACAAACAAGTAGACACCTAACCTCGAAAAAATGTAGATCGCAGCCATGTGTTCTCTCAATTATCACAATTCAAAAGAATATTGAAAATTAAATATGTACAAAAATCATAATTACAAAGAATTGACAAATCACAAAATAAAATTCAAAAGCAAAATATATAAAAACGTCAAAAAAAAGCAAGACAGTGGTGTTGGCGGTACTGTACAATATTTACGGGACCAATATGAGCGTCCGCGCGCCGCGCGGCGGCCCTTTTTCGCAATTCGGGACTGTCATGGCTGTAACTTTTCAAATCCTCTAGATTTTCGGACGCCAATTTATTTGCAGGTAAAGTAGGTCACTAGCATTCCAAAAAAAATATAAAAACAAAAACGATTTTTTGAAGATTCAAAGGTGTAGATACCCCCTTAAATAAATTTTATACGAAGTCATTAAACAAATAAAATTTATTTATAATTAATACATAAACAGGTCATTAGCTTATGTGCACAATGATCTTTTTCCAATATTTAACCCTTCGTTGTCACACTGGGTCCACCGGACCCATGGTCTAACTTTGTAGCTAAATATCTGTAACTGAAAGGGTACAAATGGGCCCTTTTTTACTATTTACTGTTAGTTTTGACTATCCCTAGTCGGGAGACACAGAGAGCCCTTCAGTAGAAGGGTCAGTGTTAGTGTGACAGCTGTTTAAAGAAAATCGTGCGCGAGGTGTGGGTCATTGTGACCCAAGTGTGACAATGGCGTCGACTTTTGTGAAAAATTGAGACAAAATAATTTTTTTTTTTTAATATTCCGTACAAGCCGTAAGTATAATTGTGGCAATCGTTATTTTATTTTTTTGTCAAATATTGGAGGAAAAAGAAACAAAAATCAAAAAGCACTGCATTTATGAACTGTCTTTCCACCTCGTTGCGCCCTACTTGCGGACTTGGTCGCAAGTGCCAACTCTCCGACGCGACATTACTACATAAGACAGGGAATATCAGCAATTCTCAAGTACGAGGGTTCCACACCACCAAAAGAAAGACAATACTTGGAAAAAAGGGTCCGGTACAGACTGTGCACCCCACAGCAGGATCGGAAGTCGAAGGAGCAATGCTCCTCCTGTCAGCGTCCAATGTGCAGCCAACATCGAGCTTTTATGTACGTCGAGTGCACTGTAGCAGATTGAATACCTTTTCTGTTGACCTTTCATCGTTTTATTTTATAATAATAAACCATAATACTATTATACTATCAGTATTTCACTAGAAATAGCCATGTTTTCACACTTCAAAATCGACCTTATCTATGTGTCGGAATAAATATACTTTTTGAAACGAACACCACCGAGCTATTTTTTTCCACAAAGTACCCTATTTCGAGAGCGTCGTCCATAAATTTTATGAAAAAATATTGAAAATTGAAAGAGTTATAATTTTTTACATTCAAAAGGGTCTTTTTTTGCAAATTGATGGCTTTCGGATTTTTTTTTACCATGTCGAAATTTTATTTTTCAAAAAACAACGATGGATTCTTATTCTAGAGAGTTCAAAGTATGTGAAAATATTTTGTTGATTGAAATCGGACTGATAGTTTGGATGCAAGAGCCTTTTGAAATCCGACTGGGTCTATCTGACCCAGTGTGACAACGGCGGGATTCCTGAGAAGTGTGACAACGAAGGGTTAAGGATGTTCTGGCGTTAGTGTTCCAACGTTAGGAATACGATGAAAATTCGACAGAATGTTCATTTTTCCTATTTGAATACGTGTGTAAAGTTTGCAGTTGATTGACTTACCGGTTCAATAGTTATACAACATTCAATTTTACACGTGTTCTTATGGAGAAGCAGCATAATTCTGCATTTCGGGACAGAATTAACAGATAAGCAACGATAAGATTGTATTCAAACTTTTTGTGTGTGTAGATCCAATTCTTGACAATATTTGTGAAAAAAAAAAAAAAATTCCAGGCGATCCTTACTCGTTCTCGAGTTATTTATAAAAAATCAATCGAAAGTGTCGAAAACGGGCTGTCATTCTCGTTTCATCCGCCGAACCACGGCAACGCCGCGTCAGAAATAAGGACAGCTGCTTCCCAGGGGCGTCCTAAGAATTATTGGGGCCCACCACGATTACCGTTAATATGTGAATTTTCAAGTCAACGTGGGTAAATTATGATCAAAGCTTATTTGTAATATCGACATTTTTAACTTTTATTAATTTTTATATTTCATTGAACAATATGAAATTTTTTTCAACGAGGCTTATATTTAATTTTATATTACCAAATTTCTCTCAAAAATGCGTACATTTTATATCAAAAAATCTTTGATTTTTTACTATTTTTTATTTTATTTAAAATCATGAAAAATGTCAAATAATGCTTACATCTAATATTTCAATTTAACAAAATTCAAATCTTTTTTTGTCGATTAGATTTCAATGGTCGTCGATGTTGTGTTATTTCTCATTTTAATTTTCTTCGAGCCAGTCGAAGATTTTTTGGAGTGACAGTTTATGATTCGTTACCATAGGTTTCCCGTTTATTTTATGTCCTAGTAGCTCGGTTATACCGGTTTTACCAGAGGCACGATAAGCTTGCTTCAGACTCTCAGCGGTTATCGAAGCTTTCGCCATTTTTTTGCGAAGATTCTCACCTAGCACCCCTTTCAGTTGGTCCAACGTCGGAAGAGCATTTCTTATGCGTTTATCATCGTCCCATTTTTGAACCTGCTCACAATAATCCAGTGCGCTGTCTATGAAAATGTGTTTTGAAATTTCACTTTTTTTGAGAATGTCACGCAAGATTTGTACATCGTTTATGGCGTTATGAACGCCAGCACTCGGGATGTTCAACCACTCTGCCAACCCTGTGATTGTACATTCACCTTTGCCCTTTCGACCGGTATGTTTTCTTATGACGGATAATGTGTCGATGAATCCGTGAACAACTTCCGATAAATCGTTCTGTAAAGAGCATGACGTGATTGCGTTGTAGATCCTGGGGCCGTCAAAGCAGAGGTTGTGCGTCGCTATGTAACATTTTTCTCCAAATGACGTCAACCAATGAATAAAATCTCCTAGCGCAACTCGGAGAGTAAAGGATGTGACTTTTACTCCATGGTACACTAAACGTAATGGATTCTGATCCGGACGAGTTGAACAATTCTAGAAACAGCCAATCGGCGCTCTGGATTAAAAAAATCCAGAGCGCCGATTGGCTGTTTCTAGAATTGTTCAACTCGTCCGGATCAGAATCCATTACGTTTAGTGTACATAAGATCTCCGAACTGATTTGTAAGGCCATTGGCGACAGTAGCAGATGCCGATACTTGTTGAGTCGGATACACGTATTTATCGAACGTTTTAGAACCACATATCGCAGCAATTTGTAAAATGTCACAGTATCGTCCAAGGCCAGAAGTTTCCAGATCGACCAGAATAACGGGAGGCATTCCGTCACTTTCTTCTTCCGCAGTACTAGAAGTCTCAGGTCGTGGATCATCTTCCACCGCACGTGCACTAAGAAGGGTACAGTTACTTGCGTAAGTTACGCCTTCGCGATTCTCGATCCTATGCCGTAAGGCAGCCCTCATCTTTTTTAGAGCGAAACGTTTTTTTTTTTTTTTTTGAATGCTTGACTTCGGATTAGTCGCCGCCGACACGTAACGTAACTTTCCGATCAATCTTTGAAATATGCCGCGAATGAAAGTTTCCAAGAGAAGCCAAGAAATGTAGCCACTTTTTGAGTGTAGCCCTCTCCGATATTCTTCTGGCCGACAGCACAAGCAAACCGAAAGTCGGCTGACTCCGACAAACTATAACAACGTGATTTTGGGGCCTTGCTCGCCATAATAGCATTGAGGCTTTCATTTGCGTTACTCGAGGCACAAGCTGAAAATTTTTGTGCGTTTGAAGCTAATTTGTCAAAAATGTTCCTCAAACTTTCAAACAGCTGGGGATCACGAAAACCTCCGGGAATTATTCGATGATCATAATTTTCTTTGTCCTTTACATATCCACACCAAGAACCACATTTGCTGTGGTCATTGAATGCATGATATGGGATACACCGAATGGCATCCGCTAAAGCGACACTATTGCCTTTGTTTTGAGCCAAAGCATAGGTGAAGCATCGGTGAAGATACAGGGCGACCCAGGTTGGAGGCACCAAATTAGGTGAGTGTACTCTTCCCGAAAATCTAAGATTAAAGTTCCTTTACCAAAACTTCCAGGGTCTAATAGTTTAGGAGCTATAGAAGATCTTAGTCTACCAATCAGAGGGCGTATAAGTGACTAAGACAGGGCCGGTTCAAGAGTGTAAGTCGAGTAGTGCCCACGTCAGATCAATTTTTATCGTCCGACGTTTCAGTCGTCCAGGTCGTCTAGGTCGTTGTCCAGGTCGTTCGCTAAGTATTTCTCGCAGTCCAGGTCCCCGGCTTCGTAGTTCTCGTTGTCCAGGTCGTTCGCTAAGTATTTATCGCAGTCCAGGTCCTCGGCTTCGTAGTTCTCGTTGTCCAGGACGTTCGCTAAGTATTTCTCGCAGCCAGGTCCTCGGCTTCGTAGTTCTCGTTGTCCAGGTCGTTCGCTAAGCATTTCTCGTAGTCCAGGTCGTTTGCTAAGCATTTCTCGTAGTCCAGGTCGTTCGCTAAGTATTTCTCGTAGTCTAGGTCGTTCTCTAAGTATTTCTCGTAGTCCAGGTCCATTACTTCGTATTTCTCGTTGTCCAAGTCATCGGCTTCGTAGTTCTCGTAGTCCAGGTCGTTTGCTAAGCATTTCTCGTAGTCCAGGTCGTTCGCTAAGTATTTCTCGTAGTCTAGGTCGTTCTCTAAGTATTTCCCGTAGTCCAGGTCCTTTACTTCGTATTTCTCGTTGTCCAAGTCATCGGCTTTGTAGTTCTCGTTTCCAGGTCGTTCGCTGAGTATTCCTCGTCATCCAGGTCCTCGGCTTCGTAGTCCAGGTCCTTTACTTCGTATTTCTCGTTGTCCAAGTCCTCGGCCTCGTAGTTCTCGTTGTCCAGGTCGTTCGCTAAGCATTTCTCGTAGTCCAGGTCGTTCGCTAAGTATTTCTCGTAGTCTAGGTCGTTCGCTAAGTATTCCTCGTCATCCAGGTCCTGGACTACGAGAAATACTTATCGAACGACCTGGACTACGAGAAATGCTTAGCGAACGACCTGGACAACGAGAACTACAAAGCCGAGGACCTGGACTGCGAGAAATACTTAGCGAACGACCTGGACAACGACCTGGACGACCTGGACGACTGAAACGTCGGACGATAAAAATTGATCTGACGCGGGCACTGCTCGACTTACACTCTTGAACCGGCCCTGTCTTAGTCACTTATAAGCCCTCTGATTGGTAAACTAAGATCTTCTGTAGCTCCTAAACTATTAGACCCTGGAAGTTTTGGTAAAGGAACTTTAGTCTTAGATTTTCGGGAGGAGTACACTCACCTAATTTGGTGCGTCCAACCTGGGTCGCCCTGTATAGTATACCATCCTTTTTCAGCTCTCGGTGACTTTTTTCGATTTTATAAAGCTCTTTCTTGACCCCTCCAGCTGCATGATTTATATCCGAGTGCTTTACAATTGTGTGTGAGCTGGCTGCACGACAAGCTGCGATGGTCGAACTATCGTCATCACCAATTAGGACTCAGACTTCAAGGTTTTTTGACTGGAGGACTGTACTAGACGTTACAATATTTTTGGCGACGTCAGGCTCCATTGCCTTTGCAGTTCCCCAAAAATTTAGTCGACAATCGTGATCAGCTGGATGGTTTCCACTGTCGCATTTTTTACATTTTCTGTTGCGAGTTGAATAATCCAGAATAAGCCCAGACATGTTGCCGATAATTGCTTCAAATCCATTTAAACTATCGTAGTTCCTTCCAGTGCCTCTTGTGCTCCAGCCCATGTCATACGAAGCCATAATGCGTACAACATGATCGAAGGTTATCGGTGTTTCTTCGCTTTCAGAGCTGTCTTCATAACATTCAGTTTGCTTTACCGGTGGTATTATGAAACCGGAGCGAAGACTGTTTGGCCTACGATTACAAATAAAAATAACGCATAATGTGCTTCAGGTAAAATTATTTATTGATAGAATTTACAATTTTGCATTACATATTTCAAATTCATTTTCTTTGGCAATTCATAATCACAATTACATTGAGAGAATTTTATAGTAAATACTACCATCGAATTATCGTAAAAACACACTAACCGATTTCAATGATAGCGGACACTATTCACATGATTGAATAAACAATATATATAAAAAAACTTCACCATTCTTATGATAATCTTTATCATCTCTTATGATGAGATTGTAATTTTTATTTTTAACAACTTATAATTATAATCATCTGTTATTATATATTCAACTATCCAAACTTGGTTTTATTTATTAGAATGTTATTATTTCAGTTAATATCAACTCTCATAGAATTTATATTCAAAATAATAACCTTTAAAAACTTTATTTTTAATCTTACGATCAATGATGGTAATCATTACCATCATAGACGAGGCTGAAGCTAGCAGCCGAACGCTACTGCCCATAGGCATTCAACGTTCAACGCCTATGCGCAGCAGCATTCGGCTGCTAACTCTGGCTGCTAGCTTCAGCCTCGTCCATCATAGCTAATCTCAGTTTTCTTTTATTTTGTGTTGTAACAATCGCGACTTATCCCCAGTGGATTTTACCCTATATTTGAATAAACCGGTCGTTATCTAGAAATTAGAATCTTTATCTAATCAACGGATTAATAATTCGGGACTCTTTCTCGTCTATGAGTGTTTAGCCTATTTATTTATGACAGTTCTTATTTCTACGAATTCCCATATGATCGCTACCTCAGAAACTTTCGTACCGTTGGCGTTGATTATATGAGAGCTTTGGAAGTATAATCGCAACCTCAGAGTATTTAAACCCGTCAGTGTTGATTTTCTTATTTTGATTATTTCTATTATCAGGATAGAATAAAATAATCGCAGCTTCAGAGTTTTTACACTCGTTAGCGTTGACCGTTTTATTTGGAATGATATAGTTATTTTATTAGGATAATTCACGTCCTCGGAGTATTTAAACTCGTTAGCAATGAATTGATAGGAAGGAATGATTTTATAGAAGGATGTCGTAACCGCAAAGTCTTTCAACTTGTTGGTTGCGTATTTATGAATCAATAATAAATGTATTTGATTAATTATTATTTGATTAATAAATTCGACAAAATTTGTTATGTCAATTACCTATTTAATTGTTTTGAATTTACTGATCGTATGCGAAATATAGATATCGATAGATCCCGAGCCGCTTAACTCGTTCTCTTATATAGTAGCTGTCCCCACTACTTTTTGACATTGCGTCAGCAATTGCTTACTACTGAGCATTTTCTATCTCTTTTTAATTTTGCGTTTCAGCGAAACTACTAGGCTTTCCCTATTAAACTCTATTTTGAGTAACTTTTAGCCAGATAGCTTCATACTCTATTTCTGCTAATTTTGTCGATCTTTATTTTCGTTTATTGAAATTTCTCTTTTCTTTTACTCTTTTAATATTCACATTTACATCGTTATATGATTATTGTTACAGTGTATGTCTGATAGCTTTGACTAACCCCGATGGTAAACGTTGCCATCCAGATAAAAAATCGTACAATCGCTTCATTATATAAATTTCTATCCAATGATTGTAATAGCTATAACCCATAAATGAATATATTCATAATCTTGACTTCTACAGATTCAATTACTATTCTAAATGATAAAAAACTACAATTCAAGTATCGTAGACGCTATCATAAAATTCTCTCAGTGTATCAGTGATACAATTTACAATTTTGCATTAGACACTTCAAATTCATTTTCTTCAGTAATTAATAATTACAATAACTGTTCGATGCCTTCTGCATTTTCTATTGTCAGCTGCCGCTCCAAATCTGCTGCGTTCTGGCAACTCCCCTTCGCAATACTTTCTGTCGCTTGTCCAACTTCTCGCTCATATCTCTTGAAAGTCTTGAAGTCGATAGTTGGAATATTGAGGCAGGATAGTAGTTTATTAAGATGTGTATGGCCTAATCCACCGTGCAGAACACCTTGAAACGCAATGAAAAAGCCAAATATAGGTTATGTTTGAATTGGAAAGAATCCAACGGGTGTTATTGAAGTGTTGACAAGTACATAAAATATTTCACACGCCTCCGTTAGATCGCATGTATTTAAAAAAATAAAATTGTTACAAGATCTATATCTATATTATGTGAATAATAAAAAAGAAGCACTTACCGATCGCCGCTTTAGTATTGGCATCAAAACGAGACAAGCGTTATTCGCCCCAGCTGTGCTGCTTGCCTGTAGTCACCGTATCCATGAGCAAACATTTGTGACATCTCACCAGCAGTATCGAGCCTAACCCTCGGCGTGTTTCTTTTTCTATATATTGTAAAGAAAGCACTTCCTTACACGACACACACCACAATTGTTCAGCGAGAACGGATATTTCGATAATACGACGTCTAGTCATGAACTCTGGTTGAGTAGTCTCATTTTGAGGTTGTGATTCGAGTTTCGAGTTTGCATCGATTTCACTGTTGGCTTTTTTTGTTTTATTCAGGTTTTTACATTTCTCACTTTGGATTAATCGCTTTTTATAAACTGCGTCCGATACTAATCGGCCCTTCCAGCGTTTTACGTTTTCTTTTGGCATTTCGTACACATTAGCGTCTCTCTAGCGTCTCTCTATCCTCTCAATCTAACCTCTCACTCTAGCACAGTTTCTTACCGCGTCGCAGTGGGACCAACGTAAAATAACGAATCAGCGCAATACACTGTTGCCGTGATTAATACATGATTTTTGACATATTTTTGCGACTTGTAAAAAGTGCTACAAGTAACAATATGTTGTCAAAGATGAATAATTATGTATCTTATGCATTCTTAATAAACATTCGATGACTGGTATACATCAACTACGTCTCATGTGAACAACGATTTTTTGTTTTTTAAAGATCTATTCAGGTCGAATTCATGTCCAAAAGTTTTCTGTTAACCATCACAAAATGAGCAAAATTCACTAATATATGATTGTGTGGGGTTAAAAAACATGTTTATTAACATTATTTCAGCCTTTCACAACATACGAGTGTCTATGGTGAATATTTCACCCCCGTAAATTAGAGAATCTTATCTATTTAAAATTTTAGTAACTTTTGACTGGGACTGCCCCCATGGAAAAATATATATTAATTTATGTGTGAGGAAATATATCATGATATATGAGATATATCTGATATAAAGCCAATATAAAAAATATATATAAAACATATAAAAACACAATATGAAAATGATGTATTTTCAACATTTATATATTTTATATATAAATAATATATACATGAAAATATTAATATTATATGTAAAAATATATGATTCAAATATATATATCTAGTTATATCACATTTATAACAATTATATAAATTTCGGTATATGGTATTATATAGTAAACGTATACACAGTAGTTATATATTGGCTGATGTACGATTCGTATATGGAGAAAATAATCAATAAATAAGTGAACAAATATCCACAGATATGAGAAGTTTATATGATGCTCGTATAAATGTTCATATATTTTAGATATATACGTTTATATCATATTTATATGAACAATATAAAATCATTTAAAATGGGCATACATCAGAGAACATTCCCTCATTATATATGGTCGATGTATACTGGAATGTATCTTGGATATAGGGTGCCGTATATGTAGAACTATGGAAATTTTAGGTCACAAATAAAGGCGGGCATATATGAGAAACATAAGTATGCCTATATAGAATATATATGAATTATATAAAGCATTACATGAGACAAACTATTTGGTTATATATATATCGAACGCATGCATGGGTGATCCATGCCAAATATATTGAACATACAAGCAAATATATATTTCTTGATATAACAGGAAGGTGTGTATGTCGCTAATATAATATTGGGCTTCATATACCAGAGTGATATGTACATTTCAACTACATTTATATGAATTTTATACAACTAATTACATTGGGTATGGATCGGGTGATATATCATGTTCGTGTGGTACTGATATAAGTCAAATATATTTGAGATACATGCAAAAGGATATCTACATATGTGCAACTTGTATATCTCCGCAAACATAGGCGTTCATATATCAAAGATATATATGGGGAATTCCACACCAACTCACCGAGCCCGTGACCCTGGCCAATTTTGATTCTTCTGATTCTTTTTTATATGATCCACCTTCCTCCAAAAACCACGAAAAAACTTTTTTTTTTTATCGTTATTGAAGCTATCTCAAAAACGCCATTTTTTTTTTTTTTTTTCTAAATTCACAAAAATTCCTTGGAGTCAACCGATGATTTTAAGCACAAAATGAGAATGTGATTCCGGTTTTTCTAGTTTCCGGAGCGATTCAAACATTTCATTTTAACCATTTCAACGCAAGTTGTACCATTTTTTTGCTTTGGCATATATATATATTAGGGTGGTCCACTTTTGAACTTTTTTTTTGATTCTGCGGGGCACCCCTGAACATTGTTCCAAATCACGTAGAAAAAATCTGTGTAAATCATGAATCCAATCGGAAAATATTTAGAGGTCGCTACCGAATATTATAGTATTTTCTCGATTTAATAAAGCTTTTCCTGTATAGCTTCACTTCTGACGCGTCGGGAGCTTCTAAATCTTAGTGATACGACTCAGTCTTACCGCACGAGGTATTTCTTCAATTGATATTGTAGTATGTTATACAGGGTGATTCAGAATTCGTAACGAATCTCTTGAAGGGTTAATACTTGTCAAAATTGGGATTGAAAGTTCCTCAGCCATTTTTCCGAAAAAATGATTTTTTTTCTTGGAACAAAACTTTTTCCGACAAACGATTTTTTCCAATTTTTTTTTTCTTTCTATCATTTGTCAATTTTTTAAAATCCCAAATGATGTCAATGATTTTTTTTTTTTCACAATATTAGAGAGATTTCTCGCTGACAGTTTCTTATTTGGTGGAAGATGCAAAAAAAAAAAAAAAAATGTGTTATAGTTCCAACGAAAAAAAATGATTTTTCGGAAATTAATTTTTGAGAAAATAATTGTCTTGACTAAATACTTTTGCTTATATAGTTGCAAATAAATGTTCAATTGATTCATCTCAATATCATTTGCGGTACAAATGAATGTCACCTAAAATCAACCAACTTTGAGTTGTACCGCCACCCATATTCAGATGAATCAATTAAATATTTATTTGTGACTATATGTAGACAAAAATATTCAATCGAGTCAATTATGGTTTTTTTCTTTACTCATACAACATACTACATTACTACAATAATAATATAGAAGAAATACCTCGTGCAATAAGACTAAGTCATCCAACTAAGGTTCAGAAGCTCCCGACGCATCGGGAGTAAAGCTTTACATGAAAATGTTTAAAAAATCTAAAAAAAATACTAAAATATTCGGTAGCGACCTCTGAATATTTTCCGATTGGATTCATGTTTTACACTGATTTTTTCTACCTGATTTGGAACAATATTCAGGGGTGCCCCGTGAAATCCAAAATAAAAGTTCAAAAGTGGACCACCCTAATATATATATATATATATACTTATAATACATATATGTATATTAGACCGTTTCAAAAAAAAATCGATGGTTTTTTTTTTGCTTCAAACAACCTAAAACGAGGGGCTATTCACATTCGAATCGAGTGACACCATGATTACAAAAATGTAGTCGACTACATGAGACTACACTACTGACTACGCCGACTATACGACTAAAATGACTACAACTACCTCCAATGATGACTACATGATTACAAATGATTACAAATTAACCCAATGACTTCAATTTGATTACAATGATTTCATTGATTACATTGCGACTACGGATTGACTACAGTCGCAAGTGACACCATGACTACGGCTGTGAATAGCCCCTCGACCTAAAACGATACTTTGACATGAAAAAATAACCTCCGTGAAGAATGAGCCTTGTCCTCAAAGATTTAGAGGTGCCGCATCGGACTTTTTTTTTTTTTCATTTCATCAGGATGAAATATTATTTTTTTTCTTGATTTTTTTTTTTTTCTTAAAGGAAGAATCAAGTCTAGTCAAATTTTCTTTTCTAGTCTTTTGCCTGGCTGAAGACTAAGAAAGAAAAGTTAACTTGACTTGATTGACTGAGACCTGCCTCTGGAAAAAAAAAATACAAAATTAAAAAAAAATAAATATTATTTCATCCTTATGACAAGGGCGGATTCAGGTGTCTCATTTGGGGGGGGCGGGCGATCGACGTTACCAGCATATTAAGGGGTGTGGGGGGTAAAAATGTACCTCAGTATAGTGGTAGATTCAGACTTCTAGAGGCATTTTTTTTCCAATAACAATACATTTTGTTGATATTAATATTATTCGCATTGAAAACATATTAAAACTTATCTTTATTTCAAAAATTTCCCTCCTTCCCAAGGTTTCGGGGGGGGCGATCGCCCCTTCCGCCCCCCCCCTTGAATCCGCCGTTGCCTTATGAAATAAAAAAGACAAAAGTTTGCCTGGTCTTTTGCCTGGCTAAAGACTAAAAAGGAAAAGTAAAACTCGACTTGATTGACTGAGACCTTCCTCTAACAAAAAAAAAAAAAAATTAAAAAAAATATTTGAAAAAAATTATCAAATTTTTTTTAAATGTTTGGCCAACCATTTAGAAACATATGATTGGTCAACTCCACCCGAGCGAAACGTCACACATGGACGGTTTCGCAACTGGCATAAATAGGGACACCCTGTTGGGGAGCAACCAGTATCAGGTTGTTTCTTAAAGGTGTGCGGGTACCCGATTTAGTCGGGTACCCGAGTCGGGTATCGAGGTCGGGTGAATATCGGGCGGGTATTGCTGTAACCGAGTCAAAACCGGGTACCCGGGTGAAACTCGGGTACCCGAATAAAAGTCGGGTGCCCGGATAAAGTTGCGTACTCGAATCCGGAGTCGGATCCTGCTATACTCAAAGAGTCGGGCATGAAATATAAGTACTAGGTGGTAGATAGTTAGATACGCTATACGGAAAATCAAATTCGGGAGAACCAGGTAATAGTAAGTAGTATACCGAGAGTTTTCGGTGAAACTGTCGGTATAAGTTAAGGTGAACTCGGGTAAAATCGGGTGCTCGGGTAGAATCGGGTACTCGGGTAAAATCGGGTACTCGGGTAAAATCGGGTACCCGAAAATTCGGGTACCCGAGTTCCAAACGCGTGCGGGTACCCGGACCGACCCGACCCGACAAATTCAGCTACCCGCACACCCTTATTGTTTCTCGCCCTGATGAAGCAAACTGCAATGTTTACGAAACGTCGGCACTTAACCGTTAAACAACGCGGCTCCAACCTGGAAGCCAAGTCTCATTCAGAATCTCACCGCGAAAGCCTCAAAGACTGTAAAAAAAAAATATTTTATCCTAATGAAATAAAAAAGACAAAAGTCCGATGCGGCACCTCTAAATCTTTGAGGACAGGGCTCATTCTTCACACAGGTTATTATTTCATGTCAAAGTATCGTTTAAGGTTGTTTGAAACAAAAAAAAATACCATCGATTTTTTTTGAAACGGTCTAATGTATATTGTATATATACCGAGAATATTCGGTGAAGGTAGACAGCCCCCTTCCTACGCCAAAACCAACACAGGCGCGAACCGCGTGCGTGAGGCTCGGCGGGCGGGGCTATTCGGCCAGTAATGCTTCTACCCAATCTTCCGCGCTATGCCGACTCCGCATAGCCCATCCGCGCTAACTCGATAAATACTATAGCCCATCCGCGCTAACTCGATGAATACTTATCTTAAAAAGCAATCATCACACTGAACACGGAAAAGAATGAACGCGAATAAAATGAATTCGCCTAATGTGAATATTTATTTTCAAAATTTATCAACGAATTTAAAATCAAATATCAATTAATTGGATTTAAGTATTGATTATCAGTGTTTAGGATCGATATTTGAGACGAAGTTGAACAGGTAAGTGGAGGGTGAATCATTGAAGACAAAAATTGGTTTATTTATTGATTTCTTTATTTATTTATTTTTCAGAACTCGATCTTATTCAAAACATCTGTTCGGAATACCAGTATTCAATCTAATGAAAATTAAGAATTCGTGAGAAAGTTTTCAGTGTTTGTGTCAACTTTGGTTTCATAATAACATAATGAATCATTTGATCAAACTACATTGCAGAGAATGGAGTCATCGAGGATAAGGCTGCCACCCACAGGCCACGTCCTTAGGTCTGAAACAGAAAAATCAAATTTATCAGCGATTATTGGTTAATCGAGGGATCCATTGCTGTTGAATTATGGTGTACGCACAAACTTATCAGAGATTGAATGTTTGGGAATCGAAGAAAGGCTACCGATGAGCCACTGTCGAACGTAGTATACTTTTACTGAAACCATTTTCGTCTCTCAACGATTACTTCTATCGGAGAACCGAGTGCTGACACGTACACTAAACGTAATGGATTCTGATCCGGACGAGTTGGACAATTCTAGAAACAGCCAATCGGCGCTCTGGATTTTTTTAATCCAGAGCGCCGATTGGCTGTTTCTAGAATTGTCCAACTCGTCCGGATCAGAATCCATTACGTTTAGTGTACCTCAGCAAGGATTCATAGCGTGCGGAGGAGCTTTGTCGCAGGAGTTTGTCGTGCGACGAGATAGCGTACGAGGAGCTACGTTGCAAGGGTTCGTGGCACGTCGACGATATTTATCGAACATCTCTCACTCATCTAACGAGCATTCAACATTCATGTCTCGTAGCAGGCGAAGGAGCTTCGTCGCAGATGTTTGTAGTGCGACGAGGCAGCGTACGAGGAACTTCGGTGCAAGGGTTCGTAGCACGTCGAAGATATCCATCGAACATTTCTTACTCGTCTGACGACCATTCAACGTTCATGTCTCGTAGCAGGCGAAGGAGCTTCGTCGCAGATGATCCTAGTGCGATGAGGCAGCGTACGAGGAGCTTCGTTGCAAGGTTTCGTGGCACGTCGACGATATCCATCGAACATTTCTCACTCTAACAAGCATTCAACGTTCATGTCTCGTAGCAGGCGGAGGAGCTTCGTCGCAGATGTTAGTAGTGCGTTGAGACAGCGTACGAGGAGCTTCGTTGCAAGGGTTCGTAGCACGTCGACGATATGCAGTCCTTCTCTGGACTCTGGCAAAGCCTCGCCGAACAAAAATTTAATAGAAAATGCTCGCCGACGCACTGCAAAATCTGACAACAAAGCTCCACTGTACGCTACCAACGCGGTACAAACAACTGTGACGGAGAGAGACCTCCTCTGCAAGATGCGAAACATGAACGTTGAATGCTCGTCAGACAAGTAAGAAAGGTTCGATGAATATCGTCGACGGGCTACGAACTCTTGCAACGAAGCTCCCGTACGCTGTCTCAACGCACCACAAACATCTGCGACGAAGCTCCTCCGCCTTCTACGAGACATGAACGTTGAATACTCGTCAGACGAGTGGAAAATGTCTACTGAGATCGACGACGCACTTACCAACTCCGGCAACGAAGCTACTCCGCACGCTATGATGCCTTGCTGAGGTACATCTCAGCACTCGGTTCTCCGATAGAAGTAATCGTTGAGAGACGAAAATGGTTTGAGTAAAAGTGTACTGCGTTCGACAGTGGCTCATCGGTAGCCTTCCTTCGATTCCCAAGCATTCAATCTCCGATAAGTTTGTGCGTACACCATAATTCAACAGTAATGGATCCCTCGATTAACCAATAATCGTTGATAAATTTCCTTTTTCTGTTTCAGACTGTTTTTTCAATTTTACTTTTCTGTTTTGAAAATAAGATGTCCTGAAAATAAATGAATACATAAATAAATCAATAAATAAACCAATTTTTGACCATGTTGTCTTCAATGATTCACCCTCCACTTACCTGTTCAACTTCGTCTCAAATATCGATCCTAAACACTGATAATCAATACTTAAATCCAATTAATTGATATTTGATTTCAAATTTGTTGATAAATTTTGAAAATAAATATTCGCATTAGGCGAATTCATTTTATTCGCGTTCATTCTTTTCCGTATTCAGTGTGATGATTGCTTTTTGAGTTAAGTATTTATCGAGTGAGCGCGGATGGGCTATAGTATTTATCGAGTTAGCGCGGATGGGCTATCTGGAGTCGGCATAGCGCGGAAGATTGGGTAGAAGCATCACTGGCCGAATAGCCCCGCCCGCCGAGCCTCACGCACGCGGTGCGCGCCTGTGTTGGTTTTGGCGTAGGAAGGGGGCTGTCTACCTTCACCGAATATTCTCGGTATATATATATATACCGATATAAAGTGGACCACCCTAATATATATATATATATATATATATATATATATTAGGGTGGTCCACTTTTGCACTTTTTTTTGGGATTTTGCGGGGCACCCCTGAATATTGTTCCAAATCACGTAGAAAAAATCTGTGTAAAACATGAATCCAATCGGAAAATATTTAGAGGTCGCTACCGAATATTTTAGTATTTTTTTCGATTTTTTAAACATTTTCATGTAAAGCTTTACTCCCGATGCGTCGGGAGCTTCTAAACCTTAGTTGGATGACTTAGTCTTATTGCACGAGGTATTTCTTCTGTATTAATATTGTAGTAATGTAGTATGTTGTATGAGTACCACACTAAGAAAAAACTATAATTGACTCGATTAAATATTTTCGTCTACATATAGTCACAAATGAATATTTTAATTGATTCATCTCAATATGCTTGACGGTACAACTCAAAGTTGGTTGATTTTGGGTGACGTTCATTTGTACCGCAAATGATATTGAGATGAATCGATTGAACATTTATTTACAACTATAGGCAAAAGTATTTAGTCAAGAAAATTATTTTCTCAAAAATGAATTTCCGAAAAATCATTCTTTGTCTTCGGAACTATAACACATTTTTTTTTATTTTTTTTTTTTTGCCATCTTCCACCAAATAAGAAACTGTCAACGAGAAATCTTTCTAATATTGAAAAAAAAAAAAACCATAGGCATCATTTGGGATTTTTAAAAATTTACAAATGATACACGGAGAAAATTTTATAGGAGAGATTCCCATACTACGTATAGTTGCGGTGGGACATACTTGTAATATGGCGATGGTTCCGATACTTGTACTTAATTTTCCATGAAAATAAGAAAGACATTCCTATATTCGTGGTGACGTTTGGTATACAGTATAGGGACGATCGCCATATTGCAAGTATATCCCACCGCAACTATACGTAGTATGGGAATCTCTCCTATAAAATTTTCTCCGTGTAGAAAGAAAAAAAAAATGGGAAAAAGTCGTTTGTCGGAAAAGTTTTTGATCCAAGGAAAAAAATTATTTTTTCGGAACAATGGCTGAATAACTTTCAATCCCAATTTTGACAAGTATATTAACCCTTCAAGAGATTCGTTACGAATTCTGAATCACCCTGTATATCATACTACAATATCAATTGAAGAAATACCTCGTGCGGTAAGACTGAGTCGTATCACTAAGTTTTGAAGCTCCCGACGCAGCAGAAGTGAAGCTTGCGACGTGGATTTTTATTAGTCCTCGGACTAGACCGGATAGCTAGGCTCCGAGAACCATCTACTCGACAATTGGCCAACGAAAAATTAATAATTAAACCAAGATGTTGGGCGCCAGGCGTATAACCGCCACTTTCTGAAAATCTAAATAAAAGAAAATACGAACTACCGATACTTGAGCGCCGGCTAGCGTCAGTACCGCGGAGAGGGGTCGGGATTTTGAAGGATTAGCGGGGCGTTGATTAACGACTCGATGTAGTTGAATTTAATTTAAAAAAAATAGAATTTATTCAAGAAAAATAGAAAATAGAAAAATATAGAAATTAACAAATCGTGTACCCGGAGGTACTTCCTCTCGGTTATAAAACGGCTACAGGTCGTGTAAAGGCGACCTGGCCACGCTTGACGAGTTTTACAATAATAAATAATTAACAGCTTCCACGTAGGACAGCAATAACAAGGAAAAATATAGCAAAATTAAATAACTCGACAAATCAGGTCCTCGTAGGACAATAAACTAGCTAAAACACTAGATACTTTCTAATGTTATGATTCTTGGGTATGTAGCACTGAGTAGTACGCAAGGCAAAGTCACATACACTATAGCACCTGTATGACGGATGTGTCACGAGCAGGCTGTGTGAGTTTATTGTATATAGCGGCCTTTTAATGTGCGTATTATTATTTATTAAGTAATTAATTAAATATTTAATTAATTACTTAACTTATCTATCCCTGATTATTTAATTTGTAAATAATTCTTTTGATGAGAAAAATTAACGGACGATCCGGGAATCGAACCCAGGATCTACGGAAGCCTATCCGGGGACTTACACCCGAGACCACCTAGCTCGCCCACGGATCACCGCAACTTTTCTCATCTTTTAACGCGCGACTAGATACTTTCCACGAGGAATATTAACAATCTTAAAACTAACGATGAATGAGCCTAAGGCTCGAAACAATAAATAAGATAACAAAATAACAAAATAACAGACTAGAATCGGAAAGCTCGCGAATCAAACAAATTTACAATAATAAAGAATCGCCTACGTGATCGTTAGTCGTTTTGGTGTGACTAACTCGCCTCCGAGAGGCGAAGCCTCCCGTTAAAGAAAACTTACTCAAAAGAGTTATTATTTACAAAAATTATTAAAATTAACTTAACCTAACTCTGCGCCTAGCGCGACCAAACATTCAATTTCAATAATAATTCTGAAATCTCAAATCAAGACCCGAAATCTAAACAAAGAGACTCGACTAAGCCTCTGGCTTCGTCTCTCCCCGCGGGAGGAAGAGAGCGCGACGGTGACGGACTAAATCTATCTTTGTCGCACTCGTGTACGAAGGATACGAACTCGAACAAAATGTAAAGTACCCGAATTTTCTATAAAATAAATACTCGAACTATTAACTCTAGTACATGGGGACACTGGTGACGGCCTACCGGTCGGAGATCGGCTTAATTCGATTCCCAAAATAGTATATTATGCTGCAAGGACCGAACGACAGTGATTTTTGACCAGGGTGAAGTTGGCTGAACGAGACGAAGGCGAGGGCGAAGCCCGAGCCACAGTCGAGTGCAGCCAACTTCGCCCGCGTCAAAAATTACTGTCAATCTGTCCATGCTGCATACCATACTTTTCATAACAAGCGCACAGAAAGTGGGGTTTGTCCTCATTTAGAGCGGAAAATCAGTCTTTGAGTCAGGATTCAGGTAACCCACTAATATATGTGTGAATAAATCTTGGGTAGAGGTCGGTTATAAAAACATCAGTTGACGTTTCGGTCCTGTTGAGGACCCTCTTCAGAACGAATTTTATTCTAAAGGATATACAAAACTAAGTTAGAATCGGCAAACGAATAAAATATATAAATAAAAGACTATTAACAAATCAAACAGTTATAGATATTTACAAACTTCTTTTTTAACAACATACCTTAAGAATTAATAGACAGAAACATATAGGCAACCCGTAACGGAACAATAACACTGCAGTAACAGCTGTTGAGATAGAATGTATTAGCACGTGTATAAGAACTAGGAGACAAAGAGAATTAGAACCCAATAATATTACCTTAAAGGAAAAAAACAACGAAAGGAAGCGATTGAATAGCTATCAGAAGAGCCCACTTCTCCATTATCAAAACTATTAGAAATTAGAATCAGCGATCAAAGGAAGCAAAACTGTCAAAGGTAGACAAGACAAGATGGGAGCAAGCCATCTCTTTAAAGCGGGAAATAGAGTCGATGTTAAAATCAATCATATGATGCGGATCGATGTTGTGTCAATAGTGAGACGTAGATAAGGAGGACACCTTACTTAATGACTGAGGAGTAAATAGAGCTCAGATTTTCAACATCTTGTCTGAGGTTAACCGCCGAAGAGTGACTAACAATATTGCACATCTCTAATAGTAGCCGCTTATGGTATCCAGGTTCTTCATCTAAAATATTGATACTGTCATAATTAAAAGAATGATCACATTCAGTGATATGTCTAGTGAGCGCAGTATGCCTATCATTGGACTCCTTAATGTTATTCTTGTGTTCTTTAATCCTAGTTTTTACTTGTCTTCCAGTCTGCCCAATATACACACCGTTGCAATCGTTGCACGGGATTCTGTAAATTACATTTGAACGATTATCCAGCAGTAGGGGGTCTTTGCCCGAGTCAAAAATACAACTTAAATCATTCATACTATTTCCTACAAATCTCATATTGTATTTGCGGAAAGTTTTATTTAGGGTTTCAAAAAGGCCAGCTACGTAGGGGATGGAAACAAACTTAGGTTGTGCGGTATTCAAATCAGAGCCTATATCCCCGTTATTATTATTATCTGCCGTGTTCAACACCCAACATCTCTTTTTTATGCATGTATTTATCAAATTCGAAGGATAATCGTTCAGACGTAAAACATGGAATATTAAATCTAAGTTCTTTTGGCGGTATTCAGGTTCAGAAAGCCTAATAGCGCGATCAACCAAATTGTTAATCGTGCCAATTTTGTAAGACATAGGGTGGTGTGATGAAAAGTTTAAATAGCGTTGTGACCACGTTGCTTTATGATACCAATCAGTCTTTATGATGGAGTTATTGTTGACAACATTGACATCAAGGAAGCTGATATGACCATCCTGTTCAGTTTCACAAGTAAATTGGAGTCTAGGATGGTAACTATTAAAGACATGTACCAAGTGAATAATAGAGTCCCTAGGAGCAGCAGTGAGGATGTCGTCAACGTAGCGGTAAAAGAACGGAAGGTCAAAATCTAATTGTCTGATGCAAGATTGCTCTAAATCATCCATAACTATGTCTGACAAGATTGGGGATAGAGGAGAACCCATAGGAAGGCCATGTTGTTGAGCAAAGATGGTGTCGTTAAATTTAAATCTAGCCGCCCTGAAGCAAATGTTCAACGCCCTAGTAAGATCTGCCTGAGGTATGGGTATGTTATCTTTGAGTTGAGGCCAGCGTTTATTGATTGCATCTATCGCTAATCCTTGCGGAACATTCGTAAACAGTGAAATGACATCAAGAGAAATTAGGATATAATTAAATGGAAGGACCACATGTCTAATTCTATCAATCAAACTAAAGCTGTCCTTGATTCTAGAAGCCGGAGGTGTGACATGACTACCGATCCAATCATTTAAAGTTCGTGCTAAGAAATACGTAGGGCTGTTAATGAACGATACAATCACTCGTAAGGGGATATCTTTCTTGTGAATCTTGGGCAGACCATAAGCCCTAGGTGGTACACAATCCCGTTTAGCTATGGAGAACCTACGAGCTTTAGAGATATATTCTTTGTTCAACCACCCAGAAGTGAGTGTTGAAATCTCATCCTGTAGGGTGCTAGTTAGATCGAACTTCACAACTTTGTACGTATTGACATCAGAAAGCTGGTCCATCATTTTTCTATAATACATAGGTCTAGGAATGACTACCGTAGTATTACCTTTGTCAGCCTTCACGAACATTAGATCAGGATGAGAATTGCGGAAAGCCTTAGTTTGAGCGATCGTAGAGGCGAGAAGCTCAGAATAATTATTATTGGAAGGTTGGTTCTTAAAACGGTTGATTGTATTAGTGAAGTCCAACCTAGCTTCATTTCTCATATCAGACGGGATAGCAGAGATTTCAGATTCAAATTGAGCCACCAATCGTTTAATCGGAATAGACCGGTTGTTGAAAGGTAAACCAAATTTAGGACCTAGTTGTATGACTTCCGCAACATTATCAGGAATAGGAGTGTCACTAAGATTCACGACCCAATTGTTATGTATGTTGTTTTTAGGACACTGACGTTTTTTAGACTGATCAATTAATCTAGTTAGTTTCTTAATGTTGGAGGCTTTATGTTTCTCGAAAGTGGAATTAAGATGTTTGTTCTGTGTTGAAAAGAACTTGTTGGCCATACGCTCAGAAAGATCTTGTACAATCAAATTTCTAAGAAGGTCTAGGTGTCTATTAAGCCTAATTATAGATGCATGTGCATCACTAATTTCTAGATTCAATATAAATAGCTGGAATTTCTTAAGCTGCTGTTTGAATTTAGATCTGAACTTAGGTAAATTAAAATAAAAACTGTTAGAGAAAATTTTAGGGAATTTTAAATGTTGAGGGACGATTTCCAGTTGCTTACAACGAAGGAGGAAGATGCGGTGGTTCTTCAGCTTCGATAGTTTTCTAGCACCCGACGTCCAACTCCGTAAATTGTCGGCAGACAATTTGCCATGAGAAAGAGCGACGTCGTGGAAAAAGCCCATGATCCCAGAAAGTCCAATATATAGAAGAAATAGTATTCTTTGACCTCGTTAGTATGTGTGAATAAATCTTGGGTAGAGGTCGGTTATAAAAACATCAGTTGACGTTTCGGTCCTGTTGAGGACCCTCTTCAGAACGAATTTTATTCTAAAGGATATACAAAACTAAGTTAGAATCGGCAAACGAATAAAATATATAAATAAAAGACTATTAACAAATCAAACAGTTATAGATATTTACAAACTTCTTTTTTAACAACATACCTTAAGAATTAATAGACAGAAACATATAGGCAACCCGTAACGGAACAATAACACTGCAGTAACAGCTGTTGAGATAGAATGTATTAGCACGTGTATAAGAACTAGGAGACAAAGAGAATTAGAACCCAATAATATTACCTTAAAGGAAAAAAACAACGAAAGGAAGCGATTGAATAGCTATCAGAAGAGCCCACTTCTCCATTATCAAAACTATTAGAAATTAGAATCAGCGATCAAAGGAAGCAAAACTGTCAAAGGTAGACAAGACAAGATGGGAGCAAGCCATCTCTTTAAAGCGGGAAATAGAGTCGATGTTAAAATCAATCATATGATGCGGATCGATGTTGTGTCAATAGTGAGACGTAGATAAGGAGGACACCTTACTTAATGACTGAGGAGTAAATAGAGCTCAGATTTTCAACATCTTGTCTGAGGTTAACCGCCGAAGAGTGACTAACAATATTGCACATCTCTAATAGTAGCCGCTTATGGTATCCAGGTTCTTCATCTAAAATATTGATACTGTCATAATTAAAAGAATGATCACATTCAGTGATATGTCTAGTGAGCGCAGTATGCCTATCATTGGACTCCTTAATGTTATTCTTGTGTTCTTTAATCCTAGTTTTTACTTGTCTTCCAGTCTGCCCAATATACACACCGTTGCAATCGTTGCACGGGATTCTGTAAATTACATTTGAACGATTATCCAGCAGTAGGGGGTCTTTGCCCGAGTCAAAAATACAACTTAGTTACCATCCTAGACTCCAATTTACTTGTGAAACTGAACAGGATGGTCATATCAGCTTCCTTGATGTCAATGTTGTCAACAATAACTCCATCATAAAGACTGATTGGTATCATAAAGCAACGTGGTCACAACGCTATTTAAACTTTTCATCACACCACCCTATGTCTTACAAAATTGGCACGATTAACAATTTGGTTGATCGCGCTATTAGGCTTTCTGAACCTGAATACCGCCAAAAGAACTTAGATTTAATATTCCATGTTTTACGTCTGAACGATTATCCTTCGAATTTGATAAATACATGCATAAAAAAGAGATGTTGGGTGTTGAACACGGCAGATAATAATAATAACGGGGATATAGGCTCTGATTTGAATACCGCACAACCTAAGTTTGTTTCCATCCCCTACGTAGCTGGCCTTTTTGAAACCCTAAATAAAACTTTCCGCAAATACAATATGAGATTTGTAGGAAATAGTATGAATGATTTAAGTTGTATTTTTGACTCGGGCAAAGACCCCCTACTGCTGGATAATCGTTCAAATGTAATTTACAGAATCCCGTGCAACGATTGCAACGGTGTGTATATTGGGCAGACTGGAAGACAAGTAAAAACTAGGATTAAAGAACACAAGAATAACATTAAGGAGTCCAATGATAGGCATACTGCGCTCACTAGACATATCACTGAATGTGATCATTCTTTTAATTATGACAGTATCAATATTTTAGATGAAGAACCTGGATACCATAAGCGGCTACTATTAGAGATGTGCCATATTGTTAGTCACTCTTCGGCGGTTAACCTCAGACAAGATGTTGAAAATCTGAGCTCTATTTACTCCTCAGTCATTAAGTAAGGTGTCCTCCTTATCTACGTCTCACTATTGACACAACATCGATCCGCATCATATGATTGATTTTAACATCGACTCTATTTCCCGCTTTAAAGAGATGGCTTGCTCCCATCTTGTCTTGTCTACCTTTGACAGTTTTGCTTCCTTTGATCGCTGATTCTAATTTCTAATAGTTTTGATAATGGAGAAGTGGGCTCTTCTGATAGCTATTCAATCGCTTCCTTTCGTTGTTTTTTTCCTTTAAGGTAATATTATTGGGTTCTAATTCTCTTTGTCTCCTAGTTCTTATACACGTGCTAATACATTCTATCTCAACAGCTGTTACTGCAGTGTTATTGTTCCGTTACGGGTTGCCTATATGTTTCTGTCTATTAATTCTTAAGGTATGTTGTTAAAAAAGAAGTTTGTAAATATCTATAACTGTTTGATTTGTTAATAGTCTTTTATTTATATATTTTATTCGTTTGCCGATTCTAACTTAGTTTTGTATATCCTTTAGAATAAAATTCGTTCTGAAGAGGGTCCTCAACAGGACCGAAACGTCAACTGATGTTTTTATAACCGACCTCTACCCAAGATTTATTCACACATACTAACGAGGTCAAAGAATACTATTTCTTCCACTAATATATATTCTAACTGGATAGCCGATCGACCAAAATCGACGTCACCGCATGGTGGCAACGTTCGGAACTGGAGGACAAATATTTTCATTTTTGACCAGCATTTTTGTCCTAGGACCTGAAAAACTAACGAATTGGATCCTGACTCAAAAAGACTTATTTTCCGCTCTCAAATGAGGACAAAAAAACCCCACTTTCGGTGCGCGTGTTATGAAAATATTAATTAGCCTCGTGGCTGTACCAAGGCAAGATGGCTGACGGCCGTTGCCGGATTCAAATTAGCATGGGCAAGAATAGCTAACGCTTACCGTCTTCCAGCCAACAGAGAAAAAGGATTTTCTCCAGACCAAAATCCATCCTCGCGGATTGCCACAGACCCTCGAAGGTTGTATTTAGGCACCACACACACACTCCAGAATTTAGCTAATTATTATTGCCCACGGGGCTTGAATATACGGAAAGATTTCTTTGAACAACAGGCTACGCAAAGATCAAAACACACAAGTGTCTTAGACGCTAGTCTATCGCAGAGTGTTTAGACCACATGGCGCCGGTACCTAAGCGCCCTCATTAGGCGATAGATGATTGATTTTCGCATCGACTGGAGGATCTCTAAATATGGCGACTTGTTGTCGCTACGCGCGAATTTCGAAGTTCCCCACGATGTTAGAAGCTCGCTAAATCGGAGGATCACGGGTTGTAGATTCTTCTTGGTGGCGGCAATCTCTTCCGCCACCGATATCCCACGATGTAGAGTGCCTGAGACACTCCCCCGTGTCCTCACTGTCGATGGTGGAGGTAGCCCTGCAGTGGCTAGCCTCCTGAGCTTTTTGGTGGCGTTCGTCGAAAGGGATCCCCACAGTCGGTATTTGGCGTCGTGCGTCTGTTCGGTCGTGCTTCTGTCTGTGTGTTCGCCTTCGTATAGGCCTCGTCTCCCACATGTCAGAGAAAAGTCGTAAAAGAAAACAAAAGAATAAATAATATGCTCGATAGTTTTTAGTCGGTCACGGTCGCCTCTCGGAATTTTTGCCAGGCCTCAGGGCCATCCTAAACATTCATACCATAAAACAGTCACTCCGCTAGGGTCGTCCAAGGGGTAAGGAGCGCCTTGTAATATGCAATGTTACAAGCTATACATGAAAAGCTTTATTAAATCGAGAAAATACTATAATATTCGGTAACGACCTCTAAATATTTTCCGATTGGATTCATGATTTACACAGATTTTTTCTACGTGATTTGGAACAATGTTCAGGGGTGCCCCGCGGAATCAGAAAAAAAAGTTCAAAAGTGGACCACCCTAATATATATATGGGGCTTTCCACGCCAACTTGACGAACGTCTGACCCTGACCATCTCGGATTTGATCGACTCTTTTTTAAATAGTGGTCTGCAGGTTTAGGATCTCAAAAATATTTTTTTTTAATTTTTCATACCGGCCGTTATTTATTTATAATTTTTGAAATGAACTCAAAGTTCGACCCATTTTAAAATCCTGAAAAAATTCGGAAAATTTCTTTCAAATTTGAGGCTCATTTTAAGCCCTTATATAGAGTGGTCAGTATAATAGAATCCTTGGGAAAAATCAAAGAAAATAATTGAGATTTAGTTTTTTTTTTTTTTTAACGTCATTTTGTATCAAAACAACTCGTAGCTATGATTGGAGAAAAACAAAACAAAAAAATGAAGAATTTTATGAGCTTTCTTATGAGCTGGCAAAAATTGATTAGGGTACACGACATAAAACTGCGAAACGTATACCCGAAACCCAGAAACTCCACTGCCTAATTCCTCGCACAAATAATAAAGTCGAAGTCACAAATTTCTCTGAATCTGAAATATCCAAATTGTATACAATTGTTAAATAAGAGAAAAAGTGAATATTTCTGTATACACGCATCGGAATAAAATCTTTGGACAATATTTTCATCTATATCGTCATTATTTGTAGGTTTTGAAATCCATACCTACTTTTTCTGGAAATTGATAGGTTAAGGGGACCAGTACAGCGAGTTTTCGAGAAATTATCATAGTCCGAAATCAATTTATTTCGTAACCAAAGTTCATTTCACATGAAAATATTTTTCTTTTTCAAAATCATGTGTCGTAAGGATTTCAGAGCACCGTTGGACCGATTCAGGTCATCTTGGATTCATTTTCTTCAGAAAACAAATCCTCATCATGTGAATGTAGGAATTTTGAAAAATTTTCGTTTTGGCCAAGTTATTCAAGAAATGAGTGATAATAATTTTTGCAAATTTGGTAAATTGATCATAACTTATGACATAATTTTTTATTTTCAAATTCCTACATTCACATGATGAGGATTTGTTTTCTCAAGAAAATGAATCCAAGATGACCTGAATCGGTCCAACGGTGCTCTGAAATCCTTACGACACATGATTTTGAAAAAGAAAAATATTTTCATGTGAAATGAACTTTGGTTACGAAATAAATTGATTTCGGACTATGATAATTTCTCGAAAAGTTGCTGTACTGGTCCCCTTAATGAGTTCAGATATACACCAATGTGATCCAGTTACAAAATCCAAAATAAGCACATTTTTCAGACTTAGGAAGGTCAAATTATTTCTGCATTTTGAACGTCATTAATTACCTGAAAAGGATTTTTCTACATCATGATGTTGGGTTGAGATAAAAAATGAAAAATTCTCAATTTTTTTGTTTTGTTTTTCTCCAATTATGAGCTACGAGTTGTTTTGATACAAAATTACGTGAAAAAAAAAAAAAAAAAAAAAAAAAAAACTAAATCTCAATTATTTTCTTTGATTTTTCCCAAGGATTCTATTATACTGACCACTCTATATAAGGGCTTAAAATAATCCTCAAATTTGAAAGAAATTTTCAGAATTTTTTCAGAATTTTAAAATGGGTCGAACTTTGAGTCCATTTCAAAAATTATAAATAAATAACGGCCATTATGAAAAATTAAAAAAAAATATTTTTGAGATCCTGAACTTGCAGACCACTATTTAAAAAAGAGTCGATCAAATCCAAGATGGTCAGGGTCAGACGTTCGTCAAGTTGGCGTGGAAAGCCCCATATATATATACAATATACATATTAGACCTCGCCAAAAAAAAAAAATTATTTTCGATTTTATCCGAAACAACTTCAAATGAGAGTATTTGATCTAATACTGACCCTGTCAAAATTTGGGCTCCGTCGGATAATTCTAAGAGGTCGCGCATCGAGTCTTAAAATTTTCCTATTCAATTAACACGTGAAAATGGTATTTTGACCGTTCAGAGCTCATTGAATTTTTCCTGCGCGATTGCGAGCAGTCTGAATTGCTGTAAGGCCTTAATTATATGTTGTACATATGGGGCATTCCACACCAACTCGACCTGCCGTGGACCCTCACCATTTTTTATTTCTTTTTTCTTCGAGTAAGATGGAAGAGAGGGCGAAAAATGGACGTCTGAATTATTTCAGATTTTTTGGACCCCCCGTTCAAAAGTTGACTTTTTTCAGGCAGACATGTATTTGGAGATCCGTATTAGTCGTACGAAAAAAATCACCCATGAGAAAGTTTGCCAATAATATGAGGTGACAAAAACTTATTGTTTAAGAATTTTTCAATATTCGTGGATGCTGTTTTTTTCGATAAAACACTCTTAATTTGGGATAGCCACTTTTTTTTTTTGCACATGCTCCAAAAACTTCTGAAACGCAAAAATACATCGATATTTCAGAAAAGTCGGAAATTTAAAAAAAAAAAAAAAAAAAATGGCGGATACGACCTTATACCATTAGACACGCGATATGGTACCATAAAAATGCAATACGTCAAACATAGCTCAAATCGTTTTTGCAGTGCGTCCACTTCACTCGTATTTTCTGTTTATTCGGAATTCATTTAATTCTGGCATCTGAACCAGAGCTAGTACCACTTTCGGCATAGTCTCAAAAGTTTCGTATTTTCACAAAGAATTTATGGTGAAAATTTCACAAAAAACGATGACGGCTAACGCAGTGGAAATCCCAAATTAAGAGTGTTTTATCGAAATAAACAGCATCCACGAATATTGAAAAATTCTTTAAAAATAAGTTTTTGTCACCTCATATTATTGGCAAACTTTCTCATGGGTGATTTTTTCGTACGACTAATACGGATCTCCAAATACATGTCTGCCTGAGAAAAGTCAACTTTTGAACGGGGGGTCCAAAAAATCTGAAATAATTCAGACGTCCACTTTTCGCCCTCTCTTCCATCTTACTCGAAGAAAAAAGAAATAAAAAATGGTGAGGGTCCACGGCAGGTCGAGTTGGTGTGGAATGCCCCATATGTACAACATATAATTAAGGCCTCACAGCAATTCAGACTGCTCGCAATCGCGCAGGAAAAATTCAATGAGCTCTGAACGGTCAAAATACCATTTTCACGTGTTAATTGAATAGGAAAATTTTAAGACTCGATGCGCGACCTCTTAGAATTATCCGACGGAGCCCAAATTTTGACAGGGTCAGTATTAGATCAAATACTCTCATTTGAAGTTGTTTCGGACAAAATCGAAAATAATTTTTTTTTTTTGGCGAGGTCTAATACATATATGTATTATAAGTCTATAGGTTATTTATAGCGAGGGTATACAACCGCATATATCTGATATGTGCTAATTGATATATCATGCGCACATATAACTGACATATATATTTAGTATATCAAACCTATATGTCACTGAAATTTATTTTATGCGTGAAAATGATGTTTCAATTCTAATCGTCTCATGCCTCACATGCAATAAAAATATCAGGAGATATATTATAATTGTACGTATGATACATATACACCCAGAAAAATGCGTAACTTTCATTCAAAGAAATTTGCACATTTGAGATTAACATATTATTGGACGCAAAGAAAATTATGGTTGATTCTAAGAAAAGTAGAGGTAATCGTATATTTCATCTGAATATATGAATATAATTGAGTCTCAAGAGAAATAGTAGCTACTGTGATGAAATATACGTTTATTTGTCCTTACTAGGAGTCGACCATAACTCCGGGTCACAGATCTTGACCCAACTTATAGGGGTGTTTTGTCGTACCAAAATATGAATTATCTGATAGATAACTCTCCGGAATGGGCCTTCGACCCATCAATTTATTAAAATATATAATAAAAAATCAGCGTTAAATGGGTTTTCCAAATTGTCCTGAAATAATCTGTTTCTGCTTGACGTCTGGACTTCCTATACTGCGGTGAATATTTATACATTGAACGCAGTGGTTATTGTACATCGAATCCCTGAAATTTATCCTCCCAGGTATGGAAAATCATTTTATTCTGCGTAGATTACATCTATTAACACATTGCTTCTCGTTGTTCATCATATGTACAACATTCATTTGGTGAATTTGACGACTTCTTCCCACGTGAAAAATGTTGAATATAGTCAGTTTCAATACCTCACTGGCAGCATACAAATCCTGTAAATTACCACATAATATTAATTTTACCACAGTACTATAGTTCATATTTCGGAAGAATATACTTATATACTCATCTAATGGAACGACGTTTGGTCGGGATAAGTGAGGTTAATTCGTACGATTAGATATCTTCGGGCTATACTGTCGAATTTAGAATCGAACTGCTGCAATAACGCCTTCCATATTAAGAGTTGACAAACATTTTTCGCTACATATTACTGTCTCATTCGAACTAATTTTGCACGGCTTACGTAAAACTGACAAACATAGTGCATACACGGCTCCGCACGTTTGACAGATCTTGATCGATAAACGGCAACAGCTCATGTCGGTCATGTCATGTCATGTCAGATGGCGTTCTGTGACGGCCAGATGTGTTACCTTACCGACATGAGCTGTTGCCGTTTATCGATCAAGATCTGTCAAACGTGCGGAGCCGTGTATGCACTATGTTTGTCAGTTTTACGTAAGCCGTGCAAAATTAATTCGAACGAGACAGTAATATGTAGCGAAAAATGTTTGCCAACTCTTAATATGGAAGGCGTTATTGCAGCAGTCCGATTCTAAATTCGACAGTATAGCCCGAAGATATCTAATCGTACGAATTAACCTCACTTATCCCGACCAAACGTCGTTCCATTAGATGAGTATATAAGTATATTCTTCCGAAATATGAACTATAGTACTGTGGTAAAATTAATATTATGTGGTAATTTACAGGATTTGTATGCTGCCAGTGAGGTATTGAAACTGACTATATTCAACATTTTTCACGTGGGAAGAAGTCGTCAAATTCACCAAATGAATGTTGTACATATGATGAACAACGAGAAGCAATGTGTTAATAGATGTAATCTACGCAGAATAAAATGATTTTCCATACCTGGGAGGATAAATTTCAGGGATTCGATGTACAATAACCACTGCGTTCAATGTATAAATATTCACCGCAGTATAGGAAGTCCAGACGTCAAGCAGAAACAGATTATTTCAGGACAATTTGGAAAACCCATTTAACGCTGATTTTTTATTATATATTTTAATAAATTGATGGGTCGAAGGCCCATTCCGGAGAGTTATCTATCAGATAATTCATATTTTGGTACGACAAAACACCCCTATAAGTTGGGTCAAGATCTGTGACCCGGAGTTATGGTTGACTCCTAGTTAGTACCTATATTAAAAAATGCTATGGAATCCTTCATTTCATTCAAAGTTATATTTATTTGAATCGAGTAAATGCATGTCCGCAGCTCATCAGCGCCACGTGCTAAAATGACTGTTGCGAGTACGCGTCGCCATTCGTCATTCGTCATTTTTCATTCGTAGCGTGTGTGGCGTGTGCGAACTGTGCGACATTCATGTTTATCCGGCGTCAAAAACAGTTCCAATGGATCAAGAACTGAAAGAATTGTTGACCAGCGCTGGTCTGGAACAATATATTCCAGTCTTTGAACATCAGTATTACATCAAATAGATATATATACGTTTGGAAGCTCGGCTCTTAATCAGTGAGGTTATGCTCTTTTTTCTTTGTGAGATTACGGGTTTTTTCTGTACAGTGATTTGTTCATACTAGAGTTATCATATATTATATCCTCACAGAACTGAATCATATGAAAAAATATACTTTATTCTGGGTATTTTGCGCAATGTGAGTTTCATTATACCTCTACTAACCTGTATATAGTTGACACCGTAAGTGACGACCGTATCTCTTGACGGCCACCCCCAACTTCAACGATTGTTTGTAACCTAATATTTAGGGTATTTTTACAAACAATCGTTGAGCTTGGGGGAGGCTGTCAAGAGATACGGTGGCCACATGAAAATCGTGTAACTCCAGCTGCTTGCCCATAGACGCACGGATCGTGCCATCGTTAGGAAAATTCATGGTATGTATATGTAACCCATATGTGTGACATATGTGTGATATATGTGTGATATATGTGCCATATATATGACATCTGTGTCACATATATGACATATGTGTCACATATATGTGACATATGTGCGATATGTACGTGTCACATATATGTGTTACATATATGTGCCTCGTTTTTTCTTATAGACATGGTTCCACCCATATCCGACTTCTTATATTTCCATCCTAATTATGATATGTTTTATATAGAATAAATATATCTGAAGATATATACTCGTACATATGATACATGTATATGACATTGACATTCATATGCTCTTATACAAAATTCATATGACTAATGTAAAAAATAATACATCTTACGTGTATAGCAAGATATATAGAACCCACATCTTACTGATATATGTATCCTATTATGTACAAGTATATATCTTCAGATATATTTATTTTATATAAAACATATCATGATTATGATGGAAATATAAGAATGTCGGATGTGTACTGAAATATATGTCCATATACGCGCCTATATAATGAGTCCGATAAAAAAGTTCTACACCTATGGCTTTGTATACGTGAAAAGTATATGGAAAAATATATATCATATATATGAATCATATATATTCTAATAATCGTATATGATCATATATAATATTCATATACGATTCATATATAATTCTCATAGATGATTTATATACAATTCTTATATATGATTCATATACAAAAATGCATATATACAAAAATAGAAATGACATATATTCATATATGAAGGATTCTTTCTCAAGTGGGCCACCCATTTTCGTCGTGGTCTCGAATTAATTTGATTATTTCCTCCAATGATTACCCTACTTTTTAGGAGTTTTGCTGAATTTTTGCAGATTTTTAGCACTGAGATATACGAAATATCTGGATAATCTGTTTATTTTACGTATTTATAAATTACTGATAATGAAAGAAAAATCAAAATACATGAAAGTTATGTTTTTTCATCAGCTTTCCAGTAAAAATATTTTCAATTTTTATAGAATGACAGTTAGGGCTAAAAATGCCAAAAAACCCAGAAAAAATGCGATAAAAGGTGGTTTTAAGTTTTCGGGCCGCTTTGATTTGGATGAAAAAATTCGAGAAAGACTCTCTCATTGCTCAGAGTTTACTGTGTAAATTTTATTATGGGAGCGCCACTCCTTCCTAAGAAGAAAACATCCGAAGATAGCCCAATGATTGTTTTTGTTCGTATGACAACTTGGAACGCTTTAGGAAGGATGGCGGTCCCATAATAAGATTTACACAGTAAACTCTGAGCAATGAGAGAGTCTTTCTCGAATTTTTTCATCAAAATCAAAGCGGCCCGAAAACTTGAAACCACCTTTTTTCGCATTTTTTCTGGGTTTTTTTGGCATTTTTAGCCCTAACTGTCATTCTATTAAAATTGAAAATATTTTTACTGGAAAGCTGATGAAAAAACATAACTTTCATGTATTTTGATTTTTCTTTCACTATCAGTAATTTATAAATACGTAAAATAAATAGATTATCCAGATATTTCATATATCTACGCTCCTGCCAGTGCTAAAAATCTGCAAAAAATCAGCAAAACTCATGAAAAGGAGGGTAATCATTGGAGGAAGTAACGAAATCAATTCGAGACCACGACGAAAATGGGTGGCCCACTTGAGAAAGAATCCTTCATATATAATATATATATATATTATATATCCAGGTATATATAAAGCCATATATATTCTTATACATTTCACATACTTATATAATATACTCCGATGGGCCAATTTGATATACGGGATATATTTCTATTTATATTATTTTTTTTCCTAAAATATATTTTTTTAATATTCTTTTATAGTTGAATGATATATTTTTCTTCTGTCCAGTGATATATCAAGAAATATATTTTTTTCCATGGGGGTGTATAGCCAGAACATCCTTAATAAACCACCATTCACGTAAAACAAAATTAGTCTCTGGAATCGTTCATTTATTGAATACTGAAAAAATGTTGACTTACTATAAATAAATACGTATTTAATTAATAAATAATGTATACACACACAATACATGTTTAAAAAATCCTGAATAAGTTTTTTTTTATACTAACCCGTAGGAAAAAGTTACATTGGTTACCATTCGAAAATTCGCCATTTATTACCATTCCCGAAAGGATGATGGCAAATGAATGGTGATTTGCCAAAGGTGATATTTGCCATTGTGTGTCGCGCCATTCGAATGGCTTTTTCTATTAATGGTAAATGAATGGCGATTTTCCAAAGGTAATATTTGCCATAGCATTTTGTGCCATTCGTGCAGCCGTGATTATAGGGAAGAGCAGGGCAAAGTGGATACCCTAAAACTAATTGAGTCATAAAAAATTGCATATCGACCTAGGCTTAATCCTTTCGTATATATTTTGTAGTTCAAACCTTTGAGAAACTGTCTACGATAGTAAAGTCTGGAAGTTTTGCGAAATGAAAGTGTCATAATCAATATAAAGCTAACCTGCAAAATGATCACTTTACCCCGTAGACAGGGTAATAAGTGATCAAGCCTATGGGGTAAAGTGATCAACTACTGGAAAAATTGAACCACACATCTGATTAAGCCCTAATGTGAGCAGGTAAGGTTATTTCATATATCTGTGATATTTAATTAACACTTTTCACATTCTTAATATATTTTATAACTTCTCGCTGATGAAAGCAGTGTTCGTAGAACTCTGAAACTAAAATCATACCATACTTCGTAGCCTAATATCTTTCTTCCTCAACCTAAACAGTATACTCTGGTCATTTGGGTATATAATATCGACCTAATATTACTAATTCACAACTTGCGCTTTCATATTTCTAATACGAATATACATGAGATATCTGACAGAAACGTTTCGTTATAGGTTCTAATCAGTAGTTATACATACATTACATATTATTATCCGTACCATGATGAGAATAGTGACAAAACTATTGCAAATACATAAAACTCTTTAATCTGGTTTTTAGAAATGTATATTACTGTGAAAACGTATAATATTTAGCTAGAACGGAGATATCTAACACCTGTAAAACACATCGCCGCTGCGAACCACCAGTCGCCCAAAATGAGGGTTAGGTCGGCGCTCGGCGGCTAACAGCGCATGCGTTGGAATGGCCACTTTACCCCAACCACATTACCCCGCACGTAACGCGAGTACAATTTACGTAGTAAATTCATGAAAATCGTGTAAAACAAAAAAAAAAAAAATTTTATTGTTTTGTGAAGTAGAAGTTACCAGGAATCAAGAAAAAAAAACCTAGTCCAAAAGTGCCATTTAAAACACAGTAATCCGGAATCTTAGTTGACTGAAATTATCATGGCAAACCAATGGAGCACTTAATTCCATTAGACATTACCATTCAACAATGGAGTCTTCATAACTCCATTGCACTGGCAAACGAATGGCGCAATTAATTCCATTGGGCATTACCATTCAACAATGGAGTTTTCATCATTCCGTATGAAAGGCACTCAAATGGTTTAGTTTTTGCCATTAAACTTTGCCATTTGAGGTAAATTTTACCACACATTGCCTTTGGATAAAAAGTGAAAATGCCATTCATGCCAGACCTTGACATTCAGTACCATTGGTTTGGGTCACATTACCATTGAAGTTCCATTGGGGCGCCAATGGTAACCAATGTAACTTTTTCCTACGGGAAAGATGCTCTCATATTATTCTATAGTTTTTAATGCTAAGTTAAAATTACACGTTGGTTTTAAATCTAAGATATAACTTAACGGGATGTGATCGGGTAAACGAGGGGGTGTTTTTACCATTTTTTTTTTTTTTTTTTTTGTTTTACTCTGCATTTCGCGACGAAGGCACAGAATGGATTTTTGCAAAGGGCATTCGACGTATTATATGGTGAAATATTGCCGTAGACGTATAAACGTATTGAAACCGAAAAAAAGTTCGTTTTCGTAAATTACGATCTGTAAAATAGGCAGGGGCGGATTAAGCCTAACCGCCGCCCTAGGCTTGCGCGCAAAAGCCACCCCTTTCACGCAGACGTGGGTAGGTGGGTAGGAGGGTAGGGTAGGTGAAATGAAATAAAATACCTGACAGATTAAAAATGGTTATTATTAGTTTTTCCTCACTATTGCTGAAGTAAGGTTCTTAGTCACGGCTGTACAGTTGTCATACGTCTAGCTTTTTTGTTTGCAAAAGTATCGATTAGATCATCACAATTCAACGATCCTAATACTTGTGCCTCGATGCTGAGGATAGCAAGTGCATTCAGTCGGTCCCCAGTCGTGGTTGTACGCAAATAATTTTTTACTCGCCGCAACCACGAAAAGCTACGTTCGCCAGAACAGTTCGTGATAGGAGTACAGACGCAAATGCGTAGCGCTATATGAACATTTGGATATTCGGTGTGCAAGTCTTCCTCTTGCAGCCACTTCAATAATGTCAAGGCCGTGTCTCGGTTTTCCCGAATCGCAGATAAATGAAACCGGAGTTGAGGACATTCCTCGACAAAATTCTGCTCGAGATCAGTAACGTAGAAATTCATCAATGCACTGGCTTTATCTCTTACTTCTTCCACGCTGAGGTTCTTCAAATTTGTGAGAAATGCAAATTTTTCGTGAAACCGATGATACGCCTCACGTCGCTTTCGAAGCTCGCACAGAAGCCTATCAACGATGGCAAAGAATGTGGAGACTCGTAGTTTTTCTCGGCCAGTTATATGTACTCCTTCTTCAGACTCGTCCGGTCGAAGCTTTCGCTTTTTTTTTCTTTTGATCTCGTCTTCGAACTCCTGGGCCACGGATATCTTCATTGCTTTCGCTTCCATGTCATCGTACCTTTCACGAGAGTAGAGAGGGTGGAGTATGGATCCTATTTTACAGGCCCCCGTAAAATGGCCCCCCGCTGGGAGGGGGGGGGGGGGGGGGAGAGGGGGGAGTCGCCGCCATCTTTTTTTTCTAATTTTAATTTTAATTTTCTAAATCTAGCCAAATCTATGTATTCTGACCTAATTGAGCTTCAATTATAGTAACCTAAGTGAGTTTTATCAGTTTTAACCTAGGATCTAATCGCCTATCGTGCTTCTTTCCGCTCTGGCAGTATGATTCGAATTTTTTGAGCTGAAATATATAGATATAGTGGCCTGTGCTTCTCTTTGCTTCGGCAGGATGGGTCCGTTCCTTTGTCCGAGTATATATAGATATAGACCCATAGTTATTTTTGCTTCGACAGTACGGGCCTGTTGGCTCGAATATATATATATATATATTTTGGTTCAAACCTCGTTACGCTGCGGTGCTAAGCCTCAATTTTATTACTAGGGGATGCAGGTATAAGGGTTTCCGTCTTTTGGAGGTCGGGATTATGACGGGACAGTCCGCGGACTCTGAGGAGACAATGGTTATAGTTTTTGAATGAACGACACATTGTTTATGGTTTGAACTCGTGTTTATTCATGCATTTTAATTCAGACACACACATCATGGATTTAAATCTAACTATAACGACACATATATAAGCCTAAGTGAATATCGTACGCTGATAGAGGAATTTGTTAACGGTTGATGAATATTTCTTGTGTACAAAAATGATTACTCAAACCTTGTAAAATACTTATTCATTTTCAAAATAAAAAATTTAAAAAAAATTTACAAATAAATGTATTCACCAACGGTTAAGAAATTCTTCTATCGGCGTATATGATGAAATCAGATTATTACTAGTGAACAGGAAATGCTTATTTCTAAATATTATACAGAACAAAAAAAGAAAAGAGGTATAAACAAGGTGAAGGCTTAGACCTTTTTACGGCGACAGCACTGGATACAGTTTACACGGTTGATACTGTTCCGTATTTACTCTTAAGTGCCTGTACTCCCAAACCCCTGGTAATGACTAAAACATCTTGAACCGCCACGGCAAGTGCGGTGGTAAACAGGGCTTTCATTTCAACCATTGTCTGTGCGAAAAAGTTTTTCATTAAACCTGAGTTGTTGACGCTCGTGAGGTCGCGTGCCACCTCGTCAAATTTCCTTGACACCAGAGACGTGAACCCTTCGCTCGACGTGTTTAGGAGATCGTCACAGGTGGCTAGCGCGGCAAGATTTTTAGCCAAATCGTCTTTACACTGATTCGTTAGATCACAGCGAGTCCTGAGGCTGTTGATATACATGGTGATACAGGGTGCGGCAGTAACAAGACCATTAACCGTAGTTTGTTGCATCACGATGAAGGAGGATGATGTTGGTTTTGACTTCTTAGGCAAGGACTCGTGGTTCGGTGCCCGTGGGTGTTTGGGGTACAATCCCTCCGCCTCTGTCAGGATAACTGATTTCAATCCGTAAGCAGTGGAAAACGATAGAGATGATCCTTCAGGGTCCAGAATTTCCTTCTTCGGTGTTTCGCCGGTGGGGCACTCCGTAGATTCGAAGTATGCAGAGATCTTTGCGAATTTTTTTTTCAAATTCCGCCATGCCGCTATACTCAGGGTAACACCGCTAGCACCAGCTCCGTTAATTTGTACAACAGGTTCGAAGTGGAGTGTACTGGATAATTTATAGCCGACCACCGCCGTTTTAGAGAAGGAACTATTTAGTCCATATATGGTTGATAGTAGTAGCAGCCTACGTTGTTTCAGGAGTTTACCGACTACCCCTTCGGTGTCGGAGGTATCGCACACAGATTCGTTAGCAGACATGATTATTTTACACATTACGTAGCTCACAAGTTCAGAGATGTTCGCGCCTCGAGGTTCGAGCTGATTTTGAGTAACGGTTGGGAAAATGGGATCTTATTTGAGGGGTTTCCACCTCCAGACTCCGGTACGAACCAGCCATGTCTGAGAGTGGAGGTAGTTTTTTCTGCTCCTTTTTGCATCAAAAGGAGGCTTCGGATGCTTGTCTAGCTTTCTAGAAGATGGTACCGCGACAAGTCCCATCCTGTCCAAGTACAGAAAACAATGTTTTGAACCGGTCGTAAAATGTCTACAACGCATAATAGCGAGAGCGGAGCGGCGCTCTTCTAGGGTAATAAAATGCAATTACTCTCTGAAACTCCCGTCTGTTTGAGGAGTTTCCAGAATTCTGGCCAGTTGAAAAAAAAAGGGGTTCAAAGAATGGTTAATACCTATCGTACCGATGAATAAAGCGGGGAAGGTACTGCGACAAGTCCTGTCCAGTCGAAGAACTTCGCTGGTTATTATATTTCAACAATTTTACCCCAGGTATAAAAAATGTTTTGAATCGCTCCTAGACATGAAGTTGTACAGAACAGTGTGGAGTGAGCGACTCCGTCCTTAGACAATGAAACGTAATTAGGTTCTGAATACCCAAGTCTGTTTATGGCTTTTTTCAAAATTTCAACTGATTGAAAAAAGGCTTAGCGTACGCCTAACCCTGTCACGGGAGAAACCCGCCAGTGAAGGGGAAGGTTTCAGCTTGCGAGTCTCAACATGCCTAATGACGGTGCGTGGGCATGAAGCTATGTGAAAAGAAGGACCCAGTTTATAACTATCCTGCGATGGTTCGGGCCGGGTTTTACGCGCTCGGACTCGACACACAGGTAACCGCGTTGTTCAATGAAGCGTCGTATACCTGAGGTTCGCTTCCGTACAGCGAGCGTGTCGCGGGGGGTACGGGTATACCCTCGCTCATGCGACACAGAGGTATTTTCCACTATGAACAATAGGGATTACCTACCTCCGGGTTGTGACACTGAAGCGTGGCAGACTTGCTATTTAATAACCTTTCCCCAGTGTTCAAAAGAAAAAAATTAGCAGAGTATCACCTATACTAGCCACCGCTAGTCACGATTGTCACAATAGAGCGGGTCTGAAAACAATTAAGGGTAACTGGGCGGTAAAAACGTATAACACCCACTCCCTTCAACCGTTTGTGGGAGGTGGTGGTGGAACTGACCGATAGGGTGAATAAAGAGGAGCGTCAAATGCGAACTTGTATCAGATCTGAAAACACCTCAGAGCCGAAAACACCGTTCGTTGTTTAAAGTGAATTTTGAATTTTTACCTCGTTTTTACTTGATTCTACTAAGTGAAAATGTCGAGAATCGTAGCCGGAATCAGGAGATCTTTTTTGGCGGTGCTGCGGTACCTGAAAAAGAACCATGATGCTCTCGTGAGTAGACGGATGTTGAAACTCGGAGAACTTATAAAGCGCGAAACCGATGTCCCAGTGTTGATATCGTACTTTCGCGAAATAATAGGGGGGTGTAATTTGGAAGTGATTGCTGTGATACTCAGTGGAAACTGTTTACACAGTAACTTGGAGTGTATGCGAGTGATGGAGAGCCAAGTGCGGTATTGGCAGGCCGAGAAACTTCCATCGATGAAACCCTTCCTCGAAAGCTTGCAAAAAGCAGAGGATCAGGCTCGTTCCGCTGTCCCTGGTAAGTAAAAATCAGTTAATTGTCCTTCATATTATACTACGGCGTAGTGATAAGCGTAGCTCATCTAAATCTGTTATTTCCAGAGCTAGGTAGGTTCCGGCAGGAGGCTACTGATGACGAGATGCTTCTCGAGGCAGCCGTTGCGTATGACGAGTCTGAGGTCTGCGGTGCGGTAGAGGGTAGCAGTGGCGGTCCCTCCACCTGTAAGTAGCTCTTTCGTGCTAAAAAACTGCTTGTCCATTTCTCAGAGCTGTGAACGCGAAAATGGCTGCGGGTTATTGTGTGGCGGGTACGTCGGCGACTCGGGTGGTAACCGGTGAGCGTGGCCCGCTACCCCGCTTAGCTTCTCAGGATGAAATCCAGCAGAGCATCGAGGTGGTAGGTGAAACGATCGAGCGTCTGTCGCAGGTCTCCATAATTGAAGTGGAGGATTCTGATGCCGAAGAATCCGAGTCGGACGTGGCATCACCCGGTTCCGGTGACTTTAGCTCCGCAAAACGTGAGTGAATCTCGGAAGCTTGTATATTGAAATTATTATACAGCTGTTTTTTCCGATGACCTCTATAAATGTTTCCTAACCTCTTATTTTTTACCTTTCATGTCATAACAGCTGAGGAGAATGCGTCAGAACTACAGGATGCTCAGGGCTGGGGTTTCTTATCACCCGTCGATCCAGGCGTCTTTAGCCCGCAGGAATGTAAGTACATACCGCTTGTAATTCGTATAATAGACCGTCTCCTCTGATTACCCTTGAAAATCTTTTTTCAATCTTTTTTTTTCTCCATCAACTTAATCCGTAAGAGCGGATGCAATAGAGAACTCTGCCGAGGTGTCTCGAATCTCCATGGTCGTAAACCGCAGTTCGGATATTAGCCGGGAAAATCTTCCGTCGGATTTCGATTCGATGGAAACGATAATAATACCGTCCCCGCATGGCGAGCTTCCAGCAGGATTTCTCGCGGCTTCTGAGGAGGAGTAGTTCTGATTGTACGCCTCCTTCCTAGCGCATAGTTTAATATGTATCGAATCAATGTGAAAAGATAATATAAGGTTTTTACTTAATCCCCGCAGGTGCTCAACCAGCCGTGAGACCTCGCTCGTCTAGCTGGCTATTCGGGACGAATAACGGTGCCGCTACCTCGAGCATGCAGAGGGGAGGGACTCGTTCTTTGTCGATGAGGCGTGGTGCTCCTGTGGTTGATCTTCCTGCCGAGGAAGTACAAGAGTCGGATGAGGAAAGCAGCCTTGACGACGCTCCAGCAGAGGAGAACCCGGACCATTCACCTCGTTTCAAAATCACCAGGCGGGTAAATCGGCGATACCGGCGTTTTGGGTTAGGAGGATGTCAGGTAACTGTGACAATGGGTGTACCACCCGAATCTGCGAATCCGATCGTCTGGTTAGAGGAGGCCTTCCGCGAGCTGTACAGATATTTCTCCTCGCTCTGCACTCCAAACGATATCATGGGTATTAGTTTTAACACAGAGGGTTTTACAAGGGGTTCTGCGGGGTTAAGTTTCCGACCGGCTCGCGATTTTCGCTTTGAGGATTTATGGGGTCTTGTATTCAGGGTTACGCAGAGCGCGAGTGAATTTTCAATTGATCAACCATTCACGGTAAACATAACAACTATCGCTGTTCCGGCAGGTCGGGGGAAACGTTTAGCGCTGAACGGGGAGCAGCTAGTCGGTAAACGTTCCATCCTGACTATAACGAACAATGATAATTTATGTTTACCGAGGGCTTTGTTCGCCGCTGGAGTGTATGTGAGGAGAGGTTCTGCACGGGATGGACCGTTACAGGCCGAGTGGAACAGGGCTAGGGCGTCGAATAAAAGATACCAGGGTGAGAAAGCTCGCCAGTTGGTAATAGAGGCTGGAGTCGTCATACCTGAGGACGGGTGCGGTATCGAGGAAGTTGCACAGTTCCAGCAATATTTGGCACGGGATGGTTACGCAATTCTAGTTTACGACAGCGAGACGCTAGGTAAAGGTGGTCGGCCGCTTTTTAACGGGGAGGATATCGTACTGGGTATGGGTTACCGCGATGTAGTGAAGAAACTTAATATTCTTTATTATGGTCGTACAGGTCACTATGACGTTATTTTAAATATGAGAGGGGCTGCTGCCTCTGATTTCTTTTGTCAGCCGTGTAACGTAGCCTACGCTCACGGTAACGAGCATAGGTGTTCCAATAGGTGCAACCGTTGTCTCTCGACTCCTGCATGTGACAGCGGTGTCGTGAAAGTCGACTGCAAAAAGTGTAATCGTGATTTTTACGGGGAGGAGTGTTATAGGCGACACGGGTTGCAGGGTTCGTTTAGCGGTAAACGCACGGTCTGTGGTACCTTACGGGTATGTGGAACCTGCGATATCTTTACGGATAGTTCGAGGGGAAAGCATACTTGTGGGTGGACATACTGCAGGACCTGCCGCTCGAACCAAGAGATTAATCATCGTTGTTTTATGAGACCTGTAAAGCGGAACACTGGCGAGGCACCTAGCTACATTTTCATTTTTTACGACTTCGAGACACGACAAGACGAGACTGTGGACGGTGACGAGACGATAAACATACACGTGCCAAATTTGTGTATTGCGCAACGGACCTGTACAGGCTGTATAGGCGCGAGTATCCTCGAGCCCTGCCTCGGGTGTGGTGTACAGCGAGAATTTGTTTTTAGGGATGACCCGGTCCGTGAATTGGTAGAACTCGCCGATAGAAAGGTCGAAGGCTACCGGAAAGTTATTTGTATTGCGCATAACGCAAAAGGTTTCGACGCCCAGTTTATACTCCGTTACCTAGTGGAGAAAGGCGGTGAGACACCGAAGGTAATACTAAACGGTAGTAAAATAGTCTTGCTAGAAACAGCTAATATCCGTTTTCTGGACTCTCTTGCGTACATGCCGATGGCTTTAGCCGCGTTGCCAAAGGCTTTTGGTCTACCTGAGGCCACGCAAAAGGGTCTATTTCCGCACCTCTTTAATATACCGGCTCACCAGTTCTATGTGGGAGTATTACCTGCGGCTGAGTTTTACGCGCCGGACTCCATGACGGTAGAGGGTAGGGCCCGTTTCTTCGCGTGGTATGAAGGGGCCGTAAGAGAAGGCTACGTTTTTGATTTTAGTAGGGAAATCGTTGACTACTGCCGGTCAGACGTCACGATTTTACGGTTAGCCTGCCTAGCATTCCGCGATATATTCCTACGTACCGGCGAAGTCTGCCCGTTCACGGAGAGCACGACCATAGCTTCTGCATGTTCAATGGTATTCCGGAAAAATTTCCTTCGCGATAACAGCATAGGGATTATTCCGCCCGCCGGCTACCGGCTAGCCGATAAACAATCCTCCAAGGCTATCCAGTGGTTGGTCTGGAGGGAACATGAGCTAGGTCGGGAGATCTTACATGCGGGTAGGGCTCGGGAACAGCGCGTGCTACGACGTAGAGTTGACGGCTACTACGAGTCGGTGGACGGAACACGCCACGTACTAGAATTTCACGGCTGTTACTGGCACGGCTGTCCACGCTGTTACCGCGTAAATAGGGATAACGAAATTGAGGGTACCTTGAACATGGATAGGCGACTTGAGGAAACTCAGGCAAAGACGCGGCGTATGCGTAGCGAGGGTATCGTGGTAGAGGAGATATGGGAGTGCGAGTTTTCCCGTCTGATGGATGCAAGGCCAGAAGTGCGGGCATATCTCGAGCGTAGCGGTTTTCTACCGAGTGTGGAGAATGCCAAGCTGAACCCGCGTGATGCATTCTACGGTGGTCGGACGGGCAACACGTCGAGGTTTCGCGAGGTGGACCCCAGACTCGGAGAGGAGATCCGATATGTGGATGTTTGTTCCTTATACCCTTGCATCTGTAAAACTGGAAAATTCCCGAAGGGTCATCCCGTAGTACTAGTAGGTGAGGAGTGTAAGAATCTGACCGTGGCCGGTGGAGTAGATCTGTCTAGAGTCGAGGGTTTGATTAAATGTAAAGTACTGCCGCCCCGGAATCTTTATCATCCGGTATTACCTCTTCGTATGTACGGCAAACTAATGTTCCCTCTCTGTAGCTCATGTTGCCGAGACATGGAACAGGGTCCATGCCCTCACAATAATCCCCGTGAGAGGTGTCTAAGCGGAACATGGGTTTCAGACGAGGTGAAAAAGGCCGTAGCAATGGGTTATAGGGTAATATCGGTGTCAGAGATCTGGCAGTACGAGGTGACGGTGTTTGATCCAGCTACCCGGGAAGGTGGACATTTTTCGGAGTACATTGATACTTTTTTGAAAATAAAACAGGAGGCTAGCGGCTGGCCCGCCGGTTGTGGTAGTGAAGAGAGCCGGTCTCGATATATCGCGGAGTACGCCCGGGTAGAGGGAATCAAACTAGATAAGGCTAAAATAGAAAAAAATCCGGGGCTGCGTTCTGTGTCGAAGCTATGTCTTAACTCCTTCTGGGGTAAGTTTGGTCAGCGAGACAACCTCTCAAAAACAACCGTGGTCAAGACCAGAGAGGAGCTGCTAAGTCTGGTGACAAGTCCGTCAATTTTGCTGGAGGACCTAGTAGCCGTAAATGATGACGTACTGTACGCTCGCTGGTCATACAAAGATGAGAGCGTGGAGGCATCGGCTCTCGCGAACGTGGTGATAGCCGCGTATACAACGGCACAGGCGCGGCTCAAACTGTACGGTTATTTAGAGAAACTGGATCGTAGGGTATTATATTATGACACTGACTCGGTCATTTACGTTCGGTCTGGTGCACCTGGGGAATATGAACCGCCGGTCGGCAGTTTTCTGGGTGACCTGACCGACGAACTGGAACAATACGGCGCAGGTAGTTACATACGGGCCTTTGTATCAGGCGGGGCAAAGTTTTACGCCTTCATAGTAGTATCCCCAGATGGGAGGGAAACAGAGATCTGCAAGGTCAAAGGTATTACCCTCAACTACACCACTCGATTGAGGATAAATTTCAACTCTATACGGGAAATGGTAGTTGAGGAGGGAGAAAGCATCAATCTCAGATATCGTGCGATCCGACGAACCACAATGCATGATGTGGTGACTCGTGATCAAACGAAAACATGTCGCCCAGTTTTTCTAAAAAGACGTTGTTGCAGGAATAGTTTTGACACCCTCCCATACGGGCATAGAGACGTGTAACAGACTCCGCACCTGCTCCGTATGTACCAACAGACGAAGGGGTTAGGAATCAGAGCTCCCCACGCATCCAGTTTCGGTTTGAGTTAGTTTTCACTGTATTTTAGTTGTATATAACCTTTGTAAATTTGTCATATAATTAGGTCTTTAAGCTATTACTCACAGTCTATACCTGTGATATTAGAAGTAGAATAATCTAGTCTGCGGCATGTATTACTACCCTGTACCTGCTCTGTAAGATAAAAGTACCATTAGCATTAAGAAATTGTATGTATAGCAATACGGTTTGGCATCGTTCAATTGTCAATATAAAATGTAACACTTGACTCGCGCCTCTCTTGGTCACGATATATTATAAACATCATTTACCTTACTTACGGTTATACGTAATAAAAGAATCTATGAAGCAAAATGTATCAATTTTACTTGATTATCCTCCCACACACGCTCTGCTAGCTGGAACTTGAGTTTGAATAAATCTGTTAAGAAATTATCTCTCTCCCTGTGTATACCCTTATTACCACTCCCCTCAAAATACCTCAAAATAACGATCCTTGTTCGCAAATAGAACTTGTTAAGACTAAGTCATCTATAAATAAAAAATTTGATTAAAAATAAGGTATATAAAATTAGTTTTAAAACTCCGCTGATTTCTGGTTGTTGATTCACCGGTGAGCTGTTGCATATGCTCGCAAGATCGTCCATAACGGGTCGATCGAGCGGTGTTCGGTCCCGCTGAGTTCGTATGTTCCTCGCACTTTTAAATGCGTAAAATCAGCTAGCTTAAGCGGATAGTCTAGATGAGCAGCTCACACGCCGGTTATCAGCTGATTACCGTCCGGAATACTGAGACCTTGACCGCGCCCGCTATTAGCTGATTACCGTCCGGAATGCTGAGAGTATGAGCGCGCCCGCTATTAGCTAAAAGATGGCGCGCAACGCGGCGCCGGGGCCCCCCACCGCGGAATAGAAAATTTATCCTAGTCGTATGTAGTGGCTTTTGTTATTTTGATTTCTCCATATCTCTCGAGTTGTTCGCTGGGAAAGGTCGAAGACTTCGTGTTCCATTCGCGTGAGAAAATGGATACTCGTTGGAACCACCCGTTTTCTGCTATAATAGCCGGCCCCTCTGGTTGTGGAAAATCAATCTTTGTTAAGACGTTCCTGCGTCATATCGAGGAGATGTGCGATACCCGCTTCAATCGTATAATTTGGTATTACGCCGAGCAGCAATCGGTGCCTAGTAACGGAGCCAGCACATCTCTCAGCGACATCGAATATCGGGAAGGGCTACCTCAAGAATCTGACTATGACACGAACACGCTGCCCAAGCTGCTTATAATAGATGATCTTATGCGAGAGGCCTCCGGTAATATAATCGTTGATCTCTTCACCAAGGGTTGTCATCATAAGAATCTAAGCGTGTTCTTCATCACACAGAACCTGTTTCATCAGGGTCGTGGACAACGCGATATATCACTCAACGCGAATTATATCATATTTTTCAAGAACCCGCGAGATCGCGCTCAGGTACAGCATCTAGCTCGACAAGTCTGCCCTGAGGATCCACGATTCGTCCAGGAAGCCTACCACGATGCAACAGCGCGCCCACACGGTTATCTTTTACTTGATCTGAAACAAGGCACCCCCGAAAACTGTCGCTACCGTAGCAACATATTTCCGACCGACAAACACCACTATGTATACGTCCCGAGGAAAGATATAAAGTCCCGCACTCAGCACGGTTTACCAGTCGTTCGTTTGTAATGTCACGAGTTGTACAAACAGACGGGTGCGCGGGCTCCGTACAAACCGGAGGTGGTTCTAGACGTGGTGCTGAGGCACGTAGACGATTCGGAAGTGCGAACACGGTGACTCTAAAGGCCCTTTGCAGCCTGAAACCGCAGCAGAGACTAGCTTTACTACGTACCGCCGATAATAGGCTCGTGAAAAATATATGCGAATGCGCTTTGAACACTGTACGCGGCAACGTCACTCTCACCAGGCAAGAAAAGGCCCGACTAGCCAAACATAAACATCTTCTTCGTAAACTGTCGACCAGCAAGGGAAGCTGGAAGAGCAAGAAAAAATTACTAGTTCAACGCGTTAACGGATTTCTGCCTATGCTGATAGCCCCCATTCTCGGAACGCTTTTTACACACCTGTTCGGTCAATAAACACGAGAAGAACGATGGAACATGCAAAGAAGATGGTACTAATACCATCGGAGACCGTGGAACGTTTTCAACGTGGTATAACCTCCTCAGCAGCAGCCTCCGCGGGTGACAACGAAAATAACGAGCAGAGCACAAACTCTCCGGTATCCAGGCTCGATGGAGAGATGCGCGCTATTCTGAACTCTCCCGACCTGGATGACGCAGCAAAATGGAAGCTTTATCAACAACTATTACAACGTTTCCTATATTTCGCCGAGGACTCCAGAAAACCGCTTCGCGTGGATCTTCACTCCGTTCCTGATAAAACTGATCCTGCTGAACTCGTACATGGACAAGAAGGAGAAATACCCGCTGACAAGCAACAACGGATATCGAAGATTGCCTTGACAGTACCAAAAAAATACCAGTCAAAGGCTGAACTACTTCTCAAACATCTGGCGGAGTTCCCCACACGTTTTTCCTGGGACAACCAAGGCGCCGTAACCATAGACAACAAACCTCTCCCTGGGACAAATATCGTCGATCTAGTTAACGACACTGTGCGTTCTAGAAAAGGTTTCCAGCCCCATGGTAGACATGCGTACGCACGTCTTCTCCAGAGCATCAATGTACCTCGGGAATATGTCGGGAATCTTGAGGTCTGGAAGAATGCTCAATCGGCCTCGCCATCGGCTGCTGTAACCCCAGCGAGGCGAAATCAGGCTAAAGGACGCCGAACACCGTACGCTTCCAGGAACCCCGGGAGCAGTAGCGCAGATCATTCAGTCAGGGACACTGCCGGTTCTGGTAACGCAGACGACGAGTCCTTCTTCTCACCGTCGAAATACTGTCGACCGCAAGAATTACCTAAAAAAACGTCGCCCTCGCCGAAAAAAGGCTGGTTGTCACTTGCATTAGGGAAATGAGGGAGTTAGAACGGATATACTACGATCCCGCCCACCCAGCTGGTTACGCTGGGGCTAGGAAGTTGAAAAGGAGTGTTCGGAATGTAAACGCGGGAGCAATAGAAAACTGGCTAGGTATTCAGGATCCCTATACATTACACAAACCGGTACGACGGAAGTTCCAGAGACTGCGGTACAACGTTTCAAATATAGACGATCTTTGGGAAGCTGATCTGGTGGAACTTGTTTCTATAAAGGATCATAACGACGATTTTCGTTACTTGTTGGTGGTCATCGATGTTCTGAGCAAATTTGCATGGGTGATTCCTCTGTACCGTAAATCGACCAGCGACACGGCTGCTGGTTTCAAACAGATATTATCTTCTACGGAGCGTCGACCGGTGACCCTTCAGACCGACAAGGGTAAAGAGTTCGTGGGAGGTGCGTTTCAAATACTACTTACCGAGAACGATATACGTTTTCGTGTGACCCGTAACCCTGATATAAAAGCTGCCGTTGTTGAACGATTTAATCGTACGTTGAAGGACCGAATGTGGAGATATTTTACTCATAAGAACACACACCGTTACATCGATATCCTGCAAAAGCTCGTTAGCTCGTATAATGACACCATACACTCGAGTATCAAAATGGCTCCTTCCGCCGTGACACTCTTCAACGCGGCGGAAGCACGCGAAAACATTCAACGTAGTCGACCGTCGCACAAAGCACGAAAACCAAAATTCACCAAGGACGATCTTGTACGTATAAGTGAAACGAAGGGTACCTTCGCGAAGGGATACGAGGCTAATTGGAGTGAGGAACTGTTCAAGATTCGACGAGTTGTAACAGGTTTACCGAACGTTTACGAACTAGAGGACCTATCGGGAGAGGAGATCGACGGCTATTTCTATGAACCCGAACTACAACGTGTGACCAAAGACCTTGAAAGTACAGCGTTTCAAATTGATAAAATCATCCGCAGCAAGGGGCGCGGGCGTAGTAAGAAAGTTCTTGTCAGCTGGAAAGGATACCCTGACAAATTCAACAGTTGGATACCTGCAACTAATCTACAGAATCTCTCATCATGATGAAGACACAGTTCTATATAACCCTACCGAGTAATAGCTCGATGCAAATTTTTCCCGATAACAAGACCTGCTGTTATATCACTCAGCTACCACGCACAATCAACCTCCCTGGTGAGTGGGAAGTCGCTATTGTAGAGATCCAATACCCTTTAACATACCTGGACCCCAAAAAAGAAGAGGAAGTTAGACGTAAAATAACAGCAAGGACCGAAGTTAGTGGAGAACCCGTTGTCACCAGGCTTGAGAAGGATGGTTCTATCTCCGAACCCTGGGATCAACTCACCATGACAGAAGAAACCATCGAAGTGTACCCGCAAATTCCATCGCTCATGTTTGTCTATTGTGACATCATAGAACCACGCATCGTTGGGGATGTATATGCACCGCTTCTGCGTATACTTCAGGCAAAGCAAAACGCCGATAACGGGGATACGGAAGTGAAAACATTTTTACCGCCGCACTATCTACCCTTACTTCTATCGAGTTTCCGGACTATCGAAATATCTATAAGAGACCACCAGGGTAAATCTATACCATTTGACCACGGGATCTTGACGGTCACACTACACTTCAAGAAAATATACTAATTCAATACCGGTGTTGAGAATAGCTGGAAAAACGGGTTAATACCATGGCTCACTACATAGAGTATTACGAGTCGCAAATAGGTGGGGGAATCGATCGTGTTTATGTCGGGGCGCCCAATCAAAGGGGTCACGGCATCGGCAGTTTTCTCGGTGGTCTATTCAGAAGAGCTGTTCCGCTGTTGAACAAAGGAGCACGTCTACTCGGTAAAGAAGTTCTGCGTAGTGGTATGAATTTCATGACGGATCTGGACAATGACATACCGTGTAAACAGGCGTTTCGAACACGCGCCAGTGAGACAGGTCAAAACTTGAAGCGGAAAGCCCAGGATAGTCTTGAAAAGGTTATGAAGGGAGAGGGTTATAAACTCAGGTACGGGGGAGGGCTGAGCCAGTCTGGACCTGTCCTTGTACCGAGTTTATCGATAGGAGCTACGAGGACTAAATTGCGTAGAAAGCGTAAAACCCCTGCGAAGACAAAGAAAAAGAAAACGACCAGGACCGTTTCGAAGAAGAAGAAGAAGAACAAGAAGAAGACGCCGAGTACTAAAGGAGCATCTGGTAAAGCTAGGAAGAAAAAGTGTTGCAAAAAAAGAGCCGTTACGGATATTTTCGGACCTTTGTAAAGACAGAAGCTGGAGTGATTAGTCTTACTGGGACTCGCTATAAAAATGGCCTACCTACATGCCCGCTCTTGTGAATGCTTGAAATCCGAACTGGATCTCTTCACTCTACCACCTACACAGACATCCATCGAAGGTGGTCAATGGGTGCAGTACAAGCCTGTATCCGCACTCACCGATGACTCACTGATTGAATTCACCGTACCGGGGCAGGGTGATGAGTACCTAGATCTCTCACACACGATGCTCCGAGTATGTGCACGTGTATACAGAACCCGGAGCGATTCAGCCTCTGCAGATTCACTTGTAGCCCCTCTTCACAATTTCCTGCACACTATCTTCAATCAAGCTGATATATATTTTAATCAAAAACTGGTTTCTCCGAGTAACAATTCGTACGCATACAGAGCTTACATCGAGACTTTGTTAAACTACGGTAACGCAGCTAAAAATTCACATCTCACTTCGGGCTTATGGTATTCCGATACAGCCGGCCAGTTTGAGGAGACCACAGGGGTTAACAATGACGGATTTAAAAGTAGAAGTAAATATGTCAGCGATAGCAAGAGTGTGGATATGCTCGGGCGTTTGCATTGCGATGTCTTCAATCAGGAAAAATTTCTGCTAAACGGGGTAGAGCTCCGATTGAGACTTGTCAGATCCAGGGATGCCTTTTGCTTGATGGAGTCTGGCGACTATCATAAAATGGAAATTCAGGAGGTGACCTTACTCATACGACGCGTCAAGATCAGCCCTGGTATTTTACTAGCGCATGCACAAACCCTTGCCAAAACAACTGCGAAATACCCAATGACACGCGTTGAGGTCAAGACAATGACAATACATAGTAGAGTGAAAGCCGAGACACTGGATAATGTTTTCCTTGGGCAACTACCGAAACGTTTAATCATCGGTTTTGTGGACAACAAGGCCTATAACGGTGATAAAAAACTCAATCCGTTTAATTTCGCATCATTCGGACTCAGCCACCTATCCCTATATATCGAAGGCACTCAGATTCCATCGAAACCGTTACAGCCCAATTTCTCGACCAAGTTATTTGTGGATTCCTACAACACCCTGTTCACGGGTACCGGTATACATTTTCTCAACGAGGGGAACTCGATTCCTCGTCAGGGTTATGCGGAGGGATACTGTCTTACTGCATTCGATCTTACACCCGACCTCTCAGCCAGCGATAACGGACATTGGAACCTCATCAAGCATGGCAGTGTTCGAATTGAAACACGCTTCGAGACCGCTCTGACCACGACTATAAACTGTATCGTCTACGCAGAATTCGATAACGTGATTGAGATTGATTCCATGCGGCAGGTCATCACAGACTTTGGCAATTAAACCCGCTAGTTAGCTACGTCGGTCCACTGTATCCTGTTGGATCCTGTACATCATAAATCCGCAGCTGGGCCATCCCTTTCGGGTGACGAGCTGTGCCCAGTGTAAAACCTGCTAGAACTTGCTCATCCCTACCCTCTCACCAAATACGAAAAGGGCTAGTTAACACCATAAAACAGGAAAGCTTAAATATCTGCAACAGGCTACTCCTAGCATCAGTCTACTAGTAGTGCTCCGGACCTTCTCGAGTAACAATCGTTCAGTTCTTCAAGTAACCATGAACTACATCATCGATATACAAGGCTTCTGCGCTGAGAACGGCCAGCTCATGCCGAAAGAGGTTGCAGTCGTCGCCTACGAGAATAAGGCTATGGCTCACTGGATCATCACACCTCCGCACTCCATCGGCGAGCTCTGTTCATCAAGACGATCGCAAAACAATTGGTTGACAAGTAATCACCACGGAATAGAATGGTTTGAGGGCGATGTGACGCATAAACAACTGAATGCGCATTTACGCGCTGTTACGCATATGGCGAAGAACATCTTCTGTCGCGGAGTGCAGAAGGCTAAATTTCTTCAAGAGGTGATGTCACGTGAAATCGTAAACTTGGAACGTGGTGAATGTCAGTGCCCTGCGTTCAGAGACCTGTCATCGACCAAGTCATGCCTTCTACACTCTGGTTCGCGAAAGGACTTCAGCTGTGCACTGCGTAATGCTATGAAATTGAAGAAGTGGTTGCAGTCACGTGGGTTATCCGAAAAAAGCATCTCTTCAATCCCTTTCCGTACCGGACTGTTAAATTCGCCTGAGCGACCTGGAGATAGGGAGAAAGAAACCGCGAACAATCCTCTCGAGCAGGGAGAGGACGAGTGCGGCCGCAACGGTATAGAAGAGATATCTGCACGCATGAAGACAGCCTGCCAGACCCTCTGACTGAAGATCTCACAGTTTCTCCATCAAATTTACCAGTGAGTCCACAACTGTCGGAGAGAATGGATACCTCACAAATTTTTAGCGCACTGGAACAAGCACCTGCCCGGACGAAGGGAGTTTACCCAGCTGATCAAATCCCGTTGCACTGGACATATCCGGCCGCTATCGTAGCGAATACAGATGTCCATACGCAGCCCGGTACACACTGGGTTGCTTTCCACGTAACGACCGCTGGAGAAGGCGTATATTTCGATAGTTTTGGACTACCCCCTATTATACCCCAGCACATCAGGGCTCTGCGTCGGAACTGTATAGTCTACCGCTGGAACGATAAACAGCTACAGAGTTCTTCCTCTCTGGTATGTGGACAGTTCTGCATCATGTTTTTATATTACATGACGCAGGGGTTTACTCTCGAGCAATTTATAAGTATCTTCAGTCAGAATCTGAAGAGGAACGATAGACTAGTCACTTCATTTTACAGACGCTTAAGACTAAATAAGTTTAAACGTAGAATACGGAACAGTATCAACCGTGTAAACTGTATCCAGTGCTGTCGCCGTAAAAAGGTCTAAGCCTTCACCTTGTTTATACCTCTTTTCTTTTTTTTTTCTGTATAATATTTAGAAATAAGCATTTCCTGTTCACTAGTAATAATCTGATTTCATCATATACGCCGATAGAAGAATTTCTTAACCGTTGGTGAATACATTTATTTGTAAATTTTTTTTAAATTTTTTATTTTGAAAATGAATAAGTATTTTACAAGGTTTAAGTAATCATTTTTGTACACAAGAAATATTCATCAACCGTTAACAAATTCCTCTATCAGCGTACGATATTCACTTAGGCTTATATATGTGTCGTTATAGTTAGATTTAAATCCATGATGTGTGTGTCTGAATTGAAATGCATGAATAAACACGAGTTCAAACCATAAACAATGTGTCGTTCATTCAAAAACTATAACCATTGTCTCCTCAGAGTCCGCGGACTGTCCCGTCATAATCCCGACCTCCAAAAGACGGAAACCCTTATACCTGCATCCCCTAGTAATAAAATTGAGGCTCAGCACCGCAGCGTAACGAGGTTTGAACCAAAATATATATATATATATATATATATATATATATATATATATATATATATATATATATATATATATATATATATATATATATTGTGACGTGGATTTTTCCTGGTCCTCAGACCAGACCGGAAAGCTAGTCTGAGAACCGTCCACTCGACAATTGGCCAACTGAAAATTAATAATAAAACCAAATGTTGGGCGCCAGGCGTGTAACCGCCACTTTCTGAAAATCTAAGAAAAATATGAACTACAGATACTTGAGCGCCGGCTAGCGTCAGTACCGTGGAGAGGGGTCGGGATTAATGAAGGATTAGCGTGGCGTATTAACGACTCGTTGATTTGATTGTAATAAAGAAAATAAAATTTATTCAAGAAAACAAATAGAATAGAAAAATAGAAATGACGAGTTTTACAATAATAAATAAACTAATAGCTTCCACGTAGGAGAGCAATAACAAACCAAAATAAAGAAAAAAAATAAATAACTCGACAAATACGTCCCTCGCGGAACAAAATTTACAACTAAAAGATCGGAATATGCCCGCAAGGCTTAACAAAACTAATTCCCAGAATTATTACTTAAAATTAACTTAAACTTACTCTGCCATCGTAGGCGAAACAAAAAGACTAAACGAAATTCGAAATATAACAATGATCGGTATCTCCTCGTGAGATGGAGAGAGCGCGACAGTGACGTACTATGACTGTCTTTCTCGCACTCAGGTGCGAAGCCTACGGCTCTATAGCATGACTAATACGCGACACAAAACTCGAAAATATTACCCAAAACTGAAACTCAAAACTCTATTATGACGCGAGACACTGGTGGCGGCCTACCGACTCGGAGGTCGTCCTAATTTGATTCTCAAAAATCTCTAGAAGCCTCGTGGCTTGGACAAGACAAGATGGCTGATGGCCGTTTGCCGAATTCAAATTAGTATGAGTCAAATTGGCTAACGCTTACCGTTGTCCAGCCAAAAATAAGGCCTCGTGGCGTCTCGAAGACGAGCCCTCGGGTCTACGCTGCAACGTGTGCACGACACTCGAACTCAATCACTCAAAAATGCAACAAAAGTCCCTCGAAGGGAATACTACAAAAGGCTACAATTAGAGTGAGCTCTGAGCTCGGCGCTCTATCTGCGAGGCAAGCCTACGGCAGAGTGATCTTTGACAGCCGGGTGTCGATAGTTCGCACCCTGGTCATATGATCGCCTAATAATTTGCGTATTGACCACTAGATCGCCTCACGTTAGGCAGTAGATCTTGGCTCCGCGCTAAACTCAAAATCTGCTCTGATGATAACGGTTCCTGCAGGAGGAACGCGGTTTGCTGGCTCTTCGGGGTGGCGGGAATCTCTTCCACCACCGTTATCCCTCGTAGCTGAGTACTCTAGGTACTCCCCCGCGTTCTCTCTTTCTATGGTAGACTCCACTGCAGTTCTTCGCCTCCAGAAGCGTAATTGACGGGCTTTATCGTCGAATGCCTCGTTGTTGCCTCCGTCTCTGTAGATTTCGGCCTCGTACTCGAAAATATCGGCCATGTCTCCCACATAATAGAGAAAAGGTAGAAAAAGAACAAAAAGAATAAGAAATAGATTCGACAGTCTTAGATTGGTCACGGTCGCCTCTCGGAAATTTTATAGCCTCGGGGCTAACCTAACGCATTCATACTTATTTCATGCATCCACCCTACGTAACTATGGTCGTCTAAGGGTTCGGGAGTCACTGGTAACACGCGTTGCAAAATGCAATGTTACAATATATATTCGAGCCAACAGGCCCGTACTGTCGAAGCAAAAATAACCATGGGTCTATATCTATATATACTCGGACAAAGGAACGGACCCATCCTGCCGAAGCAAAGAGAAGCACAGGCCACTATATCTATATATTTCAGCTCAACAAATTCGAATCATACTGCCAGAGCGAAAAGAAGCACGATAGGCGATTAGATCCTAGGTTAAAACTGATAAAACTCACTTAGGTTACTATAATTGAAGCTCAATTAGGTCAGAATCCATAGATTTGGCTAGATTTAGAAAATTAAAATTAAAATTAGAAAAAAAAGATGGCGGCGACTCCCCCCTCTCCCCCCCTCCCAGCGGGGGGCCATTTTACGGGGGCCTGTAAAATAGGATCCATACTCCACCCTCTCTACTCACGAGTGTCAGAAACTAGGGCGATCAGCGAATCGTAGAGCTGGACAACGTTGTAGATATCAACATTCACAGCTTGTAAAGTTTTATTCACCACGTTAAAAGGCCTGAGCAGAGAACTCCAAAAAACTGTCATGAAAGCGGTTTCCAAACGCTCAAGCTTCAGTCGGATGCCTTTAGCTTCGCATCTAACTGTTGCTTTCTGTTGTCCATCGTTTTCAATGTGAAGGAGTGCATTATGAATTTCTTCCCAGGATTCGTATAGGCCCCTGCAAGCATCTGAGCGAGCTGACCAACGAGTCACCGACAAGCTCTTGACTGTAATTGCTTGCTTCGAACATTCAGACGATAAGATTTCCCAGCGATGTGTCGACGCTGTGAAAAAATTGTAGAGTTCCTGCAACAATGCGAAGAATCTACAACCCTCTTCCGAATTCCCTGCGGCAGACTCCCCTACCAGATTTAGCGAGTGAGCTGCACACGGAACGTATTCTGCTTGTGGGGTGATTTTTTTAATTTGGGCTTGCAGTCCATTATATACGCCTGACATATTCGAAGCGTTGTCATATGATTGGCCTCTGCAGTTTGTGATATCAATTTCGAGCTTGGTCAATGTTGATGTGATAGCATTGGCCATGTCTTGCGCCTTATGTCCCGTGTTCGGTATGAATTTAAGGAAGCGCTCGACCGGCGAACCGTTGTCTTGTACGTACCGAACCACAAGCACGAGTTGATCAACGTGTGTTATATCAGGCGTTGAATCAACAATGATCGAGAAGTATTTGGCTGACTTAATTTCTTCTAAAATGGTACTTGTCACTTTCTCCGCGATAAGTCTGATGAATTCCTCACAGATCGTGGACGACAGATACGACGTATGTCCTTTCCCCAGATTACCGTATCGTGAAATGTGCTCAGCTAAAAAGGGATCGAATTCAGCAATGAGTTCTAATGCCATCATATAATTCCCGTTCTGATGCGATCCAAATTTTTCGTCATGACCTCTGAAAGGCAGTCCCCGTGAAGCCAGAGCCTTCACGGTTGCTACTACTCGTGTCAACACCTTTTTCCAATACGAAATCTCTTCATCAAGCTGTGCCGTCAGTTGTTTATCAATACGTCCGAGAAGTTGTCCTCTTTTTTTCATATCTAAGATGGCCAATTTATGGGAGGATGAGTTTTCATGATTTGCTTCCCGTGAAGTAGCATTTTTCCAATCATCATATCCTTGTTCGCCAAACTGAGTCCCGCCATTGAATACAAGACATGGTCCGCAATAGGCTCGCCCCTTACTTTCTGAATAAATTAACCATTTTCTAGGAGCTTTTTGCCCATTTAACAACTGACGTTCACACAAAGATTTCGAAAAGTAGCGAGTCTGGTCACCGTAGACACGCTTGCTACTTGAAAAGTCAGCGTCCCTATTTTGTTGTATGCCATTCATGGCCATGTGATCCTTAATTATGTTATTATTCGTCCACTCAGCCGGATCCTTACTCACTAGGGTATGCTGCTTTGTTTGAGTACCCTCCTGCGATTCTGATAGAAGATCCGCGCTAGTACTACAACTTTCGTTGTTTGCCAAAGATATAATATGCCTATCATCAATACTCGTACTCCGAAATTCGACGTTGCCTTCATTGTGACAACTCTTACTTGAATATTCCACCTGTCCTTCAGCATTACTGACCGTGCTTCTACTCGAAACTTTGATGGGTTCATGACTAGTACTTGTACTTGGCAATAAAGTGGAAGTATCATTCGCTGGATGATTCGCACTGGCCAACGATCTGTTGAAAAATTTATCCAATTTTCTTGTTTTCTTGAGCAGATCATCTTGTTTTTCAGCCTTCTCCTTGGCTCGTTTCCGGTATTCGGTACCACTTAATTTTTGCCGCCCATCACTCATCTTGCCAATAAAAAATTGCAAATAACAGACTGCGTACTGGTTGCACTGTGCACACTGCAATTCTACGTGATAAGATAGACAATGAAATTATTACCCACTTTTTATTTGAGTTATTGTCCAGGCTGTATATTAGGGTGTTTAGGCGGTTGACTTTCGATTCTTTTTTTTTAATTTCGCGGGGCAACCGAACATATTGTTTCAAATTACGTGAAAAAATCTCTGTAAAACGTGGATTCGACCAACAAATATTTTAAGGGGACTGCCGCGGCCGTACATCGAAAAGTAAAAAATAAAATGAATCTGCGTACAACCTGAGCTTTGCTTTTTTGTTACTGAAAATACATGTTAAAAGGATTGAATGAAAAAAAAGATTATTTCAAATATACCGGAAATAGTAAGATTTGATCTTGTCTCAGAAGTGTTGGTAGTAATAATCAATCGAAATGCACTCTTCGTAAACTGTTCAATATATAAGCTGCGAAGAGTTATCAAAATAACTAGGTATTGATATATTAACAATTTTGAAAAAAATATTGAATAATACTGTATGTAAGATTTTATTGACAACATCGCACTCACACTCGTATCATAATTTTTTATTTTTCCATGTACGGTGAGCAGCCTCTAAATATTTTCTGAACGGATCCACATTTCACGCAGATTTTTTTCACATAATTTGCAACAATATTTTCGGTTGACTCGTGAAATTAAATGAGAAGGTGGAAAATGAACAACCCTGCTGTGTGTATATAGTAGTTATACAACGAACTTTTGTATACTGTATGAATTTGACGTTATAGTCGAAACTAAAAAATACAATTCATATGTACATATCCAAAAACCACAATGATTTACCGTTTTATTACGTTATCAGTTTCGTATCCAAAACCACAAATCAATTCTCGTGGGTAATAATTTTATTGTCTACTTTATCTAAAATAGAACGAGCTATACCCCGATCACAATTCACAGCATTTACAACCCACTGAAAAAACAATAATACTTCACTACGCGAACAGGCAGTCAAGTGGTCTTTCTACGATTCAATCACGTCCAGTATCATCGACCATATGAGCGCTTCAAGTTACTTCACGATTTGCGAAACGCAACGCCTTATTCCTTGCACACAATGCAGGTTCGAACAGGCTGGAGCGATCAGCGCATACATTGTAATGAATATCGAGTCATTTTCTAACGACAATCTGGAGGCATTGGCTCAAGAGCAACTGGAAATATTTGTAATGCATACACGGATGTGTTTAGTCGATCAAGCTGATTATTTTTCAGAAATATCTTTATGACATTACCCAGCAAGCACAATTATATCACCATGACGTAAAAAATACATAACCTTGTTCTTTTATGAGTCACTGCTACATCATTCGGACCGTAAATGTCATAGTCCATGGATATCAAAATATCCGCCACAAGCTACCATAACAGTGACATCACAGTCAGAGATCTGAGTTACAAGTTAATCACATATCAATAATGTATCAGATATGGATCAGAATCATTGATATGACGGATAAATTTCTGTATAAGTTACAGATCTGAAGCATAAATGTTGCACAACAATTCCGTAATAATTGTGAATCAAAATCATCCCGGGTATGAAACAACTACGCATTGGTAATGGAAGAGATATGTATCGATTTTATCACAGTTTTCTGAATCTTACGTACTATTGATATCACGGTGTGTGTTTCGGTGGATGATCCCTATAGGCGAATGGAGTAAAACACGATTACAGCTGGTTGACAATGTGTCAGACAATGGAAGAGATACCAAAACTTTATCTCTTCTTCTGTCTTACACATTGTCAACCAGCTATAGCCGTTTTTTATTCCATTCGCCTGGGTGCTCATCCACGAAAACACACGGTACTACAGGTTTGTAGGGTAATGTATAAAATAGAGAGATGTAGAAATGAATATGTTTTGTATTTCGGTACGTACAAAAAAAAAAAAAAAACACAAGAATTATCATTTTGGTTTCAGTTTCAGTTCTTAATTGAACAATCATCACAAAATCAGTACAAGTTTGAATATCATTTAATAATAACATATACAGGATGATTCAGAATTTTTTACGAATATTTGACAGGATCAATCTGCGTCGAAATTGAAATCGGAAGTTCCTTAGCAATCTTTCTTGGAAAACCATTATTCTTATTGCTTTTTTGAATTTCGAAAAAATTGCGCTGAGTTTATTTTTTGTTTCTTTTTCTTACTTTTCGTTAAAATTGAAATCTAACTTTCATTCGACATGGTTTTGAACAATCTTGTGACGTTGATTTTTTCCTCATTGCTGGAACCAGCAATTTGATTCGAATCGGAAAAATATAAGAAATAAAAATAAAAAAAAAATAAAAAAAATCGTCAGAACATGGCTAACGAAAGTTTGATTTCCGTGAAAAAAAATGTAAACAATAGTTTTGCAAAAGAATTCCTGAAGAACTTTAGATTCCAATTTCGACAAGGATTGACCCTGTAAAATATTGGTCACGCATTCTAAATCATCTTGTAGGTAAAGGAATACTTTTTTTTTTATCACAAGATTGTAGCGTTTTCGACTGGAGCTTCCCTGGTGTAGTGTTGCCATCTTTATCTCTTTCTCTTCTTTGAGGGACGGACAGACAAAAATGACCACACTACACCAGTGAAGCTCGAGTCGAAAACGCTATTAGATAAGAACACATGTTACAGCTGTACATACATATATATTGTACAAGCTAATACCTCTTATTAGATTAAATATAGCAACTTGATATTATAAAACAATTATCAAATAATCTTGAATAAATGTCTTATTTACGGATTAAATAATATATTAAAATGCACAAGGCTAGCAGATTCAGAAGTATTGTGAGGATATATTGTACAGATGAGCAGATAATTAGACTTTAGAGATGAAGATAACGGAGCACATAAAGTGGCCGGCCTGACAATGAAAGCACTACACAATTAAACAAAAATGAATATTTTTCTTCGCAAAGTTAGCGCAGCTTGACAAGTAATTGTTTTGCTTCTTGTAATACCATTTCAGTTATAGGAACTATCAATAATTATTACACGATACACTAAATGATTCATTCACGTACATAGAATTCGGAACATTATCTTATAGATATGTATAATATATTAATTATCTCAGATATATATATATGATAGCTTTCCGAATTCGTATTACCTATATAACTATATAAAACCTATACAGGGTGACCCAGAACCCACGAGCCACCTTGAATAGGCATATTCCTTGTCGAATTCTAAGACTAAAATTCCTTAGCGAAAAAGTCCGCAGATTAACGGTGTCCGAGTTATTAAATATCTTAGTCGACCATTCAGAGAGCCTAACACTGGCCGAGATAGTGCCGGCTCAAAATTGAACAATTGGGGCTGTGCCCTCCGTCGTATGTCTGACGATTTGGCTAGACAGTTTCTTGTTTTTATTGATACATAACGGATAACGGGTGTTACTTCTAACTTTGACAAATCCGTTTTTCAGTCTTTGGCAGCCAGGTCGTCCGCTGCTTAGTTTTCGGCCGTCTAGGTCCGCCGCTGCACAGTTTTCCGCAGCCAGGTCATCCGCTTCATAGTTCTCCGCCATCCACGTCGACCACGAGATAATCTTCGTGGTTCGGGTCATCCGTGCCATAGTTTTCGGCCTTCTAGGTCCACCGCTTCACAGTTTTCCGCAGTCAGATCATCCGCTCCATAGTTTTCCGCCGTCTAGGTCGACCACGAGATAATTTTCGCGGTCCGGGTCATTCGCGCCATCGTTTTCGGACATCTAGGTCCACCGCGTCACAGTTTCCGTAGCCAGATCATCCGCTCCATAGTTTTCCGCCGTCCACGTCGACCATGAGATAATCTTCGTGGTCCGGGTCATCCGCGCCATAGTTTTCGGCCGTCTAGGTCCACCGCTCCATAGTTCTTCGCAGCCAAGTCGGCCAGTGCACAGATTTTGGACGGCAACGTCGACCCATGCATGTTTCGTTTCATTATCTCGCTACGAGCTGCTAGTTAACGAAATAAATAACCTATTCAATACTTAATTATTCATTAATTATTTATTTATGTATTAGAAATGGGTCTACTTTTGGATTTTTTCTTTGTGTTAACTGTAATACCTCTGCTATACCGCTATACGATACGAAAGTCTTGTTCGTCGGGGTAATAAGTACAATAAGTGAAACAGTTCGAATGCTAGACTAACAGATAAAATACTTAAATACTTATGCAACGTAAGTTCATAAGAGGGACTTGTTTCATATCCAGCTACAAAACGTCACCGGATAATCTCACAAGTTCTTCCTTGCCAATGTACAAATCAAATAAGTTCCACAACACAGGATACCGAATATTTTATGTGCAAGTTGTTTATTTGAACAAAACAGAATACAACGAAAAAAATTAAATTTGATATCATCTACAGGAGATGTTCAAACTGCCCGCCACCCTGCTCTATGCAAAGTTGCGCTCTGCGGATAAGGCTTGCCTGTGCGCGCTCCAGCATCTCTGGTGTAACTGTGGCAATAGCTGCCCGGATTGCCCTTCGCAGTTGAGCGCGGTCGTGCAATATCTCAGGTCGATAAACGCACTGTTTAACATGCCCCCACAAAAAAAAGTCAAGCATATTTAGATCCGGAGATCTCGGTGGCCAAGCAATCGGGCCGGCACGGCCAATCCACGCGGCCGGAAACGCCGCATCCAGCACGTCACGCGCCTGTTGGGCATAGTGAGCTGGTGCCCCATCATGCTGGAACCACACGTCCTCGGGATCCAATCCCGCTCGTTCCAACAATCTGTGCAGAGTTCTGATGAGGAAATTCCGATAAATCGTACCATTCAAACGGGGTGGTAACACAGTCGGGCCCAACTGAAAGTGCGAAACGATGATTTATTATTCAATTAGAATACAGACCCTCACGTATAATCACGTATAATCACATCAGAATTTTTTTTTTTTTCAAATGTTTTTAGTATCAATATCAGAATCTGAGTATGACTTTGAACTCACCAGTACATTCCCCCTAATTCCGGCCCATAAATTGATGCTGAATCTGACTTGGAATCCCTGGACAAATTTTTCGTGCGGATTTTCGAAATCCCACACGTGGCAGTTGTGATAATTAAAAGTGCCCTCTTGGCCGAAAGTGGATTCGTCGGTAAACAATATTCTGCGGCTAAATCCAGGATCCTCTACATTGCGGGCCAACAACCATTCGCAAAATGCTACGCGAGCGGGGTAGTCTCTGGGCTCTAAGCTTTGGACCCTGATGTAATGGAATGCGTGCATTTTTTCTGCCTTGGTTATACGCTGTGCTGTGCTGTAGGTCGTATCGCAAATACTTGCAACCTGACGTAGGCTCAGCGTCGGATCATCCTCGAGAGCTTCCAGAACCGATTCTTCGAGCTCTGGGACGCGTACATTTCTGAAACGTCCGATGCCCTTCCGAGTCGGTTCGATTTTTCCCGTTTCACCAAGACGATGGATTACCCTCCGAATTACGTCCTTGTTGGGTGATCGCCGATTCGGGTACCGCTCTGCGTACGTTCTGGCAGTTTCACGTGCATTACGTCCACACTCTCCGTACAGCATAACCATTTCACAATATTCTTGTGTTGTATAGTCCATATTGATTTTCTCGGCCGATCTTGATACTTTTAACCTCGCTATGTCACAAACCTTAGACCATCAACGTTTGTTTTAAAACAAGAAGACACAGCTCATTATTTTTGTTTCCGACAGACAATTGCAAAACAAACGTTGATGGTCTAAGGTTTGTGACATAGCGAGGTTAAAAGTATCAAGATCGGCCGAGAAAATCAATATGGACTATACAACACAAGAATATTGTGAAATGGTTATGCTGTACGGAGAGTGTGGACGTAATGCACGTGAAACTGCCAGAACGTACGCAGAGCGGTACCCGAATCGGCGATCACCCAACAAGGACGTAATTCGGAGGGTAATCCATCGTCTTGGTGAAACGGGAAAAATCGAACCGACTCGGAAGGGCATCGGACGTTTCAGAAATGTACGCGTCCCAGAGCTCGAAGAATCGGTTCTGGAAGCTCTCGAGGATGATCCGACGCTGAGCCTACGTCAGGTTGCAAGTATTTGCGATACGACCTACAGCACAGCACAGCGTATAACCAAGGCAGAAAAAATGCACGCATTCCATTACATCAGGGTCCAAAGCTTAGAGCCCAGAGACTACCCCGCTCGCGTAGCATTTTGCGAATGGTTGTTGGCCCGCAATGTAGAGGATCCTGGATTTAGCCGCAGAATATTGTTTACCGACGAATCCACTTTCGGCCAAGAGGGCACTTTTAATTATCACAACTGCCACGTGTGGGATTTCGAAAATCCGCACGAAAAATTTGTCCAGGGATTCCAAGTCAGATTCAGCATCAATTTATGGGCCGGAATTAGGGGGAATGTACTGGTGAGTTCAAAGTCATACTCAGATTCTGATATTGATACTAAAAACATTTGAAAAAAAAAAAATTCTGATGTGATTATACGTGATTATACGTGAGGGTCTGTATTCTAATTGAATAATAAATCATCGTTTCGCACTTTCAGTTGGGCCCGACTGTGTTACCACCCCGTTTGAATGGTACGATTTATCGGAATTTCCTCATCAGAACTCTGCACAGATTGTTGGAACGAGCGGGATTGGATCCCGAGGACGTGTGGTTCCAGCATGATGGGGCACCAGCTCACTATGCCCAACAGGCGCGTGACGTGCTGGATGCGGCGTTTCCGGCCGCGTGGATTGGCCGTGCCGGCCCGATTGCTTGGCCACCGAGATCTCCGGATCTAAATATGCTTGACTTTTTTTTGTGGGGGCATGTTAAACAGTGCGTTTATCGACCTGAGATATTGCACGACCGCGCTCAACTGCGAAGGGCAATCCGGGCAGCTATTGCCACAGTTACACCAGAGATGCTGGAGCGCGCACAGGCAAGCCTTATCCGCAGAGCGCAACTTTGCATAGAGCAGGGTGGCGGGCAGTTTGAACATCTCCTGTAGATGATATCAAATTTAATTTTTTTCGTTGTATTCTGTTTTGTTCAAATAAACAACTTGCACATAAAATATTCGGTATCCTGTGTTGTGGAACTTATTTGATTTGTACATTGGCAAGGAAGAACTTGTGAGATTATCCGGTGACGTTTTGTAGCTGGATATGAAACAAGTCCCTCTTATGAACTTACGTTGCATAAGTATTTAAGTATTTTATCTGTTAGTCTAGCATTCGAACTGTTTCACTTATTGTACTTATTACCCCGACGAACAAGACTTTCGTATCGTATAGCGGTATAGCAGAGGTATTACAGTTAACACAAAGAAAAAATCCAAAAGTAGACCCATTTCTAATACATAAATAAATAATTAATGAATAATTAAGTATTGAATAGGTTATTTATTTCGTTAACTAGCAGCTCGTAGCGAGATAATGAAACGAAACATGCATGGGTCGACGTTGCCGTCCAAAATCTGTGCACTGGCCGACTTGGCTGCGAAGAACTATGGAGCGGTGGACCTAGACGGCCGAAAACTATGGCGCGGATGACCCGGACCACGAAGATTATCTCATGGTCGACGTGGACGGCGGAAAACTATGGAGCGGATGATCTGGCTACGGAAACTGTGACGCGGTGGACCTAGATGTCCGAAAACGATGGCGCGAATGACCCGGACCGCGAAAATTATCTCGTGGTCGACCTAGACGGCGGAAAACTATGGAGCGGATGATCTGACTGCGGAAAACTGTGAAGCGGTGGACCTAGAAGGCCGAAAACTATGGCACGGATGACCCGAACCACGAAGATTATCTCGTGGTCGACGTGGATGGCGGAGAACTATGAAGCGGATGACCTGGCTGCGGAAAACTGTGCAGCGGCGGACCTAGACGGCCGAAAACTAAGCAGCGGACGACCTGGCTGCCAAAGACTGAAAAACGGATTTGTCAAAGTTAGAAGTAACACCCGTTATCCGTTATGTATCAATAAAAACAAGAAACTGTCTAGCCAAATCGTCAGACATACGACGGAGGGCACAGCCCCAATTGTTCAATTTTGAGCCGGCACTATCTCGGCCAGTGTTAGGCTCTCTGAATGGTCGACTAAGATATTTAATAACTCGGACACCGTTAATCTGCGGACTTTTTCGCTAAGGAATTTTAGTCTTAGAATTCGACAAGGAATATGCCTATTCAAGGTGGCTCGTGGGTTCTGGGTCACCCTGTATAGAAAAATAACATAAACTTATTATTATGTCAAATTGCACAAACGTAATATTCTAAGCTTTTTAGTTGGAAATTATTAGAAATTTCGTAGATATTATTACGTTCGCGATTCAAATTAAAAGAAAATAAAAATAACGAAATGAAAATAAATTCTCTTTTTGATCGCAAGATAAGACCAAAGGGTATACTTGCAACTTGTATGTATCCTATAAATCTACAATGATATACCTATATTAATTTGTAGCTATAGGTTTTTCTTATTTTAAGATTATAGGCTTCGGCGATTAATTGTTATGTCATTTGCAAATAGTGTTGAATATAAGGCAGAGGTGAGAATAGGATTGTATGGAAGAATGAATCAATCCATCAAATTACGAATAAATCAAAATCCGGATTTTTCCATTGAAACATTATTAGAACTATGTACTGCCCCGTTGCATAAACGTGGGTTAAAATAACCCGTAGATTACTCCGCAGATACTACCTGTTCAACCTTCATGGACTGTTGGAGGTTAACAGCGATTCATGACAGCTGTCAGATAAAAAAAGATTGAACGGATAGTATCTGCAGTGTAACCTACAGGTTATTTTAACTCACGGGGTAACCCAAGTTTATGCAACCGGGCATAAGAGCATTATCACATCGTACTGATTAATTCGTAAGATAATTATTCCAATCTGCATTACATTGAACACATGGTAAGGGAATTGATTTTAGAGTCTAACAAGTATAACTATATTCAAGCTTTTCTCTGTTAATTTTTTTTTCTAAGCTACTCGATACGATGAATTCTGACTTCTGTCAACTGTAACATCTTGACTATTATTTTTTGATTTTCCCATGTTGTTCAAATATCAAGTTTAAGAAAAATTGTTTGTCTAACTCCACGCTAAAACTAAGTCCCTTGCCATCGTACAAAACGATATACTGATAATCAAATCCGCTCACAAACAGAATAATAACAATAGTGGACTATGCTACAATATAGGTAAATATGAAAAGCCATAAAGAGTTCAAAGAAATACTAAACATATATAATAGGGTGGTCGTTAAAAATTAAATTTCATCAGACGCCCCCTGAAAAGTTTCCTTTCCGTCTAAAAACATGCTGGCTATTTTTTTTTTTTTTATGAAAAGAACACGTGCCGCAGGACGATCAAATATTTTATTTTTTAACCTGCAGTTTTTTGGAAATGTCTTACATAATGTGCAGATTTGACGAATAACCCATCGAAATTTCAAAATTTCAAATTTTTATCTTTTTTCGATGGGTTATTCGTCAAATCTGCACATAATCTAAGACATTTTCAAAGAACTGCAGGTTAAAAAACAAAATGTTTGATCATTTTGCGGCACGTGTTCTTTCATAAAAAAAAAAAAAAAAAAAATAGATAGCATGTTTTTAGACGGAAAGGAAACTTTTCAGGGGGCGTGTGATGAAATTTAATTTTTAACGACCACCCTAATATATAATATATATATTAGGGTGGTCGTTAAAAATTAAATTTCATCAGACGCCCCCTGAAAAGTTTTCTTTTTGTCTAAAAACACGCGTGCAATTTTTCTTTTTTTTTTTTTAAATGAAAAGAACACGTGCCGCAAGGCGATCATAGATTTTGTTTTTTAACCTGCAGTTTTTTGGAAATGTCTTACCTAATGTGCAGATTTGACGAAAAACCCATCGAAAAAAAAAATAAAAATTTGAAATTTTGAAATTTCGATGGGTTGTTCGTCAAATCTACACATTATGTAAGACATATCCAAAAAACTGCAGGTTGAAAAACAAAATGTTTTAGTCTAAAACTTTCTCTAAACTAACCGAGACTGCCTATTTGACAAATTTGAGAACGATCGTTTTAGGAAGCCTTAGAGGCCTTGGAACATTCCCTCACGTAGCGTTGATTAGCTTGGCGAAACCATTCGCTTCCAACTTCTTCGAATTCTTTGTCAGTAAAGCTATACTTCGCTGATACTGCAGCTGAAGACAGAAGTGAAGATGTTTTACAGGTCATTACGATGTGTTATGATTAAAAACTCAATTTTTCAATTTCTGACACAACAGGAGCATATATAAACAATTCTGCATGACTTTCTTGTCATACATATAAGAAGTGCATGAATATTAACGAATACCTTTTATACATTTCATCACTTCCAGATCACAAACTTTGAAGTTACGACGCTGCCCCAGCCAGGAAGATTCTTTTGCAACTTTATTCGTAAATACCCTCCTCAGAATTCGAATGAGACAGTCTTTCATGCCATTTCCACCGACTCGTTTCAACCACAAAATCTATAATTTAGTCAAAAATATCCATTTAAGATATGACGTTAGAGTCGTTACGTGACATCGTTTAATATTTTCCCAGCAAACCCCAAGTATGTCTGGTAGCTGAATTTAAGCGCGGCATTTTGGAGTGAAATTACTCATGTAATTTACAAACAAATAGAATGTTGATTATTATCGAAATTTATGTTACTGCTAGATTTAGGGTAAACCAAAGTGCACTTATTGAACAATATCCTGAATTCACTGCATCAATAACTTGATTGCCATATATTAAAATTACATGAAACTATAATATTTGTATTTGAAGTTTCACGTATCGACATCAATTGGCAACATTAATCCCTAACAGTGCTATCTCTATGCACATGCACAACTCTTGAGTCGATATAGATAATGCTAAAAATTCTCACCACGTCAGACTTTAAAATTATATCCACTGCTAAATCAGCTTCAAATTGGACAATATCTGTGTCTCTGCGAAATGGAATAAATGTCTCAATCATGTCAAATGCAGGATTCGAACGCATAGATGTTTCACCAGATCTAATTTGTAATTGTTTTACGCGATCATTGGTGGCTTTTAGTTCTACCCCCATTGCTGCCATCGCTTTAAATAATTTATCAAAATTCACTGAAACAAAGAATACACAACTGCATAAATCAAGTTGTTGACTGAAAGATAATAGCAATGGTGATGAACTGTTACTATTGGAGGTAGGAGAGGGGATGGAGGGAGGGGGGGCCACCCGCCCACCCACTTCCCCCCCTTCCTCCAGGGGGTTACTTGGACTAATTCCACTGCTTGAAAGATTATTCATCTCCGACGTTTCGGGCGCTAAATATCTGCTCCCGTCCTCAGGAAAGGTTGTCTGGCGACTTCCCATCAAAGAGTGATCAAATTCCGCGCTCCCACCGGTATATATAGGTTGGTTGTAGGTGGCGCCAGCTACGCCTGGTGGCGCCGCCTTGGCCTGCTCATGGCTTCCCTCACCTCATCCCTGTACAAAGGTAACCATAATTTGTTAAGTTCTATGCTGGGTTGACTTACAGCATTTGGTGTCACTGCTATGCAGGCTGATTCCTTCAGCTTCCGTTTGATAGGATTGGATTCCTTCAACAATATCCGAGCATCATCCCACTGGAAGTGGTGTTCATTTTCCCAGGCGTGATCGGCCAATCTCGATTTCGATCGTTCGCACATTTTAACGTTTTTCCGGTGTTCCTGGATGCGAACGTTCAAGGGCCTTCCTGTTTCGCCGATGTACACATCCCCACATTGGCATGGGATCCCGTATACACACTCCTTGCTTTCTTGCGCAGCATGTCGGGGCTTGGTTTCTGTCAACAAGCCACGCAAAGTGGACGTTGATTTGAACCGTACCTCAATGTCATATGCTCTGCATATGCGGCGGATCTTCTCTGCAGTCCCCGCTATATAGGGAATCGTCATGGCGAAACTCGGAGTGCCAACGTCCACAGGGTGTTCTGACCTCATTCTTTGTGTAGTGGTAGTCCGGTGTTGCGCTTTTTGCTGCGCTTTTTGAATGACCCTCTCAGGATAGCCGTTATTACGTAGAGTTTTTCGCACTATTTCTAGTTCCTTCCTTAGGCCTTCCGGCGTCGTACTGATCTGGAACGCGCGATCCATGAGACAGTGCGCCACACCTTCTTTCGTGCTACCTGAGTGGTTCGACCGGTAATCTAGATATTTTCCCGTGTGCGTGGGTTTCCGGTAAACGCTTGTTTGTAAGGTATTTTCCCAGCCTCTCTCTACTAGTGTATCCAGAAATGGGAGCGTATTGTTGTCTTCGACTTCCATTGTAAAATGGATCGACTCCCTTACGCTGTTTAGGTGGTCTCTGAAAACCTGTAACTCCTCTTTTCCATGCGGCCAGATCGCGAAGGTATCGTCAACATATCGGACCCACAGAGATGGTTGGAGTTTTGCCGTCCGTAAGGCCAGTTCTTCGAAATGTTCCATGTATAGATTCGCCATAACCGGTGACAAAGGGGAACCCATTGCCATTAATCAAATGCAGTGACAACTTTGATTAGTGTATTTGTAAAACACTGTGACACGTACATTCCAATAGCTGGCGTATGGTCATGGGTGGCGGAGTATTATCTGTAGGTGAGTAATAATACAGTTTTACAAAGATTTACATGAAAACAGATCAATCCGAACAGAATGTATTGAGCGAACTCACCATCACAGTTTAGATGTTGCAAGGATATGTTTGATGTCGAAGCGGAAATATTACCACCATCTACCCTGACTGCTACAGTGGTATTATCAAGGTTTGGATTTGAATGAAAATCTGAAGAATCAAAAAAATATGAATTTCACTGTTGAGTATATTCTAAAAAGATATTGTAGTCTATTTCAATCAATTAAAAATTTACCTAGCCAGTATTTGGCAAATATTTGAGAAACTATTGAATTGTTGGGCAAACATGTTTAAAAATATACCTGTTGCAGATGAAGCGTTAGAGTGAGTTTTATTTGAAGATTCATTTGAAGATTCATTTGACGATTTTTTTGACGATTCGTCTGAAGTTTTATTTGAAGATTTGTTTGAAGATTCATTTGAAGATTTATTTGAATGTAGTTGTTTATTTGAATGAAGTTGTATTGTTAGATGTAGACGGTAGTGTCGACGAGGCTGTCGTCGATGAATTGTTATATTTCATGCCATGCAATATAGAATCTGTAAGAACATTTTTTACCTTTATTTCAATAGAGCCATCAAATATTCATAAAATGAATAATTTAAAACGCAAGAACTCTAACAATGGTGCGGCCAGAATTTGTTACATGAGATGATATTTAATATGACAGTACCTATCCCTCGAATTGGTTCCTGCAATATTTGTGAAGTCACTATTTTTGGTTTTCCGGTCAATGGATTACTGTTTGACCCTGAATCCGAAAAGGCGCCATGGTCTGGGGAAAATGATGTGTTCAGTCAAAATCAAACACGCGATTTATAGGATTCTTATCATGATCAAGGGACAGAGTCACCACTGGAACTTTGACATAACTTATTTTTCTTTTGTTTAAATTGATCAGAAAGGTTTAATTAAAAATCGCTTTCTACAATTTTCAGATTACGAGGTATGTGTGTTACAAAACTTAAGGCAATATTCTGCGACGAAAGTGCATCTACAGTAGACCGTTTACCCAAGATATAGATTTTTTGTTTAAATACAGATACTCGCGTAATCTAAAAACTGTAACGATTTCTGAATGAACCTTTTTTGCCTAGTGAAAAAAAAATTGAAAAGAAAGTTTTATCGAAGTTGCAACGGCATATTCTCTTAATCAAATCAGGGATACAATGACTGCAATGAATAATGACCTGATTTTGTTGCTGGAGAATTCACGTTATATTCAGCAATTACTTTGCCTAAAAGTGATGTGCCTAGAACAAAAAAACTCTCAGGTCTAAGAAGTGCTTCTTCAAAAATATTGGAATATTATACTAAATCGCTTCCATCTGATCATCTATTTTGGTTAGGTATGCACTTGTTTTCTATTCCGTTCCTGAATAAATCCCCTCAAAATTTCAATTCAATACTTGAACATTAACCGATGACTCAATGTCATCAGAAATAGAGTTCTTCCAAAAACCTAAGAATACTAATTATGTTGTAAATGCCTGATATCAATGCTCAACTGCTTTCGCAGGCCATGTCACATGTTGGCCAGAAATTTGATATCATATTTGGAAATGCAACAGTATGAGTTTAATAATTTTCATCGATATCTTTTTTACTCGATCAAAAGTTATATTACACCTTTTGATTCCATTCCAATTCCCTTGAAACCAAGTATCTACATTTTTTTATGGAAGAAATCGAAGTTTCTCCACTCAGTTAGTATCTAAATATAGCTTTGAAGCTCAAGGAGGTTCCATTTGAGGCGAAATTGAAATATTAATACAAGTAGATGAATTCAGATTATTGAGAGAGAATCACATTTTTACTACCATCTTAAGGAGGGTGTCCCGTGGCATTGAGGTCAAATGAACGTCTAATCACGAACGAGTTAAAATTAATAAATATAAATACTTTGAACAGTGTGAAAATAATTAAATAATAAAATTTAATAACCTAACCATATATTTTGAATAGTCGTTTTATGTACGGTAACTGTTTTGATTTCGGAGTCAACGACCCATCACAGCTGTGATTTAAAACTACTCTGGTTTCGCTATAGTTTTCTTGAATTTCTTGAAATATCTTTGCCAAATATCCAATAACCCCATGTTTTTCTGGGCTCGTTTGAATCTTTGAAAACTTATGCACTAGCAGCAACTTTATTATAGGAGAAATCTAATCGTTAAGTGTGTGAAATATGTGTTTGAAAGGCTAATTCAGCATGACATACCTATAACCCTATGTTGAATTAGCTATTTTCGTTATTCAATTTCTCGTCAAACATTTCGATAAGAGGCCCTAGGATTCAGTGACATCAAAGAGGATTACATAATCTCTAAAATATTTCAAATTCGTCACTCGATCTAATACCTCGCGCCACGAGACAACCTCCCTAATCAATCGGAACATTATTTACAGTAGATACATATGTACACTACAAAATACCTGCTGATTTGTCTCCACTCTGTTCTATAATTATTGGAATATTGTCAATCAATACGGTGTCGAGATCAAAATCAGGTGGTTTGGGAATTTCTTTTCCATTCATGTTTCGTAATGTATTTTTACCAGGACTTTCATCAGGACTTTCGGGTATACGCTTTAATGACTCAAACTTTTTTCTTCTACTGCCGCGCTCTTCGAGTTGTACAGCCTGTTCGTCACCGGATGAGTAGGATGCCGCTTTTTCTCTGGCTTTTTCTAAGGTATCTATACGCCAAATAAAACTTCACAATCAGTTTCTGGGATTGCATTGGAATTCATAAAATAGAGTATCTTCTTTCTTATATTTGGTAATTTTGAATGTGTTATATTAGTCGACTCTACAGAAAGCCTACTAAAGTACTAACTGCCTATCAAAAAACTAGTGGTGTTTGTAAGCAAGGGTGGCAAGAGAATTTACATAAGCGACGATAGTTGTGTATAGAATATGCTCAACGTGAAAAAAATCAAAATATATGGATTTTTAAAACATCAGAATAACGCGTTAAAAATGTTAGAAATGGCAGATTTATGAGTACGCGCTATATCGGTGATGGTTATGGAAACGATGGAGACCAATAGACTAGAGAGACACTATATACTTGAACACGTGAGAAGTAAGCTTACCATAATAGCCTTGAAACTCAATTTCATGTGATTCCCATTGCGGACTATTAATTTCTGGTGAAATTCGTTTAGAAATAAAAGTGTTCAAATTCTTAGATTTGGGCCAATAGCATGTTTTTCTATCGGTAGACAACCAGCTACTGGGTACCTCTGAAGCAACTTCCTCATCTCCATAAACGTCATTTACAAATGATACGACGGCATATGGACGATCCATTTTTTCCTTAAAAAACATATGTACATAAATACGAAATATAATACTACTTCAATTGGTTTTCAAATTTTATTATTTATTCACTAGAAGACTAACTAATAATACTGTAGGCGTATAAAAAAATTAAGTCGTTGCTTCGTCAGGTGATTCTCCATGTCGAAATCAGTGAAGAATTATAAAAACTTGTCCTGTAAAATTTATCTTGACAAGCTTGAATTTTTTCGACTTTAAAATTCCTACTCGTTGAAACGAACAAGAGTAACTGGGTAACTATGTATCGCGATCAAACGCTTCTCAACGAAAAATTGCTCCTGAAGTTGATAAAGATTTATCCAAATGATGAATGAAAAGAGCGACCGCTCTTATTCCACATCAGAATCAGCTTTTCATTTATTCAATCCTTCTAGTATGTATACGAATTTTGATTTTAATTTTAATTGACCCTATTTCAACGAATTTCTTTTAATTTCAGAGATATTCTTTAGAGGGAAGAGTTTGATTGCAACCTCACACTCGTCAGAAAAAGTTTTACCGGACTCGTATCGTCATGTACTATTTCTGATATTCACCGATTTTGAGCTGGAGAATTACCTAGTAAAGCAGTGACTCAACTTTTTTTATATACCTTCCGCGAATGAAAGAAAGATCCTGTCATACGAAATATTTTTATCCCGTCGCTGTTTTTATACAGTATTATCACGTTGAAAAAAAAAAATGGATGGTTGCAGAAAAAGTAAAATGAACTTCTATGGATTTTATTAGAAAAAAAAAAAAAAAATTGATGGGTGCAGAAAAAGTAAAATAAACTTCTATGGATTTTATTAACTGGTATCGGAAGTGGTGGCTGCTTTGTAGCTTAACGTAAAAAAAAAAAAAAATCCCGCAAATACAACGCGTCTGTTTATCTTGGATTAATGCATGCATCTTTTCAAGGTTATGTTCAAGTCTGCCGCGTGGACACATCTACAAGATCAAGATTATCATTTCGATTTCAGTCTCGGTCTAGTAAAGCAGTGACTCAACTTTTTTTATATACCTTCCGCGAATGAAAGAAAGATCCTGTCATACGAAATATTTTTATCCCGTCGCTGTTTTTATACAGTATTATCACGTTGAAAAAAAAAAAATGGATGGTTGCAGAAAAAGTAAAATGAACTTCTATGGATTTTATTAGAAAAAAAAAAAAAAAAATTGATGGGTGCAGAAAAAGTAAAATAAACTTCTATGGATTTTATTAACTGGTATCGGAAGTGGTGGCTGCTTTGTAGCTTAACGTAAAAAAAAAAAAAAATCCCGCAAATACAACGCGTCTGTTTATCTTGGATTAATGCATGCATCTTTTCAAGGTTATGTTCAAGTCTGCCGCGTGGACACATCTACAAGATCAAGATTATCATTTCGATTTCAGTCTCGGTCTCGGTCTCGATTTTTCTCCCTCTCTCTCTCTTTTCCTTTGTATTAACTTATGGTATAAGCAAGATCTAAACACAGATCATGAACTATAAATGTTAAATAATTACCTGTATTCAACGGATCTCAATGACAAGGACAGACGATTATCACGTGAACACCACGAAACCTAATGGATGCTAGCTTGTTAATCGGTAATAATATGATTGCTGATTATCGACAATTCGATTAAAAAATGTATTAAAATTGAAATAGACTTATGCCGGGTCTACACGCTGTCTTCAAGTGGGGATGTTGAACACGACCTGTATTCAAATGCGCGTGTAGCTACGCGTACCCTATATTCAACCGAACATATCTTCATGATCCTTGTATTCCCATGTATTTCGATATATCTCGATATCATCTCGATAGTTGCTGCGATATATTTCTCGTGTATGTACATTTTACATTTGAATTCATTGCAATTCAAGTAAGGTTAACGCGGTAAGAAGATATTACAAGAAACCGTTGCAAAAAGTATGTATTATCATATTATATTATTATAATGATCTAATCTGTGTTAAAGGAATAACCATGTCTTTGTCAACTTCAATATAAATCTCATAAAAGTAATTAACCTATAACATAATCGTGTGTTGGTTAATGGTCACAACTGCATGAGATTCGCGTTTAATATTTAATAGGTTTACTACTATGAGCTCAGAAACGAAAGCCAGAAAAGTTTGGACCGACATCGAAGGTCTTGAAATTTTGAAATTGTGGGCGTCTGATAAAATCCAGAAGCAATTTCAATGCCAAACGCGTCACAACTTAATATACGAATCAATCTCCAGACAATTAAAACCATTTGGATACAACAGAACATCAAAGGAAGTTAAAAGCAAGATAAATAACCTGAAATCAGAATATCGAAATAAAAAACCTAGATCAGGTATGAGAATTCCGATAAAAGTGAAAAGTCTATTTCTATAAAAGTCTCTATATGATTCCCGATACTATTAGCAAAGGGAACTCACTTGAGTGCTAACATTTTTGATAGATTTTCCGGTAACCTTTTATTGTTTGCTAAAAGTATTGAGTACAGTTTTCTGCATCCATTGAATGTATACGGTGCTATCTTCTTTATAATTGTGAATATTGTTGAACAACATTTAAGGAGGCTCCACTCCAGATTGGCCATACTATGCCATTTTGCATCAAGTTTTGGGACAACGTGATGCGGTAAATGATGATTTGATGGATGATAGCCTTGCCAACAATGAGGATGCTTCTGATAATGATTCAGCAGGTATACCTCTTCGTACAATGTATACAAGGTGGCCCAGAACTAAGTACATAAAATGATAAGGGTAATAGAGGGTGTCGAGCTGAGTAAATTGTACTCAGTTACTCAGTTCTGCGCCACCCTCTATTTTAATGTTCTTTACCCGAAATATATGAGATTGAACTTTTTAATCAGATAATCCTGATGATAATCCAGATGAGATTTGCGAGGACGATTTGAGTGAACGGCATTTGTTGGAGCAGGAACTCAATCAGGCAAACCAAAATGAAAACAGGTGTGTCCTATGATATTACACACAATACTGATTTTCATCTGCATTGACGATAAATATACGGATATAATGTGCTGAAAGGTCTGGTTCAAAGCGAGACCAATGCAGACTGACCTTATAACTGCAAGCATTTGAGTTCTTTCATCACATCATGTGTCTACTGTATACAAATGTAGATAATTTGGAATACTTATTAAAAATGTACGTTTCTAATTCACAGTATCAACCAAAAAAAAAAAAAAAAAAATATTCAAGAACAGGGTGCGAGCCACGTTCAACCGAAATTACGCAAAATGTTAGTTATTGCAATATATGAAAGTTACTTTGATGCTAGTTGCCATAGATTGCATTACTTTTCAGTTGCAAATTATCTTGTACATTACATAGATCAAGACCATCTCGTCGAGTAAGCTGTAAAGAGGACAAGCTGATCGAAACGCTTATAGCCACAGAACAATCGTACCAAAAAAGACTTGATGCAATGAATGAACGAGAAAGACGTAACGAAGAACGGGATGACCTTGTAGCTCGTTCAATGACACGATTTTTGACAGCATTTGCAATTGTAGCTGAAAATAAAGTACAGTACGGGACATCACTTGTCTCAGGTTCAAGTACGGATACAGTGGAAACCGCTGCAAGAAGCAGTAGTCCTTCGACATCAAAAAAAAAATACTTATATTAGAAAAGATTCACAATTACCCAAAGCTACAGTAACATCCGCACAATGGTCAACTATGAGTATTAATAAAAGTCTTAAAACTGCAACTCCACCCGTGATATTAGAATCACAAATCAGTGATCAGGAAGACGACGAAGACAACATGGGGCAAAATGTTGAAAATCTAGATGACTTTGACATTAATTTTCCTGCAGCGTTCGAAACATCAAATACAGTCATAAAGCCACGAATCATATCGGACGTCCACTTACGTGAGCCTGTTATCTTCAAAAGTGGGACCGAATTACTTACACCAAAAGCCGTAAAAAAAACGCCGAAACGTGACACCATCGTCGTTTACAAGTAACCATATGCTACTGACCATTATATCAATAGTTTTAGGTGATGAGGATAAACTTTTTCGGAATTCTGATACCTGATTTAGGTCTTTCATTTCGATACTCAGATATTAGGTTATTTATCTTACTCGTAATTCCCTCCGATGTCCAGATTTTTTGAATTGTATAGACATCAAGTAATGTAATGATTTAAGTTATGAATAGGTATAGTGATGTCAGTTCACCTTTAATAACAAAAAAAAAAAAAAAACGTACTTGTTAATTACAGATTCATTTAGTTTATTGTAAGTTTGAAAACAGTACAAATATGGTGTGAAATGCTATAGTACCAAATGTAAGTTACCTTCATACGAAATAAATATGTGTTTTGTTGTTGTATTTTAGGGTTTCAAAGAAATATTACATTTTAGTTTTGGATATATGTATAATAATAGAAATATGTATTGACGGGTCCTAATGAAAAAGAGCCGTCTCGCCGGGCCAGTTAGAAAAGAGCCAATCGTCGAAACACAATGGAAATTTCTATAGATTTCGGCGAGTTGGCTCTTTTCTAACCGGACGGCGAGTTGGCTCTTTTCTAACTGACCCGGCGAGATGGTTCTTTTTCCTCAGGACCCGTCGATATATGTAAATAAAAATAATTGATTTCTTATTTACAATTTAATACTAATTTCAGATTAATGATGAAATTGTAAGACACTTAATTTCTCAATAATTGAGTGTTATCAGTCGGAATTCTGTATTGACAAGCCGTCATTCATTAATTTTTGTGCTAACATATCACGCTTCACTTTGGCTACTCCTGGTGCTCGTCGATCCGGGTCTTGCACATTTGGTATAGTACCATACCTCCCTTCCAAAAATTCGACTTCGGCAGCACGTTGTGGATGAAACACATCACCATTGTTTTCGCAAAGATTGTGAAGAATCAGACAAGTTTTCACAACAAGCTTCGTATGCTCAAGAGTTAGATCAGCTCTTTTCAACAAAATTCTCCATCGCCCTTTCAAACGTCCAAAAGCATTTTCAATTGTCATTCTGGCGCTACTAAGCATGTAGTTGAAGTTCTTCTGTGCTAATGTTATGTCATTCGTTAAGGGGTACGGTTTCATAACCCATGTCAGTAATGGAAACGCTGCGTCTGATATTATGTGCAAATTTGTTTCGATTTGTGGATCTGCCTGATTCATACTAGTGAACATACTAAACAACGTGCTTCGCCTAAATATTGATGCATCGTTGCATCTACCTGGAGCTCCAACATTAGTATTGGTAACTGGCTTTGACGCGTAGCCACCTCGTGGCCAAAACCAGTACTACTCTAATCGGGTCATGTACATAGAGATATTATAGATGGAGTACGGAAAACCAGCCATGGACCATGGGCCTGAGGCTTCTTTTCCCTACTCTATCTATAATATCTCTATGTACATGACCCGATTAGAGTAGTACTGGTTTTGACCACGAGGTGGCTACGCGTCAAAGCCAGTTACCAATAGCTGAAAATGTATCAAGGGATGTTTGGAAGATATATTCAAATATATATTCAATTGATTTATCAAAAATGGTGTAGTGAATCGACTTGAAATTTTGGCAGTGAGCATTTCAATTATCTATCTTTCGATGATAAAAATGTAGAAGATTATTATTATTATTATTTTTCCTTAATATATTATAAAGCAAATCTGTTGACAGTGATTAGGGATAATCTATATCATTTCGTCTGATCTATTTCAGTAACAAATTTTCTAATAGGTAATTGGAATTGGAATTTATCCAAAATGCATGCTCACATGAATTTATAATTGTGACAAACTACTGCCAATACCGCAATGGAATGAAAAGACTTATAATTGTAGTAATCTTCTGCACATTCTGGTGGTGCTAAGATTGGTATGTGGGTGCCGTCCATGGCACCGAAGCAATCAGGAAATTGCCATTTTCCAAAAAATCCCTCAGAGAGAAGAGTCCGTTCTCTTTCAGTTTTTGGAAACTGTATTGATTCATTGTAGAACCTGTCTGTCATTGCATTACAGAATTCGTACAAAAGATATCCGACAGTACTCTTGCCGATACCATATAAATCAGCTACACTCCAAAAATCTATATTGCCTTTTAGCACAGTCAAAGCTACGGCAATCCTCTTTGGAACATCAATTGCTTTTCGCATAATGGTATCGTTTCGTTTCAGATAAGGAGTTAACTCTTCACATAAATACCGAAATGACTTTCTTGATAAGCGAAACTTTTTTTGAAACCTGCAATCTAGAAATATTATATTATATGAAGTAAGAATTAAAGGCGAATATATCAAAAACTAAGCGTTATACAAGAAAAAGTTTCATACAAAACTTGAAGGGTTTTGAGGGGGAAAGATAGTGCTGGGATGTGTTGACTTAATGTTGGTTAATTGGTAACTCCGGACTTACCTGTATATTGAGAGACACATGTTTCCCAAAATCTTCCATGACTGTTAACACGTAATTCACTTTGGATCCAACATGATCTTTTGAATGATCTGCGTCGACGTCGTCGGAGAAGAAGTGCTATGAGACTACAGCATCTTTGCTTTATCCTACACATCATTGATATTTCTGCTTGAATTCGTTTTCTATTATTAGATCGCAGCTTTACCCAATTTTTATAGGCTTCCAAACCCATGAACGCGATTTCAATTAATTCAAGTTGAATGTCCATAGTTCATAGATTTGAATAATAAGACAATATGGCGTGTTCAAACAACTTGCGACTATCGATATTTATCGATATTTGAATACAGCGTGTAGCTGAGTGTAGCGCTTTGACTGAAGATACTATGTTCAACATCCCCACTTGAAGACAGCGTGTAGACCCGGCATTAGATTGTAATAATGATTTTCTCTTCGACCTTCGAAACTGGGAAGCCAGAAGCACAGAATATTTGGCGATTATTTGCGCGGGAAGAGATAGAAACTTCCGACGATCTGATTGGCCCATACGTATCCCTTGACAACAGCTAATCAAAAGCCACGCTTGACGAGAAAATGCAAAGTCGTGATTGGCTGAATTGTGTTGGCGTCAGTTCCGCCGGCAGCGACGAATTAATAGATTCGGAAAATAATACAAGAAGGAGAATTCATAATTAGCCGCTATTAGGAGGCGAAGCATCCCATTAATATCATTACGACGGCAGTATGGAAGAACGTCCCAGATAACAATCGTGCGTCGCACGTTACCCGCACGCCGTGCGACGCACGCTGTGCGTGCGAAAACGCAGCATTTTCGCACGCACGACATGAGGCGCATCTCAGTGCGAGCGTAATGCGTTGCACGACATGAGACGCATCTCAGTGCGAGCGTAATGCGTCGCACCGCACCATCAGTCAATATAATATGATATTATATATAATATTATAATATAATATTATAGAGTTAAAATAATCATTACATAATCAAATTGTTATGGATGTTATTGTGCAATTGGATGTTAAAATGTTGATGAGCTATAATATTATATAATCCAGAAAATAACCTATAAACGTACCATGAGTTAAATTAAAAATGATTTGCAAGTACTGATTGGATTTTTATGGATCGAAGAAAAAAATTACGTCAAACGACATATCAAAGCGATAGTCAAAAATGTGATTTTAATTTTTTTTTTTTTTTTTTTAAGTCACATGCGCCTATATATTTGTGTATAACGTGGAATAATATATATAGGGGTGAGCGGGGCAAAGAGGGCACCTCCGCCAAATTTTCAAAATTAAATTTCAAAAAAATTAAATTCCTTCGGGATGTTGTATCACAACAGATATTGGAGGAAGGAGATCGGTGGAAGATGAAGTGGCTTAGTAACAATATATATATATTGACCCGTGTTTGGTTGATTTAACTATTGTTTTATTGTATGTATCAACTTAATAACGAAAGAAGTGGTTGGATAATAGATATCCGGAGTTGGTAAGTGATCGGTTGTGCAGTAGTTGGTGATAAGTGAATAGGTCGGAATTAGTCTGAGAAGTGATTTGAGTGAGAGTGAGAACTGGAGAAGGTAGGCTCGGTTTTAGGAGGGGTTTTTGGGCGAGTTGCATTCTAGCGGAAACGGAGGATCAGGTAAAGCGTGCGGTGGAAAGGAAGTGACGGATCGGATGGTTGCTGGGAAAGAGACGGGTCATGACGTAACACCCCCCCCATTAGAGGGAACATAGGGGTGCATTACCTATGTTACCATATGCGTGGCATAAGGCAATATGTGTGATTATACATAGTTATGAATGTAATAGGCTTAGTACTAGGTATGATTATGTGAAAATTCAGTATGGCATAATATATAGCGTTCGGTGTGCTTTATAATGATTATTGTTTACTGTGAATGTATGTGTGTATGGTAAATGGACCAAGCAGTGTGGTATAAACCTTTATTCAGTCCGATGGTACATATGATAATGTGTAGAATATGATGGGTTATGCATTATTCCTATATGTTTAGGGCTGCCCTTGGTAATTTTGGCAGTGAGCTAGAGTAAGCTTATGATCTAGGAGAAATATAATATAACGTTTAAGGCTGTAATTCTAATAATTCTATTCCCTTTTTACTACATGATTGTGCTACATACATTTATGTTTTTTTTTTTTTTTTTTTTTTTTTTTTTACATTCCAATTCTTATCTACTTTTTGTTTATTACTATCATTCTTTTAATTTTCTAACTTATCGTCAGGAGATCTGTTTCTTAACAGTAAATAATGCTGACATGTGTCGCTTATTTGTTGTATCTAGGTCATACCATCGACTTATTTGTATTTATTTAAAAGAAATCTGTGATTTCCCTGGTTTCCAGAGGGTGTTTTTCGGTGTAGTCCATAGGTAGGATTCGGGGTTTAGGTGTTTTTATGTTAGAGCTGTTCTTACTTATTTTAGGTTCTTCTGTGGGAACGGGTGGCGGCAATGGTTTCAAAGGAATGTTATGTATTGTATCATTAGTTCCACGAGTTCCGGTATTGAAATGTGGGTGTACAATCTCAAGTTCTACCGGTGCCTCACGAAAGGTGCGTTTGGCATATCTACTATGTTTCCGTTTTTTACACGGGCAGAGTTTAATGAGTTTGAAAATCGCGGAGAATGCTGAAAATCTATACATAAGATATATTATTCCTATTGAGCCTAACCCTACTCCCGCGAATGTTAAGGCACTTTTTAAGCTACCTGTTTCCTGCCTATCGCGATGGTGCGTGGTTCTTTCCGTCGCTTGTTTAATGATTTCCTTCAGCGCAACACTATTGGCTCTCAGATCGTCCGTATTTAAGTGTAATGGTTTAAACGCATGAAACATTGGTATTGATGACAGATTTGTTGAATAATTCTTGTTAAGATCGTCATATATTTCTGAAAGGTTTAGCGTGAAGTCTGGCACGTAAGCACGGTGTTCGAGAGATACGTAGGTATTTGTTGTTGTTAGTGTTAGGGATTGTGAAAATGCTTTACACTGGCTATCTAGATGTAATATTCCAGTTTTGTACAGTGTGATGCGGTCAGAGTTTGCTTTTGCGCATGTTATGTGTAAAACTTCAGGTTTCGATAAAGAATAGATCCATGTATTTGGGGTTTGCAGTGTGGACCAATATGGTCCATCGAAGGACGTCATTCTGATATTGCAAGTTTTTAGGTCAATAGGTGGGTTATTTAGGAATAATGCGATCTCACATATTTTATGGTTGTTGGTACGGTATAACGGTTGGTGTTGTTCGCATATGTATACACCTTGTGAAACCTTACAATGTGTAAATTCTGTTTCTGCTATCTGGAAATATGAGCTACGGTCCGAGCTTATCGCGAGGTAGTCTAGGCTTGGAATTATATATGCAAACTTATTCTGTGAGCGATCATAGTTTTGTTGGACTGGTATTGGAAGTAAATGATAAAAATGTAATCTGTCTTCGTTCAGTAATGGTATAGAAAGTACATATATGATGTTCGGTTCACTGTACATTACACTTAATTCTGATAATCTAACCAACTCTTCTGCGTACCCATTTCTTATAGGAGTAGGGAATTGCAGGAGTGGCTCCAGAGATTGTATGTATTGTGAACTAGCTATGATTTGTCCCGGTGTTAGCAGCTTCGGGTGCATTATACCTTGCTTTGCGAACAGAATTGCGTCTATTATATTGTTCAGGTCTAGCTCATATTCGTTCATCATTTTGTCTAATCTATTGAGACTTTTCAATAGTCTTATCGTTAACGAGTTCTGGTTTATTTGTGCTTCTAGTGTTGTTGTTGCTTGCGAGAAAAATACTATTTGGTGGTCAATCTCTTCGATGTGTTTATCTATTAGGTCTATTTCTTTCTGTTCTGTGCCTATCATCGACTGGATGATGTGTGTTTGGTTGACCAGTAGTGTCGCTACGTGTCCTGTATCGTTGAATAGTCTGTCTATCTGGCTGTTGTAGTATTTTCCGTCTGCGTCTGTTAGCGTCCCGTAAAGGGTTTTTTGTATGAATCCGGTAAAATCGTACCAGCCTCGTTTGACGCGCGTGTGTGTGAATTCTGCTAGTTTGGTGTGCGTCTGGTCTGTTTCTTGGTATCCTAGTAGATTTTCGATCTGGTCCTCGTATTTTGTTATGGTTAATAACCGGTTTTTTGTTAGATTAATAACGTCCTGTACGTCACATGCTTCCCCTGCCTCGTTACAGCGTTGACTAATTATGTCGCAGTATTTTCGTAACTTGTCTGACTCATCCGTGAACTTCCGTATGCTCAAGAAATTTACTAACTTCCACTTGTTGGTGAACGTCCGCAAGTCTTCCCATTGTTCGTAGTAAATTCCCGGGTTTTCTTTGAATACCGAGACTTCATATGGTTTATTGGTTGTGTTCGGTTTAGTTAGCCCGACCCTGGAATTTATAAATTTTCACTTTCAGAACGTGCTTTCGTATGACTTCAAGATTTTGTTGGTGTTGTTCTTATTTATAGATTGTATTTCTTACATGTCTATTCGGCGTTAATTACTTTCGTCACGTATGTGTGTTAGTTTCAGTTTGTTTAGATGAACAATTTTAGTTTTATTCGGTGTCAAGCAGACTTCCGCGTTTATTCCGTCAATTATTCTCTTAATTATGTATGGGCCTTTATATTGGTCCTCGAATTTTGTGCGGTTTTCATTTATTAAAAATACTCTCTGTCCGGCTTCAAAGAGGTGTTCATTGATTTTTCTATCATAGTATGCTTTCGATTTCAATTTTGCGTCCTTTAAATTTTGTGCTGCTCTTTTACGAATTTCGGTTAAGTTTGTTAGTAGATCGAGGGTAAATGTGTTGTATGAGTTTGTCGTCGCGACGGTTGTTCGTAGGTCCGATGGTAGTCGAGCCTCTTTACCAAAGATCAATTGGTGCGGTGTGAAATTCGTACCTTCGTGTACCGCGGTGTTGTAACAGAAAATTGCGAAACGTACATACTTGTCCCAGTCTTTACCGGTTCTTGTGTAATGTTTAATGTGTTCAATAAGTACAAGATGGCTACGCTCTAAGGAGCCATTTGATTGCGGCCGATACGCGGTGGTTCTTACTTGTTTAATTTTAAATAACTTGCAAATCTGTTTAATCGTTGTACTCATAAAATTTTGGCCTTGATCTGTTAGTATTATTCGCGGTGCTCCGAAACGTGTAATGTACTCTTTCGTAAATGCCGTGCCTATTGTCTGGGCCGTCGCGTTGGGGAGAGGTATGGCATCTAGAAATTTTGTTAGATTGCATTGAATTGTCAATAAGTATTGGTTGTTTGATTCCGTCGTGGGAAGCGGTCCTACTATGTCTAGTGCAACTTTATCGAAAGCATCTGCTGGGGTGTCTGTAATCAGCATGGGCAGTCGTGTTTTGACCCGGACTAACTTTTTCCTCTGGCAACTGTCGCAGGATTTAATGAAATTTTGAATTTGGTTTTTTAGATTCGGCCAATAGTACTTTTCTCTAATTCTGTTGTAGATTTTTGTTACACCTTGATGACCACCTAGCAGCGATTCGTGATATTCCTTAATGATCCCTGCGCGTAACGCTACGTCGGGTGTAATAGTTTCATTTGTACAAAGTGTGATTCTTACATTCGCATCTCTGAAAATGTAATAAAATAGTTTCTTGACAATGTTCCATTGGAGGACTTCTAACCCTGGGTTTGTTTTGAGAAAGGAAAATGCTTCAATTTTATACATGTGTAATAATTGTTTTAGTCTAATTAAAGTACTATAAAGGTCTTCTAAATCTATTCCGCCTGAGTGCTGGCCTTTGACTACGAGGGTTACAATATATTTGTTTCCGGATTTTGATACGGCTATTCCACGTTTGCTGAGTTTATCGATAGTGAACGTCTCTTTTCGTAACATGCCTTTGTCTAATAATTGTTTTGTTAGTTCGTCGTTCCACATGCACCCGGCTGGTACGCAATGAGCAATATTTGCGCTTTTCACGAATATTCCGTCTTTGGACTCCGTCACGTTAGTCGTTGGCATTATATTATTTATGTTGTCTATAAATTCTTTGAAGCTAAGCGTGTCTGTGCCTTGTTGTTGTGGAGGACCCTGGGCGCACTGCGGTCTTTGGTGTGTATTTTCTTCATCAGTAGTGCTGATATTATCTGCACTGTCCGAGACCGTTGAGTCATCTGCTGATGATAACATTGGTTCACTTTCAGAGTCTGAGATTGCATTAGAACCGGTAAAGTTTTCGGTGTTTAGTTTCTGTGTAGGGTTACGTCTGTCCGAATCGTTATCCGTTGGTGTGGGGATAGTTGGGGGAGTGTCCGATATCGGAGGAATCAGGAGTCCCCCAGGAGATCGGGTAAAGTTTTTCGTCGCAGGCTTAGATGACCTATTTTTTATTCGTCCGTAAGGTAATTCGGGTCCCGTTGGATTTTCAAATCTGCATATGTTGATTTTGATATCCGAATCTTTGAATATATAGTGAATCATGCGGCTTACCCTGTCCCATTCAAGTTTGTCTAAACCGCAACCGAGTTTTGGTATCGAGAGTGACTTCTTTTTATCCCTAATTAACGCTGTCTTCAACTTCACTAATGTGTTGTACATTATTTCGTTTGTTGGTTTGTCGAAGTGTCGTTCTTTCGTGACTAAATTGTAAATTGTGCGTCGGGGATACTGAACTATAATAATATCTGTTACTCGCGGGTTCATTGATTGTAATCTTTTGCGCTGTATGAGTCCGTTCTTTACCATCTGTTTCGCGATGCTCCGCGATGTTTTACAATCAGCTGAGATACAATGGGCTAAATTGTCTTTTTGCTTTAGTAAGTCTCCGTCTATTTCTGTGATATTTCTATTCTGTGTCAGGGGAAGGAAATCTAAGTCTACAAGAAACTGTGTATACGATGGTGTGGAATCTGGGGATTTGTTTGTAGATGTACTGGGTTGTGGCTCATGAGCTATATCTTGTAACCCGACTCCGCGTTTCTTGTGTATTCTTGAGTTGTGTGGGTCTTGCGTAGAGTCTGTAGGAGACTCATTAGTCGGTATGGACAATTTCCTATATATTATTTTACGTTTATGTACTGAGGTTGTTGTAGTCTTATTTGAGTGTGTTTCAGTCTGATTGTCACCACAACTTTCTTGTTCGGTAAAATCGGTTTCCAATCGGTTCTTTTTCTGTATTCGGCTAGTACTAGACGATTCTGTATGTCTTTTTCTTTTAGGTAGTGTCACTCTGAATGGAATGGTTTCTACGTCCGACTCGTCTGTCGAGTCAAGGTAGCCTAGTTGTTTCGTCAATTTCTTTCGCGGTGTTGGATTACCTGAGGATTCAGTCATTCGGGGTCGTCTGGACGGTCCTCTTGTTTTATACTGTCTATCGTAATTTACTTCGGTATCTGAGTTTTCTGATGTTAGGGTTTCCCGTGCTTTTCGTAGTTTGGTTGGTGCGGGGTTTGCCGAATTGTCGGTATCTTGTCTAGGACGCTTCGGAAATTGATATGCTATTTTTTTGCGTTTATTTATTTCGGTTTCCGCGGTACCCGACTCTGACCGAAAGCGTTTGCCGTCCATGGGTAAGGCCTGGGTTACTTCGGGAGGGGGATTCCTTGACAGTGCGTCTGCGTTTGCATTAGCTCTTCCTTTTTTGTAAACTACAGTGTACGTGTATTCGTCAAGTATTAATCTCCATCGTAATAGACGTGATGTCGGGTCTTTGGCGCTGTTTAGCCAGAGCAGTGGCTTATGGTCCGTTACGAGTGTAAATTGTCTTCCGTATAAATATGGTCTGAAATGTTTTACAGCGTCAATGATGGCTAATAGTTCTTTGTCAGTTGTCGAGTAATTAATCTCTGCTTTTTGGAGTGCTCTTGATGCATAGGCTATTGGTAGGTCTTCACCAACTTTACCTTGGCTAAGGACTGCACCGATGGCAAGGTTCGATGCGTCCGTTGTCAGCACGAAAGGTTTTGTGAAATTAGGATACTGTAAAATAGGTTCATTGCAAAGACTGTCCCGTAAGGTTGCAAATGCCGATTGGTGTTCGGATGTCCAAATATAGGAAGTATTTTTCTTTAATAGATTATTTATAGGTTTCGCAATTCTAGCTAGGTTAGGAATAAATCTACGATAGTATCCAATTAGCCCCAAGAACTGCTTTATTTGTTTAGCATTTTTAGGGACCGGATAATTCTTGACAGCTGTTATTTTATCAGGGTTCGGTTTTACTCCGTCCTGAGTGATGATATGCCCTAGGTATGCTACTTCTGTCCGTAGGAACTCGCATTTTTCGGGTTGAAGGGTCAGTCTCGCGCTCGATAGTCTTTCCATTAACTTTCTGAATCTTATTGCATGCTCCTCCAATGACCTTGCGTAAATAACAATGTCGTCTAAGTATACAAAAATTTCGTTGCCTTGTAATCCCGTGAGTACCTGATCCATAAGGCGTTGGAAAGTGGAAGGCGCGTTTTTCTGACCAAAAGGCATTCGGGCGTACTCAAAGTGACCATGTGGTGTTGAAAAGGCTGTTTTAAGTTTGTGGTCGGGGTGCATAGGTATTTGATGAAACCCCGAGGCTAGGTCGAGTGTTGTGAAATATTTCGCGGATCCTAGCTGGTCTAGAATGTCTATGATGTTTGGTAGGGGGTATGCGTCCCCTATGGTTTTCTCATTCAATTTACGAAAATCGACTACCATACGCCATTTTTTATTACCCTGTGCGTCTGCTTTTTTTGGTACGACCCCGACGGGGGAATTGTAAGGGGACGTGGAATGTTGAATAATGCCCTGATCGAGGAGCTTAGTCACTTGTTTTTCAATTTCATCTTTGTGAGCTTGTGGGTGTCGATATTGCTTTGTGTGTATCGGTATGTCGTCTGTAGTTGGTATAGTATGGCTAACCACTTGGGTGTGCCCTAGTTTGTCACCTGGTAAGAAAAATAGGTGGTTATATTCAATTGCGAGATTAATTATTGACTGCCTTTCTTCTTCATTTAGGTGATTTAGTCTGAGGTTTTCCCGCAGGGTTTCAATGCGTCCCGCATCGTGATTAGTTGAGGTTTGGAGTGTCTGTTGTTTTTTATCAATGTTGATGCCGCGACGGTCACAAGTAACTCGACTTGCTTCGCTGTAAGCTATGTGTGAATCTGTGTTTGTCGCGGGTTCGTCTACCTCTTCTAGAGTTACCACAGGTCGTCTTATCTCTACAGCTGTTTCACCGCTGTTGATGGCATAAGCGTACGCCAGACCTTGTCTATTCGTCACGAGGGCATTGCCTAATAAGATATTCGGGCCTAAGTCTAATTTGTTAATTATTCCCGTTTTTGATGACAGTTTTGTTACTTCTAATGCTATTACTACTCTAGTTCGGGCAGGAATTGATATGATGTCTTCATTAAAAATGTTTAGTGTTTCGTTGTTATTGGAGGTCACTGTGTTCATTGGGAAGGAAATCGTAGCGCCTTCGTTACGTAAAAATGTCATGCCTCAGATGCCTGCTTCCTTAATGGGGAATGAATCATCTACTATATGGAACTCGTGAGTATTGTACCCGATTTGGATGTCTATCGTTCCTGAAGTCTCCGCAGTATCTTCTGTAATGCCTATTATTTTGATCTTGTCGGGTCGCGTATACGCGTCATCCTTTACCGCGCCGCGCTTTATTATGTTTATATCAGCTCCAGTGTCAAGAAGAAACGTAGTGGTTTCATTCGCGAGTTGCGGAGTTGATACCCGAGTCTTGGACGCGTGGAGAGACGACGTTGTTAATACACGACAAGTATTGATATTAGCACCGTGATTTCGATAAGATAGTGGAATTGTGCCTGTGTTTCGCGAGAAAACCTGATTCGTTCTAAAACATATAGTCATATTTTCAGATCGCAAAAAGCCTATACTTAGAATTCCGTCTTCTTTAATCGGGAATGAATTATCTACCAGGTGGAACTCGTGCCGGGTCCCGCAGAATTCCATATCGATACTTCCTAGAGTTTTTACAAATCCTTCACGTATTCCTCTGATGTTACGCGTGTCCGTTGGTGTAAAACGAGTTTTTAATGAAATGACTCCGACTTTAATTACATTAATATTCGCGCCCGTATCCACTAAAAGTGAGGCAGTTTTTCCCAGGATTTGTTCCGATTTTATTACAATTATTGGTGACCCGGGAAGTAATTCTCCATCATGACCGGACGCTCTTCGTCGGCTCGGGATATCGCGGCGTCCGTACGAAATTCCCGTTGCTCGTTTAAATCCTCATTAGCTTGTTCTGCGTTATCGTCTACCGCAACATTTACCCGTCCGTTGTTTCTCTGTTGATAAGATGGATACTGTCCGTAATTTCGGTTGTTAAAATGGTTCGGTCGTCCACGTGGACTATTATTCCCTTGGTGGCTATGTGATTGTGCATTACCCGGTCCGTGGCTACTTTGTTCGCGTTGGTTGTACTGAGTGTTCTGAGGATTGGTACTGGGAATGTTAGGTTGGGGGTTTCTTTGATTATGTGATTTCCGCGCGCGGCATTCATCAAATGTGTGACCAATGACTTTACAAAATGTGCAGTGTTTTCCAGCACGTTCTCTCGGTCCACAGATATCGATGGTATGGCCTGGTTTTTTACAATAACTACAGTAAGGTCTAACTTGAGATTCTGGTCTCAAATTCTGTTTTGCATAATATTTGTTTACATAGTCTGGCATCAGGATGGTGTCGTGAGACGGTTTTAAGGTTTTTCTTTCGTCCAAGAACTTTTCAAATCGTATTGCTAAATCTATAGCTTCCCGTAATGTTCCCGGCTTCTCATAAGTTACTCTTATTTCAACCTCGTCCTTCAAACCTTTTATGAACGATCGACCAGCTAAATCTCTTATAAATTTATTTGTCATAACGACTTGGTCTGAGTTTTCTGAATTTCCGGATATTTCTAATGCCGTCTCGACGAGTTTTTCCATCCGCATGCCGTACTCTAATGCACTCTCGCCCCGGTTCTGCACTGCTCGTGTGATTTGCGCCTGCACATCCGGTAACAACTCTTTTGATTTGTATGCCCGTTTTAAATCTTTTAGTAGGTCATCCAATGACGTTAAACTCGTTTTTTGTATATACTTTTCTGCGGCGCCCTCGACTTTTAAAAATACGAGGTTTGTAAATAAAGGCAAGTCTCGCGCATGAACTGATTGCTTGATACTTTCTATTTTCCGAATAAACGAACTTATTGGTATGTTTGCACCATTGAAACTTGGTATCAATGGTATCACTGCTTGCAGTGGCAGATACGGGCTGGGAGTGGTTCCGATGTTAGGATTCTCATCGTGAGACATCTTCTTATATATTTTACGCTTAAATGATAAACTATCTAAGACTTACAGAATGGTGAGCACTACAAACGTTGATCTGGTCAGCTGCATCCCCAGGTTGTAGCCCGTAGTTCCTAATCGCCTTGGCGATACCCGTGAAGCGTTGTAGTTCAGGAGTACGACGAATCCAGATGGGCCTCCGCAAAATGGGACGTGTTCAGGGGTCGGAGACTCGACACCTTGCTGATCCTTCAGTGGTATTGGATTCGTCTAATCCGTAGTTTTTTTTTTTTTGCACTTCGTAGCGAGGGTCTTTGTCGTTGCCTTATTTTACGATTGTGATCGTAGGTTCGTTGAGTACGTGCCTCTCTCTCTCTCTCCTCCTTTGTTTGGATATCTGCTTCTTGGATTCGTGCCTCGTTTTTACATCCAAGGATAACCGGTTTTAAGTGGTGGATAATTCACTAATTTTAGCACTATATAGTCCGGTAAACGAGGGGCACCGCTGCCACCAGTTGTTGTATCACAACAGATATTGGAGGAAGGAGATCGGTGGAAGATGAAGTGGCTTAGTAACAATATATATATATTGACCCGTGTTTGGTTGATTTAACTATTGTTTTATTGTATGTATCAACTTAATAACGAAAGAAGTGGTTGGATAATAGATATCCGGAGTTGGTAAGTGATCGGTTGTGCAGTAGTTGGTGATAAGTGAATAGGTCGGAATTAGTCTGAGAAGTGATTTGAGTGAGAGTGAGAACTGGAGAAGGTAGGCTCGGTTTTAGGAGGGGTTTTTGGGCGAGTTGCATTCTAGCGGAAACGGAGGATCAGGTAAAGCGTGCGGTGGAAAGGAAGTGACGGATCGGATGGTTGCTGGGAAAGAGACGGGTCATGACGTAACAGGGAAACGATTTTTCTTGAAAAAAAAAAGTCGAAAATTTTCCAAGAATTTTTTTTTTTTTTTTTTTGGCCGAGGTGCCCTCTTTGCCCCGCTCTCCCCTATAGATATATAATATTTATATTAGGGTGCTTTTTTTGAAACGACTATTTTTTTTTTACAACTCCCCATTGAAAATCTTGTAGACGTCGAAAAGGGAAAAGGGTTGAAACCACAGCCAAACTACCAATGGCACTTTTGAAGAACACTAAATTCTCTGTCGAATGACTCTAGGATAAGAACAATCCATTGAAATGCGGCTGAGTTTTGCGCGGCGAAAGAAAAAGTCGTAATGTTTACATGCTTTTAGCATGGGAAAACTTGAAAAGAAAAGCGCGAGTGCTGGAATTGGAATGAAGAGCTAAAAATTGGACAGGATTCCCTTTTCGACGTCTACAACAATAGATTTTCAATGGGGAGTTACAAAAAAAAAATGGTCGTTTCAAAAAAAGCACCTCGAAAGCACCCTAATCTATATACTATCTTACTATTTATATATAAATGTGATATTACTATTTTCAATAAAAATGTTGTGAGAAATTAATTTTATTTTTGATTTTACAATTTCAATGAACGTATTTGCAAGTCTCAATGCACTCGCATTACGTGCCCGCATCATGCCCGCACGGATGCGACAGGCACGTCGTGCGAGGCATATGTACATCAATTGATGACTCAGTTGCGTGGTGATCTGCGCGCACGTCGTGCGGATAGACCCGCACGCGTGGGTGCGTATTGCGTCGCATATGCCACGCATATTGTTATCTGGGGTGCTATGTCAAATTATGCCAGGAAAACGTACTATCTCGAATTGTGCTAGAAGAACGTGCTATCTTGAACAGAGACAATATTTCCATTGATACGGCACTGGAATTTGGGGTGCACAAAAAAAAAAAAAAAAACTTTTACTATTTTTTTTTTTTTTTTTCCATTTGGGGTGGAGTATAAAAAGCACTGTTTTTAATAGATTAATCAATTGTTCATTTGAATACAAAAACATAAAATTTGAGATAAGTTTGAATAAAAAAAATTTTGTTCATTGAAACTTATCTTAAATTTCTTGTTTCTGTATTATAGGAGCTAAATAAATGAGGAAATAATTGGAACAATTGATTAATCTATTAAAAACCAGTGCTTCATATACTCCAGGTACCTCAAGTTCCAGTGCCATATCAATGAAAATATGGTCCCTGTTCGAGATAGCACGTTCTTCTGGCATAACTTGAGATAGCATGTTAACGCTTGCATCCTGCCATCGATTACTACTTACATTACAATTATCTATTCTAATTATTTACACCAATTCCAAAGTTTCTGTTTTGTTAATTTGAGACATCGATCGATGTTCAGACGTATATATTAGTGAAAATTCAAAACTTTACTAACGAAGAGTCTTGAATGTTCTAACTTTACAGGCTCCATAGAATAAAATATGTAATAAAAATCTTTAAAAATGGTGACGATACTATTAGGAAAGCAAGCTTGTGGGAACTAACGTGATATTCAAATCTTCATAATATTTCTTTTCTAAAAGTAGAGAAAATTAAACTGAATTTTTGTCTTGTATAAATCTGCTTTTAGGTGTTCATTGTGAGTGATGTATCAAGGGCAAGATTACACTTTCGTCATGTGTGAATACCTCGGTTGATAAATATTTGAGACATTTGCATTTGATATCAGACTGAACGAATTGCACCATTTGAGAGTTTATGTTAGATACAACGGTTACACCTAATTTTGAGGAGTCACAAGGATTACTGAAGAAGGATTGAGAATTGGAAAATGTATTACCAATGAAATATATTTGTTTGTCTTGAAGATAAATCTGTTTCAGAATAACAACTGTCCCATTTTTTAGGTAGCAGCAATTGTTGGGTTTTTTTTTACTTAAACAGAAAGCATGATACTGAATTGATTTTATTTCTTTTTTGTCAACAGAATGTTGATTGCTACTATATTGAATGATTGGATACTCCGATTTTTTTTCAGTTATACCTGAAAAATTCAGATCATACTGTTCTTTGTGGCGCTTAACAAATTGTTGCAAGGGGTTACTCGACGATTTTACTTTTTTTTTTCATTCTTTGCATATGATTTTCAAACTTGAAAGCACTGAATTTATCTAGTGGACCTTTGGACTTAACATCTTCAGATAAGTGAACTAAATTATGTACACTTAGGGACGCGGATTATGAGACGGTCAGTTTTCTGGACAAGTCAGTTATGTTGGCAACACAAAATGAACACACAGCGCCGCATAGTCGGCCGAGCGCGAAGCTAACTCAATCTCACCAAATATCACGTAACTCATGACCTAAGGCTGTTTTGCTCATGACAGTCGAATCTAACCTGAGAATACCGCGGAGGACTAACCTAAGAATAATAATTATTATAAGTAATATTATTATTAATAATAACCCGTTGGATTGACGTGTAAATCAGTTTGGAAATAATTGTAATTCATAACTTCCCCCTCGAAGAATACAAACGGGCGAAAGTTTATTTTCTTTGAATCTTTTTAAGTGATGAAAAAAGAAATTGTAACCTGAAAGTTTACGGTAAGATGATTTTATAAAAATACAATTAAATTAGGTAATGCAAGTTACGCTATGCCTGAAAAACAAGATTCTTTGTGAATTTTGCGTGTGAAAGCATGTCCAGGACTAGATTCTAGATCATTGAGATTATCGTGTAACTCATTATTACTTCTTGACTGATACAAGACATTTATCAAACACAGACTGAACTTCGCAAGAACCACCCGTCGAAACAGGCAAAGAAAGGAAACATTCAGCTTCAGAGAAACGGAAGGAGTCAACTCGTACTAATCCAGAGATAAAAGGAACTCGTTTTGATAGAATCGTAGCCGGGACTTTGAATGCCTACTCCGGCGACTACATCACTCGTCTTTCACATTCTAAACTTTGACAATTCTTAGACTGAGACTTAATATACTATCGGAGACGACTGCTTGCTTCTTATAATGTAAAATTCTTAACTTTAAGCTGAATAAATAAAAATGCATGCATGAAAATCTTATGTTCCAGCTGGTTATTCAATAATTATTCAAAGATTAAAACTTTTAGAATTATAATCTAAATAATACCTATTAGAAAAATAAATTAGTTGGTGAAGTCATCTTGATTTTCAATTCAATTAATTGAATATTATATTCAATATCAAATCATATCTTTTTTATCAATGATAATAATATATCTATATTAAAATACATTCATGAGTTATTATTATCAGTATTATAAATATTCAACATTTTAATATCTTATTAATAAGAAGAAAAGTTGAAAGATTTTGGTGCACGTGACGACCCGCTGGTCATAAATAACAATGTCGCCATAAAAGAAGTTCTACGTCAGCGTCCAAAGGATTATTAAAATCTTGAATTTTACATCCTAAGAAGACAGGAGTCGTCTGTGATAGTATTCTAAGTCTTGATCTAAGAATTATTAGCTTTTAAAATGTAATTCTGTGATAGACGAGTAGTCGATATAGGAGGCATTCTAAGTCAGCGTATAAAGAATTATTAAAGTTTATAGTTCGATTTTTTGAGAGACGATCAGTCGTCTATGCTTGTATTCCAAGTCTGGATCCAATAAATTGTCGAAATGTCAGAAATGTATGAATAAAATCCAATGATCCAAATCTCGTCATTGTTATTTATGACCAGCGGGTCGTCACGTGCACCAAAATCTTTCAACTTTTCTTCTTATTAATAAGATATTAAAATGTTGAATATTTATAATACTGATAATAATAACTCATGAATGTATTTTAATATAGATATATTATTATCATTGATAAAAAAGATATGATTTGATATTGAATATAATATTCAATTAATTGAATTGAAAATCAAGATGACTTCACCAACTAATTTATTTTTCTAATAGGTATTATTTAGATTATAATTCTAAAAGTTTTAATCTTTGAATAATTATTGAATAACCAGCTGGAACATAAGATTTTCATGCATGCATTTTTATTTATTCAGCTTAAAGTTAAGAATTTTACATTATAAGAAGCAAGCAGTCGTCTCCGATAGTATATTAAGTCTCAGTCTAAGAATTGTCAAAGTTTAGAATGTGAAAGACGAGTGATGTAGTCGCCGGAGTAGGCATTCAAAGTCCCGGCTACGATTCTATCAAAACGAGTTCCTTTTATCTCTGGATTAGTACGAGTTGACTCCTTCCGTTTCTCTGAAGCTGAATGTTTCCTTTCTTTGCCTGTTTCGACGGGTGGTTCTTGCGAAGTTCAGTCTGTGTTTGATAAATGTCTTGTATCAGTCAAGAAGTAATAATGAGTTACACGATAATCTCAATGATCTAGAATCTAGTCCTGGACATGCTTTCACACGCAAAATTCACAAAGAATCTTGTTTTTCAGGCATAGCGTAACTTGCATTACCTAATTTAATTGTATTTTTATAAAATCATCTTACCGTAAACTTTCAGGTTACAATTTCTTTTTTCATCGTTTAAAAAGATTCAAAGAAAATAAACTTTCGCCCGTTTGTATTCTTCGAGGGGGAAGTTATGAATTACAATTATTTCCAAACTGATTTACACGTCAATCCAACGGGTTATTATTAATAATAATATTACTTATAATAATTATTATTCTTAGGTTAGTCCTCCGCGGTATTCTCAGGTTAGATTCGACTGTCATGAGCAAAACAGCCTTAGGTCATGAGTTACGTGATATTTGGTGAGATTGAGTTAGCTTCGCGCTCGGCCGACTATGCGGCGCTGTGTGTTCATTTTGTGTTGCCAACATAACTGACTTGTCCAGAAAACTGACCGTCTCATAATCCGTGTCCCCAAGTGTACATTATATGAAACGTACTGATGACCGTAAAGTAATGGCAAAGGTTTCACAAAATATATTAACAAAGCTCGAGCATAATCGTTGTACTTGAGATGTAACTCTGGACTAGCCAAAATTCGAATGGCTATACTTAAAGTCAGAAAATGGTTATATTGATCTTTTGTTAAAGTAGCTTTAAATATTACCGGTCCAGTATATAATAACAACTGTCTGAATTCGGTGGCTTTAAATCTCTCTACATCTTGTAAAGGTCTTGCTTTTCTCGAAAATTCTTTTGCCAATGATTTATTTAGTGATAGTAAATGATTCGAAGCTTGTATCAAATTTGTATTTGTCATTCGAACGTCCCGCTTTCCTTTGACCCAGAACTGCAGTAACTTTTTCATGACTCCAAGACAGACCAGATGCATATAGTCAAGTGGAAAAGTTGAAATCATGCAAATTAATAATCTTTCTAAAATAGATGACTTTCTATGATGCTCTTCGTTTAAGGGGGTATATACACCTTTGAATTTTCAAAAAATCGTTTTTATTTTTATATTTTTTTTTGAATGCTAGTGACCTACTTTACCTGCAAATAAATTGGCGTCAGAAAATCTAGAGGATTTGAAAAGTTATAGCCATGACAGTCCCGAGTTGCGAAAAAGCGCCGCCGCGCAGCGCGCGGACGCTCATATTCGTCTCGTAAATATTATACACTATCTACAGTACCGCCAACACCACTATCTCACTTTTTTTGACGTTTTCATATATTTTGTTTTTGAATTTTATTCTGTGATTTTTCAATTCTTTGTAATTATGATTTTTATACGTATTTAATTTTCAATATTCTTTTGAATTGTGATTATTGATAGAACACATGGCTGCGATCTACATTTTTCGAGGTTAGGTGTCCACTTGTTTGTCAAATGTCATGCTTTCATAACGAATTCAAACCAATAGTAATTTCCAATATTGAACAAAGACAGTGTATATATATGTCTGAGATGAGACTTCGGAATCGAAAGAAGATGATCCATCGAAAAGTGCATTTGAAATCGATGCCAGGAGACTACACATTCAGATTTTTTAAAAGATGAGTATTTCTATCATATATTAATTGCGAAAGTTTGATAAATATTATAAGAAAAAAGGTATGATTGATGAAAGATGAGAGAATTTTCGGAATATTGACAAAAATTGTCAATATCTAGCATCTTCTGAATCTCAAAATATTGAAGATCATGAATTCTGAAGAATTTTTATGTTTTGAAAAATTTTCATCAGATTTTCCCTGAAGCAATTCATTCTTTTTCTAGCAGTCTTACTGGACACCTACCGGACACTGTTGTTGAACAGAACAGGTTAAAACTCACTACAAACCTCCGCCTGGCACATGTGTCTAGACTCGACTCATAACACATCGATGCGAGAGCAGCTGCGGATCCAGCATATTAATCATCAGCCAAATCTTAGAACTTGATTTTCTGTAGCTACATTTCCTTCTCTAGGAGAAGTAGAAAATAAAAAAAAATAAAAAAAAAAATAAAAAGTTTAAAAGTTGATTCCTGAACAATCATTATTTTGACCGGTTGCCGTAAAGAATAAAATCAGCCGTTAGACCGATCTTTGATTTTTAGGTCCTGAATTATTCAGGAGAGGTGCCTCTATCAGATGAACAGAGAACTTTTTGATAAACCCATTTTTAGTTGAAATATTAGAAAAATAAGCAAAATTTTTTTTCAAATTCAGAAAAAAAATCGAAAAAATTCAATAACTCAAGTAATTCTTGCAATATCAAAAAGTTCTCTGTTCATCTGATAGAGGCATGTCTTATGAACAATTGAGGACCAAAAATTCCAAGATCGGTCCAACGCTGGGTCTGATTCTTTACGGCAACCGAGTGATTTTGTATTTTCCCATCTTCAGCGCAGCCACTATTAGACTGGAAGTAATACATGATGTAATATATGGATAATGAAGGTCAAACCCTCCCCAAACATGATGATTTTTTTGAATTTTATCAGAGTCTTCAAGTTAAAAAAAAAGGAAAATTGTTTTTCAGAAATTCAACCAATTTAAAGGTGTATATACCCCCTTAATCTTTGTCGAAATGATTCGTTTGTTCTCAAAGTTGAAGTTACTTCAGGATAAGTTACACGGTTCTGGATGAATTCTCCTTCTTGTATACATTTTCCGCAACCGAAATAGGCATTATGAACCTTAGTCCCAATTATGTAGGATTTTGCAGGTGCATCACAAACAAATGCATTAATTTCAATTTTGATAATTTGGTTTTTTATCATCATACCTGTAGCGGAGACATCTTCAAAGTCATTAACAAAGTATTTAAGAAACTCATTACTGTCATATGGTTTTTCGTTACCGTGATATAATCCAATCAGAAATGGTTCCGTCTGAAAGTCAGCTACTATAGCTGCTAAAATTGGCCAAAACTGGCTGCCGGAGCTTTTGGTTAGCGGAAGTCCGTCTACGTTAATGTTGATCTTCAACTCAATGGGGCAAGTGCTAGGATAATATTTTGAAATAGATTGCGATAAGCCTTGTCCCAGTCCAAAATGAAAATAGTTCCCCGGATTCATTGTAATGACTTCAAGATTTCTCGGAGTTTTAAATAAAGTTCTACAATCAGCGGGCAAGTCAAAGCCATGTGCACGTAAGACTTCTAATAATGCATTGGTGTCTGCATGACTTATATTCCGAGTGACCGCCCAGTTTCGAAGGTCATCCTGAAAATTTGTTTTATTAATATTATCTAACGGTTCGACATTTTCGCACGAGTGAGTAGGACTAGCGCTACCACTACTCGCTCTCAAGTTGTCATCTACATAATCGTCTCGACAGGACGCATTGGAAATATCATCACTAAAGTTTATTGAATCTAATGACACAGCCCGATCAGCGCTAACAGCCACAGGTAGTGGACATTCAAGAGAAATCGATGAAGTGTCCTGATGAGTATCACACAGATCATTGTATTCCTTTCTTACTAGCCGACGCCGTTGTCTCTTGGATATATTATTTTTATCTTTTATCTTGGGCATGATGCCAGGTAGATCATAGTGATATGCGCTGTAGCCTGTAAACCAATGCGTAAGACAAGTGGTTGACCCCTTTGCAGTGTAACAAAAAAAGCTCTGATGAAATTTTTCACATTGATTTAATTCATAATAATGAAAAAAGATATCCCGACTGATTTACTCACTAGTTTAAAAAATTTCGCATTATTTTTCATCGAAATTTTTTTAGGTACAATTTTTTTATCTAATCAAGAAACTTTGCTAATTTAAGTATTGGAATTATTCAACCGAAATAAAAATATAACGTCACAGCATTGAAATTGATGCCTCCTCCCCTCCCCGGTGTAGGTGAAATTATGGAATTAATTTGATATCAAGATGTTTTCGATAGCAATCCAAGTTAAAAAGCATCGTAGTCTTCACTATCGACCGATTAATCATGCATTATTACTTCGCGATGAATGCGATATAGAAAAATTGAAACTTACCTTACACGTGGTAGATATAGGTGTAGCAGAGAATCTCTTCAATCACAACACAGTTTGATAAAAATTTACTCACAGTATATGATATATAATTATATATGGAAATATGTACACAATTTGTATTTAAAAATTACATCAGTGAAAGTTTGATTGATGAAAATTAAACAAAATAAACCCTGATTGCGAACGGCGTGCGGGCACGCAACCGGCGTGCCCGCACGCCGGTACTTCAATGGCCGTTCGTCGGGTTTCCCGATGGAGCCAAACGCAGCCGGAAACGGAAGTTAAAAGCCGACGTTTGTTTGGCGCGCTGCAATTAAGTTTTCCAGAAACAATATAGAAGTACAGAATCCGGAAAACTACAAAAATCGATGTAATACGCTATAAACACATTATACATATGACAAGTAAAATTTTATATCAAATATGATTTAAGCCGGGATTACGATGAACTTAACGTAACGTAACTTACACAATGGAACGTACCTATTAGTTTTGAAAGTTAGCGAGCGCGCGGGCATTTTTAAAAAACGGTGGTCGTGATTATGGTGTTTTAGATTTATAATTATATTATTGAAAACACTAATCAACCTGTAATTCTAAAAATATACTTTTATTCAACGCAAGCATAATTTACGCGTTTTTCATGCTCGATCTCGGTACACAAAGTGGGGGTTTTAGTGACAGCTGAGCGGGTTTGCAAGTGCGCATGTGCAGAGTTCACTTTTAGCTACTTTTAAGTCCTATAGGAGTTAAAAGTGTTAAAATTGAAAATGTGCGGTTTTCATATACTCAACACGTATGAAAATAGTATCATCTTCGAGTGCAATTATCTCGCGTTTCAGACGGTCGAAAATTCTAAAAAAAATCGTTTAAGTAGATATTACGTTAGTAAAATTAGTCCAAATTTCAGATGATTCTATAGAAAATGCATTTCGCGGCACAAATACCTTTTTATTATACGATAAATCATGTGTGTATCTTCTTCGGTAGGGTGATTCAGAATTCGTGACGAATCTCTTGAGGGGTTGTTCCTTGTCAAAATTGGGATCGAAAGTTTCTTAGCCATATTCTTCCGAAAAATGAATTTTTTCCTTGGTGATGTAAAATAGCAACGTCTGCGTTACATTACAGCTACGTCAAACTTATGGAATGCTCAAGGACAGTTCCGCATGATGTAAATTTTAAGAACTAGTTGCGCTTTCCTTGTGATATCATATCGTGATGTCTTTGTTACATTACAGCTAGGTCAAACTTATGGAATGCGCAGGGATAGTTCTATGTTATATAACGTCTACATGGCAATTTGCTTTCTATGCGATGTAACACTGTTACAGAACTAGTACATGTCTGGTACGTCTAAGTCACAGTGATACGTCAGTATTATCTAACAGTTACGTAACCAATGATATGTAACAATGATTTTACAGTGTGATGGCACAGTTATGCACTTGTACCAAGTGTGCTGGCTGGGTAGATTCAAATTTTTTTTTTATTTTTCAAAAACTCTGTTAAATGCATTTCGATTCGTGTGGCGCTCAGCTATTTCCCTGTACCAAATTTACTTAGTACTTCAAAAAATGTCGCCTCTGAATTTTGCCGCCCCCTGATGTCTGCCGCCCTAGGCTATAGCCTACTCAGCCTATTGGGTAATCCGCCCCTGAAAATAGGGTAAAAAAATGGCCGCTCGGGGCTCGACTCTCATATGCTGACCTTATTATTCAAGTTCGCGTGGTATCCAGCACTGAAATGTATAGCTGCGTCAATTCTACGACCTCGCACAAAGCGAACGATCCGTTTATTTATGAGTATTCTGTGAAAATTAAAGAATGAGAAGTAATGCTGCATTTCGTCGACTCCGACCGAGTCAAAGCGGTTTTTGACAGTTAGATACACTGAACATGTTCGATGTTGACCGGTATGAAGTTCGCCCCACAGTCTTCTGTCTCTTTCTTCCCTCGCACTAACTGTCAAAAACCGCTTTGACTCGGTCGGAATCGACGAAATACAGCATTACTTCTCATTCTTTAATTTTCACAGAATACTCATAAATAAACGGATCATTCGCTTTGTGCGAGGTCGTAGAATTGACGCAGCTATACATTTCAGTGCTGGATACCACGCGAACTTGAATAATAAGGTCAGCATATGAGAGTCGAGCCCCGAGCGGCCATTTTTTTACCCTATTTTACAGATCGTAATTTACGAAAACGAACTTTTTTTCGATTTCAATACGTTTATACGTCTACGGCAATACTTCACCATATAATACGTCGAATGCCCTTTGCAAAAATCCATTCTGTGCCTTCGTCGCGAAATGCAGAGTAAAACAAAAAAAATGGTAAAAACACCCCCTCGTTTACCCTATCACATCTCGTTAAAGAATAGGGTTAAATAATTACTTCAAACGATTTTTAAAGAGAATTATTTTTTAACCGCGACATAAAAAATACATTTTCATTAAATTTGAAGCATTTAGTATTACACCCAGCGTTTTGGAATATATTCTTTTCCATTAATACTACTGACAATTCTCGAAAACAAACAAAATTTTATGTCTGAGAGCATGAGAATTTCCCAGATCGTTTTCGAAAAGACTATCTCATATGCCTGAAAATGCTCATCAAAAGAATGATCATCAATGGTGTTTACAACTAATATTACTTCATTTACAGCCTCTAGTAAAATTTAATTGTCGTAATAAAAAATGGGCCCTTCTTCAGATGCCATCATCAAGATTGTGCCTAATTCAGTTATTTGGTTGCCCAAATATTTTAAGCTGTCAGTAGAAGTAATGTTATGTATCGTACTCGGCAGAAGTGATAAGAATCGATTGTAATATTTCAAACGAGCCAATTCTTTGATCAATTTTACTGGACCAGGTTCAAATATAGAACTTTTTGAACCCGATTGACGCAATACATGGCTAAACTTCAATTGACTTTTTATAGCTGAAGTATGACCAATATTCACACGACTAATTGCAGCATGAGCAGCTGTCTTTGAATGTTTGTGTTTTCTTTCTCCACTTGAACATGAAATATTCATAAGTGGCCCGAATGACCGTAAAGCGCGATGGTAATGAGTTAAAATATGATGCTTGAACTTGAGGCAATTGGGAAATAAAGTTGTAAGCAAAGTCAAATATTCACGAACTAGTACTTTAAAATAGCTAATTATACCATTGTGAATAACATGAGATGTTACAATATCAACAATTTTCTTAAGATGTATCAACAATAGCCAGTGTTCATCGTCTTCATGTACAAGATCGCCTATTAAAAGATGGATGTTTCGGATAAGACAGTGCATTTCAGATGACGACATATTTATACACTCGTTCTTTACATGAGATTGAAGTATCTCCGGAGGTTTATTTCGTTTTTCAATTGGACCATAATAAAAGCCACGAATTCGATTATTTAATAACTCTAATGTGAACAATCGTTTCATATTAATATAAACATTTAATATTTCTCCAATATCATACTGACACACCCCTTCAAAAATATCGTGCATTACGTCAACACACAAAGAATCAATTACTCCAGAATTTGGTAAATCACTGAAACAACTTGGTCGTTTCACCCCGAAGGAATCAAAATTTTCGCTCTTTATTTGCTGATCATATTGTTCTTGTGTACGTAATTCACTAACTTCATCGCAAGTACTTTTTATTGAAATTTTATCAATCAAACAAAAACGACGATAATAATTACCAGAAAAACTTGTTATGAATCCGTGGATTGAATTGATACCCAAATTGTCACCAATTACAGTAAGTACTGAAAAATAAACAGTCTTCTGTTGAGGAGTATCTTCAAAAATTGTCATGCCTTTTTCTTCTAAATCTTTTAATTCAGTTAAAAGTTTTGATGTGATAATCTTAAAATCAACATTTTTTTCGTCTAAAGTATTGAAAAGTAACGAGATAAAAATATTTTCTGATTTTGACTGAACATGCGGTGGTAGACATGGTATCATAGCATAAATTGCGCCCATTTTAGCTAATCCTCGGTGACTACCAAGAGGATTATTTGTCTCATAATCGTCATAATAAACAATTAACGGTAGCACGATTTTATTTTGAAAAAATGTCTTCTTATTTTTCCAAAGGTCACCTTGTGTTGCGTTACTGACCAGCTGAGATTGAGTGGATAATGAATCAAGATATTCTAAAATACTGTCTAGAATCAGGCCCGGATTAACCATAAGGCTAATAAGGCTATAGCCTTAGGCCCTCAAAATTTTTGGCCCTTCAATTTTCAAAATTTGACTTTTCAGAATAGGGTTTAATTGTCCTTAAATTATACTGTGAACTTTTAATCATCAGTCATAAAAAGTCGCCTGAATTTGCAATGTGTCGCCTTAATCCTGGAGAAATCTCGTATGAATAGTTGAAGAGTTTTGTACGTTTCAAAACAGGCCGCTTCATCAAACTATATCGATCAACACAAATTCAAACTGCACGCAGTCTTATGAGCCTCAGTCAGCTCTAGCGTTGCGCGCAAATAATATACTTTGTAGCCACTGTCAGCCAGCGAAGGTTCCCGAACGCAATCTAAACGCGTGTTGCTGTTGCACTGTCTGTTTTGATGTGAACTAAACTTGGTCGAGCGCCCAGTTTCCGCGTTTTCTCGCAGTACAGACAAACAATGCGCTAGCTCTTCGACTTTTGCTCCCATAGTTGCATCGTGCAAGTATATTATCACGTAAGTAAAATTCATTATCGAGTGTGGAGTGAAGCTGTGTGACTGTCATACTATTGTTTGTCGCGCCTGACCTTATAAATGAAAATAACAAGATGTTTGGTCTACTACCTACTTCCGGTGTTATTATTTATGTCATGAGATGAAATCAAAAATCTACCCAACGACGCAAGGCCTACAATTGGAAGAAATCGAAATATATACCACTTTTAGCGCTTATGGTATTGGCCCTATTTTAACCCTGAAAGGGGCATATAGTTTTGATTCTTCCGTGCAGTGGGCGGCTAGGCCTTACGTGGTTTCGGTTTTCAACTCGGGGAGCATGAATGCATGCTCACCTGTCAACCCTGTCGTATGTATCTAAACGAATCGTTTCCATCTTATAGGAATAAATACCCTGATTGCATGATGTCGAAAAAGAAAGGTGGTTGGCAAAAATTGAAAGAATCGGAGGACAGACAAGAACGTTTTCAATCTGTATTGCAAGAAACTCCTACTCTCCTAAAATTCTTCAGTCCAACTTCATCTCGATCAAGCCATGATTCTCAAAAACCGTCAACTGATGGTGGTAGTGCTGGCATTAATGAACCTCGACCAATTCCGACTGCTTCCTTAGCACCTCCTAATTCTTCGTGTAATTCAACTGATATAAAAACACCCACAAATACCAAATCCATCCCGTATTCGAACGATCCTGGCGAATGGGATATATCATCAAGACAAGAACAGCTTCTTGACTATTGCATCGAAAAGGGTCCGTAATGTTTTCAAAATTTGGATGCTGACTTTTCACTTGCGCAACGTGTATATCGAACGCAGAATCGGTACCTAACAAAATCAATGTTTGAATACGTAATGCCAAACAAGAGCGTCGGACAGCGAGAATGGTTACTCTACTCACCGTAAAAAAAAAAGTCTTCTGCTTTTATTGCCTACTGTTTTGCCCTAGTAAAAGTGAAGGTCTATTCTGTGAAGGTTTCGATGACTGGAATTGACCTGTTTATATCTCGAAGCACGCTATGAGTCAACAACATACTTCGAGTGTGGGCAAATACTTAGCTAGGAAAGATATCCGCAATAGAATTGATGTTCTCAATGAAGCAGAATTTCAAAAAACACGTGACTACTGGAAAAAAGTTTTACGAAGAGTGTATGGAACCATACTCTTTCTCGCTGAACGTGGTCTACCATTTCGAGGTTCTGTGATAAAATTGGATCCAAGCATAATGGAAATTATCTCGGAATTTTAGAATTGATCGCGAAATTCGATCCCTTCTTTTCCCAGCATATCAATGATCATGGAAACTGCGGAAGAGGTCATGTGTCCTACTTATCGAAAACAATCAGCAATGAATTCCTGAAATTGATGGCCGACAAAGTACTAATATATATCATAAGTGAGATCAAAAGTGCGCAGTATTTTACCGTATCAGTGGATTCTACTCCTGATATTTCACACGTTGACCAATTGACTGTCATCATTCGTTACGTTTCACAGAATGGACCGATTGAACGTTTTCTCACATTCCTGAATATTCATAGCCACACGGGCGAAGCATTATCTGCTACATTACAGAATTTTTTGCTGAAACATGGAATAGATATTAGTTTTTGTAGAGGTCAAAGCTACGACAACGCCAGTAACATGAGCGGTAAATATGCAGGAATGCAAGCAAAAATTAGAGAAATGTGTACTTTCGCTGATTACATTCGATGTGCTGCGCATTCGCTGAATCTTGTTGGTCAGTCTGTAGTAGATTGCAATATCGAAGTAACTTCTTTCTTTGGTCTGGTTCAAGCGCTTTACAATTTTTTCTCATCCTCAACCCATCGCTGGAATTTACTTATATCTGCACTGCCTAAGCGATGTCTCGTACCTAAGTCGCTCTCCGGGACACGTTGGAGTGCCAATGCTGAAGCGGTGAAGGCACTCACTTTAGGTTACATGCCGATCTTGGGATTGTTGGATAGTATCAAGGACGATGATTCACAGAAGTCAGGGACTCGTACAGGTGCTAAAGGATTGGGCGATTCTATGCATAAATTAGAAACAAGTATTTTGTGTGAAATTTAGAACGATCTTCTCCAAGTTATGAACAAATGCAGTTTAAGCCAGCAGAGTTCTCGAATTTACCTCAATACTGCTGTAAATCTACTACGGAGTCTTCAGAATTCCATTCAATCTTTTCGGGCGAACTTTGACGAATACGAACAACGAGGAAAACAAAAATCCAATGAAAGCGATTATAAATTTTCTAGACCGCGAAAGAGGACAAAGAAATTTGACGATTTCTCTGATTCTTCTTCTGAATCTGTATTCAGCCCTAAAGAACAATTCAGAGTCAATACTTTCATTCCCATAATTGACAAACTGGATACTGCATTGCAACATCGCATTAGTGCATACGCTAGTATAGAAAAAACCTTCCACGTCTTGGCTAGTTTTAAAACTGGTAACTCGTTGTTCGAAGCATCTGAGGATATTAGGCGCCTCTGTCAGAAATATACAGCAGATCTTCCGGAAGATTTCACAAATTAGTTCGTTATGTTTGTTGATTTCGTCGAATCTTCAAATTATAAACAGGCAGATAATGAAAGTAGGTGCGCCTGGATGTAGTGTCCTCATTGATTCAAACGTTATTGAGAGTTTCCCAAACGTCGATATTGCGTTGAGAATTTACCTGAGTTTGATGATTACGAATTGCAGTGGGGAGAGGTCTTTCTCATTTAGGCCAAGCAATAGAGGTTTTTTTCGTGACACAAATACTACCTGAAATCTGACTGTGCAGTCATATAATAGGTAGTGCCTAGATGTTTTTTATCATAAATGCCACTCCTGAATCGTCTTGGTTTTTTTTTTAGAAGCGAAAAATAGCCAAAAAAAGCAAAATGTTTGCTTTTTCGCTTATAAAATGTAAAGTATTGATCCAATCGAGAAGCTACACTGGCACTTTTTGTAGAGAATTCGAAAACGAAAAAATTGAGAGGTGACGCGTCTCGATCGGATCATTAATTTCGGAGAAAAGTAAAAAAAAACGGAAAAAATCATCAATTTTTCAAAAATTCATAACTGAGTCAATTTTTGAGATGAAGCGTAGTCCCTTCGGAGTTAAGTTGGTATTATCATATACTTTATTGGTGCAAAACCTGCAAGCTGTCGGATAAATAGTTTCTGCACAATTGCAGTTTTTTGAATTTGATGTACTTTTTTCAAGAAGGTCGTGATGCTCGGCTAGTTGTTCGATTTGAATTTTTCTAAAAGCATTTTGAAGAAGAGAGAAAATACTTGAAATCGTATATTTTCCCGATACCGACAAATGATTTTCAGTGGGTGAAAAACGGTGCCAAACAGGAGCGAAAACGCTCGAGCGCGTCGAGGTAGTCGTAGAGTGGGGGTCGCTCGCTACGCGAGGAGAAACCTATGTATATTATAATATATACGGTATAATACAGATAGGTTTCTCCTCGCGTAGCGAGCGACCCCCACTCTACGACTACCTCGGCGCGCTCGAGCGTTTTCGCTCCTATTTGGCACCGTTTTTCACCCACTAAAAATCATTTGTTGGTATCGGGAAAATATACGATTTCAAGTAAATTCTCTCTTCTACAAAATGCTTTTTGAAAAATTCAAATCGAACAACTGGCCGAGCATCACGACCTTCTTGAAAAAAGTACATCAAATTCAAAAAACTGCAATTGTGCAGAAACTATTTATCCGACAGCTTCCAGGTTTTGCACCAATAAAGTATATGTTAATACCAACTTAACTCCGAAGGGACTACGCTTCATCTCAAAAATTGACTCAGTTATGAATTTTTGAAAAATTGATGATTTTTTCCGTTTTTTTTTACTTTTCTCCGAAACTAATGATCCGATTGAGACGCGTCACCTCTCAATTTTTTCGTCTTCGAATTCTCTACAAAAAGTGCCAGTGTAGCTTCTCGATTTGATCAATACTTTACATTTTATAAGCGAAAAAGCAAAAATTTTGCTTTTTTTGGCTATTTTTCGCTTCTAAAAAAAAAACCAAGACGATTCAGGAGTGGCATTCATGATAAAAAACATCTAGGCACTACCTATTATATGACTGCACAGTCAGATTTCAGGTAGTATTTGTGTCACGAAATCGACCTTTTGTTAGCTCTATTGCTTGGCCTAATTATTGAAAAGAGTCAAAAATGTCTTGCGTGCCAACATATCGCAGGAAATTCTCAATTCCTTGTCTCTGCTTAGCATAGAGAGTGAAATTGCACGTAATTTAGATTTCAATGACGTAATACATGATTTTGCCAGTGTCAAGGCCCGGAAAAAAATATAAAATATGTCAACATCGATTCGAATAAAAAATTTGTTACCTTGTAAGTTGTGCAATACTATTTGTAATCTGAAGACTGTACTTAAACCTAATGCCAATAAAAAACAAAAGTGTTTTTTTCTACCTTTTTTCATGTATGGAGTTGCTTTATTTTCCCGTCACCGGTTTTTGAATTTCATTTATTGGATATTTGGATCTACATTCGGCCTTCTTTGCAGAGTAGCCTTAGGTATCGTGACTACCTAATCCGGGCCTATCTAGCATATTTGGAGTTTCTAAGAAGCGCTGAAAATTTTTCATCGGAGACATAAATTCAATGGTTATTGGAACATTGACAAGTTTTTCTGATCCATCCTTTGACCGGTAGTCATCTCTTTCTCCAATTTTTACTGATAAAGGAGGAAGATACGTGCCAGATTTTTTTAATACATCAAAACGTTTGTGTTCGGTCTCCAAATCTTGAAAAGGATTGATAAGTGACTCGTGTAAATTATTTAAATATGTTAAATTAGCATTGGATTCACCAAGTTCTTTTAAACGCGACATCAAACCTGTTATGAATATATTTAGAGGCGAATTACGCATGAGAATTGAGAATCCATCAATAATATTTTGTACACGATTACGTGAAATGTCGTTATAGTTATATAAGGAGGATATAAAAGATAGCGATTGTTCAATGCGAGAGTTATTTAATGTGCTTTTGTTGAAATATTTATCAAACGATACATTGAAACTCATTTTGAATATTCAATGTAAACTTAAAAAATGAAATGAAATTGCTTACTAGCTTGATAAATTATTGCACGTATTATTAAAGCTTTCCTCCGTTGATGTTATGGGTTATATAACTCTCCATTTTTTTCATTTTTGCACAATATTTTGGTGCCATAGGAGGAATTTCGTATATCAATTTTTGTATAAACATCCAAAAATTATATGACAACTTTGAGTAGTCACAATCCAAAGCGAAAAATATCTTAAAATTTAAATCTAACGCTTCAACAGGATCGGTGACTTTGTACTTGCAGTCATCCGCAATTACATAAAAACTGTCGAACCTTCTTGGTGTCCCAACAAATATCATATACGGCTGGATGGTTTGTTTTGATTCTATTGCTTCACGCTTTCTGTTTTCGATAGCCTCAATTACTTGACTGTCAATCTAGAATAATATATTAACACTCAATGAATGTACTCTACACTCAAATTTATAAGTTTACTTACTTCTACTATTGTAACCAAATCTTTTATTGGACACGCTTTCCCTGCATTATCATTTGCTGGGCTTTGCACATTAGGTTTTGCTTTTTTGACCAATCTTATTGAAGGTGGTTTTAAATTAGTAGGTTTTAACATCTAACCCAACAATAGTAGAACCGCAGCTTGTTCATTCACTATAAATTTATAATAAAATAATGCATATAATTTTCAAAATAAAACATATGAATTAATAATATAAATATACCTCCTAACAATTCATGAAGTATTTTTATTAACTCTGTAGCTTCATCAATTTTTTTCAAGCTGGAATGAATGGTTGTATATATTTTTATGAAGTCACTCAAATTCGCCCATTTGTTTTGCAAATGATGTTCTTTGCCAGAGCATATTTGGACGAACTCGAATTTAATCTAAAATCAAGATAAACAGTTTAGAAATTTTTTCATAATTTTTATATATTTACAAACATAATCACAAAATTAGATTACTTACAAGATCTGATCGGTTATTCTATTAAAGACAAGGATATTCAGTTAAAATTGAAATATTTTGATCTTTTCCTGTCTTCATTAAACTACGTCTGTGTCTGAAAGTATCTGCCCGATATTTATGGACCTGCACCCAAGGTTCAATATGAGTTTTCAGCCATTCATTTTTAGCAATAATTTCTATAAGAAAAATATTATGGAATTGATAATTTATTGTCATAGCTAATGTTAATAAAACATCAAAAAAAAGTTAGAAGCTACCATCAGTGCAGTCATCGAATGATTCTGGTTCAATGGAATTGGTGTCGTGTACTTTAGGTTTCAAAATTCCAGCTGTTCGTAATGGTTTTCCTACATAATTAAATCGTTCCACGAATTTTCCACAGGCGTCCACTCTAAATCCATTCTCACTTGTGTAAGGTGTGTAATATAAGCCCTTGTCTTCTTTGAACGTTGATTCTACTTCCGCAGCGAGTTTTATAAAACGATCTTTACAGATTCTAATAACAAATTTGCAATAAATTTAAAAAAATAGAGATGTTGAATAGGGATCATGAAAACATTGTGAAAAATTTATTGGTTCCTACGTATTTTCATTCTTTACTTTGCTTAAGTGGAGACTTCGGTGAAATTTTTGGCAAAAACAGGTTTTTTTAATTCTCACAACTTTGGAAAGACGTATATAAAAAAATCCTTGCAGCAGTTTTTAAATAATGTCAGTATAGATAGTGAAAAAAAGTTTCAGCCTCCTGCGATAAAAGTGTAAACGCTGTTGTAATTGGGATCCTGAGATCCTTTATACAACTACGATTTGTTTAAGGATCCGTTGTCGAATTAGGAGTTGGAACTCGGTCGTACAAAGTGATTCAAGTTTATTAATGTATGAAGAGTTTACAAAAGGTGATTTACTACGTCTAACTGAGATCTGGCATAACCTGCCCTAATATCGGTCTTGATGTTCTGACGATGAGTATTATAATCATCGCTTATTTATTACGTATAAGGAGGTCGCCTTGTTTCTGCAATTGTTGTTAGTTGCGTCAAGCCTCGCACTTGCACATTCCAGAGTATTGCCAAAGTGTGTCTCAAAACATCTGGATTGCAACACCTTGATACTCTGGTTGCAACATCCCTCCCCCCTTAGAGAGAAAAGCCCTTAGGATTTTCTTCTGAAATCAGACAAATCTGCTGGCTTGCGTCGTTGTGCGTACGCTTGCCTATTATGTTATCTCTAGGTTAGTGGTTTACATAATGTATCCCGTTACAATGTTTTTATATAATCGTTTCTTAGTCTAGGTTAGTATGACCTATTTTCTATATCATTTTTCTATGAGTCTAAATTGTTTCAAATTTCTAGTTCCAAATTTCCTACTCGAGTCATATTATTCAACAAAAGGTTTCAATCGATTTACATGTACTCTGAGATTCTTCCTATTAACCTTTATGGTGTAATTAACGTCTGAGTTTACCTCTAGAATAGTATAAGGACCAATCCATTGAGATAATAGCTTCTTCGATCTTCCTCTGCGTACAGTCTCGTCGTATAGTAATACCTTATCTCCAACTTTGAACCCTTTTTCTTTGGTTCGTCGGTCGTACTCGATTTTTGACTTCTCCTTGGCTTCTTGCAGATTTTCTTTGGCTATCAGATTGCTAGCTCGCAATCTCTCTCGTAATTCTCGTGCGTAGTCGTCATAGGTGTACGTTGGTTCTGGATCCTTTTTCAGCGATGTTGGTAGTTCAGCTCGGTGTCCATACACCAGCTCGAATGGTGTAAATCTCGTTGCAGTGTGGGGCGTCGTGTTATATGCAAACATAGCATATGGTAACCATTCGTCCCAGTTGCTCTGTTCTTCGTTTATGTAATGTCTCAGATATTCAGCTAACGTCCTATGTGATCGTTCTAAGGCTCCATTGGATTCAGGATGATAGGCCGTCGTCTGAATCTTGTCGATCTTCAACAATTTACAAGTATCTTTGAAAACGTTACTCAAAAAGTTCGTACCTTGATCGGTGAGTATTCTCTGTGGTATTCCGTGTTCGCATACGATCCTGGTCGCGAATTCCTTAGCTACAGTGTTAGCTTCTTGGTTCGGAATAGGTATTGCCTTGCTGAATTTTGTTAGACAATCTTGAAACGTAAGGATATATTTATTTCCTCGTTCCGTTTCCGTCAGTGGTCCTACGATATCCAATGCACATTTCTCAAACGGTTGATTGGGAGTGTCAGTTATGACCATTGGTGCCTTCGTCTTCTTGCTGAGTTTATTCTTCTGGCAATTCTCGCATCTCGAAATGTGTTCCTCGACTTCCTTCCGTAATCCAGGCCAATCGTGCTTCAATCGGATTCGTTCGATCGTTCGATTAACTCCTTGATGTGCTCCTAATGGCGTATCGTGGTACTCATAGATGATCCTGTTCCGATCTTCCTCGGAATATTCTTGTTCTCGGTTGTTCAATTCTTCCTCTTCTTTCCGCTGACTTCTGGTCACTGCGTACATGCGACTCAAGGCATCTGTGTTGGTATTTGCCTTCCCTGCCTTGTACTCGATCTCATAGTCGTATTCTTCCAGCTTCAGTCGCCATCTCATGAGTCGTGATCCTGGATCTTTCACTCCGAATAACCATGTGAGTGGTTTGTGATCTGTAACAATCTTAAATCTGGTACCATATACATACGGTCTGAAATGATTAACTGCCCAGACTATGGCTAATAGTTCCTTTTCTGTGGTGCTGTAATTGCCTTCTGCCGAATTGAGAGTTCTACTTGCGTATGCTATTGGCAAGTCACTTCCTATTATTCCTTGCGACAGGACTGCTCCGATAGCCTTGTCGGATGCGTCTGTCGTCACGATGAACGGTTGTTCGAAATCTGGATATTGTAGAATTGGTGCGGTCGTCAACGTCTTCTTCAAATTTTCAAAAGCTTCTTGTTCCCTCGAAGTCCATCCAAATTTCACCTCTTTCTTTAGCAAATGTGTAAGCGGTTTTGCTAAACTCGAGAAATTCTGTATAAATCGTCTGTAATATCCGGCCAAACCCAGAAATCCTTGAACATCTTTTACAGTCTTTGGAATTGGAAATTCTTCTACTGCTCGGATCTTCTCTGGATCTGCTTTTATTCCATCTCTAGTGATGACGTGTCCCAAGAAGTTGACCTCTTTCCTCAGAAACTCACACTTGTCAGGTTGTAACTTCAATGAATTCTGTCGTAAGCGTTCAAGTACCTCTTCCAGTCGTTTGTTATGTTCGTGCAAACTAGGAGCATGTATGACAATATCATCGAGATAGACATAACACCTAAGGCCTTGTATTCCGGAAAGTACAGTATTCATTAACCGTTGAAACGTAGCAGGTGCGTTCTTCAGTCCAAAAGGCATGCGATTGTATTCGTAGTGACCATGTGAAGTGGAAAATGCCGTCTTGCACTTATCCTCCTCTTCCATTGGAATTTGGTGAAATCCTGATGCTAGATCTAGTGTAGAGAAATATTTTGCCTTACCCAACTGGTCCAATATCTCGGTAATATTAGGCAGTGGAAAGGAGTCTCCTACAGTAACCTCGTTCACCTTACGGAAGTCAACTACGACTCTCATCTTCGTCTTTCCTGATGCGTCTGCCTTCTTCGGTACTACTAGCAGTGGTGCATTCCACTGGCTTTTGCTCTGTCTGACTATCCCGTCGGCAAGCATTTTATCTACCTGCTCGTTTATCTCCTGCTTGTGTTTTTCTGGAAGTCTATAAGGTCTTACATTTATTGGCGCAATATCTGGATTTGTAGTAATTCTGTGACTAGCTGCGTTCGTGTAACCCAGATAGTCTCCTTCTAAGTGAAATACATCATGAAATTCTTCACAAATATCCAGTAAGCTTTCTTTTTCTTCTCGATTCAGATGATTCGTACGTAGGTTGTCTCTCAGCTGTTGCATTCGGCTCGCGTTACTCGGTGTCATTGTTCGACATGCATAAACTTGCGTCATATCTGTGTGCTCTTGGCCTAATGCTACTATTTGTACACACGGCTGTTCCAGTTCTACATCATAATCGTTTGTATTCAAAATGCTGACTTTGCACTCACCGTCGACTGCGTTGGTGATGCAACTCCCCATGTATACTCCTGGCTGTAACTCGATTCCTTCGACGATACCTTCCGTGTCGTCGTGTGTCTTTGCACGGACTATCTTCTCGCTTCTTCGTGCAAGCGATATGTGAGCTCCTGTGGCTCCTAAATTCCATGTCGTTCCGTACAATCTTGCGTATTTTCCAGATCTGAGCTCGACGTCATGCTTCTCGAGGAAGTCGCCTCCTAAGAGACCGTCTGCTTCTAGTGGAAAATCGTCTTTAACAGCGTAAAAAGGGTGCGATATGTGCCTATCACCAACCCTTATATTTAACCTGACCTTACATAAGGTCGCAACCGGTGTTCCGCCTATTCCTCTGAGCGTGATTACACCGTCTTCAGCCATTACTTCGCCGTCAATTCTTCCAACCTTTACTAAGCTTACCTCAGCTCCTGAATCTAATAGCATTGTTCCGTGTCTCGTTTTGAATTCATCTGCCTTGATCGTTGCATGGTTTTTCTGTTTAGATCCGTTTATTAGGCAATTTACTGGTACGACGCGATACGGTTGCCTGTCCGCCGCGCCTGCTCCTCGTTTCCCGAAGTCTCTTCATCTCGCCTGCTGGCGTCCCTAGAATGACTTGGTTGGACCCGTTCCTCTCTTCTAGGAGGTCCCTGATTTCTTCCATAGCCTCGCCTATTTTCTTCGGCTAATCTGGCTCTGCAATCTCGAAAAAAATGCCCTGGTTTTCTACAAAAATGACAAATTACCTCAACTCTTCTCACGTATCTGCTTGGTGTCGGCAATCTCTGCGGATAACTGGATCCTGTCTTCGCTGAGCGACACTCTCGTGCAAGGTGTCCTGGCTTCCCACAGTTATAGCAATTATTTCCTCTGTTACCTTCTCTGCTGTTGTGCGGTTGATTGTGTTCCCGATCCGATCCACGAATAGGGCCTAAATCTCGTTCTTCTTCTATCGCAAGTGATATGGCTTCCCTAAGATTTTCACACTGTCGGCTCTTGACCAATATCTTCAGCTTGTCGTTCAAACCTCTGATGAAGATATTGACAGCTTGTTTTCTGACCTGGCGTTCCAGCGTCGGTTTCGAATCCTCTTCTGCGGCTTCCTTCATCGTCACTTCGATTACCTGTGCAGTTAGTTTCTCGACTCGTGCTCCATATGACTTCGCGTCCTCGTTGTGACGTTGTCTACAGCTGCTGAATTCCACTTGTAACGAAGCTAATGTCTGTGTGTCGATGCTCATCGACTTCAGTTCTTCCTCCAGTGTCTTCCAGGTATCAATTGATTTGTATTCTAAAGCTCGTGCCGGAGCACCTTTGATCCGCGTGCTCATAACAGCTTTTAGTAGGTTTTGCGTATCCTCAGGTCGTATTATTTCACGTGCATATTTACAAGAGCGTATAAAATCACAAACTTTTCCTCGGTCACTGCTATCGAAGATCTCGATGTCCTTCAACAATTGTCTCACGGTAACGGTATTTTCTGCCATGTTAGTTAGTGGTTGCTTCGCTTCTATGTTCTGAATCTGTGGTGATGCTACTTGCTCTCGAGTCTTGCTTTTAACAAATTCGCGCAATGCCGCACGAAGTTCGTCGACCGTATTTTCTTCGGTTACGTTTATACTAAAATGCTCACAGGCTTGGAAAAGATGATCTCTTCGTAAATCTTTAATCCACGAGGTTTTACCTTCTGTAATGCGTCTTTCCACCAAGTCCCAGTTCAATGGCATTTGCTCTTTTCCCGAAGATTCTTGTGCTGCTGCAGCCAATGATAAATGCAAGGCGTGCCTCTGGCTGGGAGGTAGTACGCCAAACAACGGTGAATTATCCCCAAAGCTTACTTCTCCTTGTAACTCAGGTTTAGTCGGAGAGTCTACGGATGCTGATCGTTCTCTTCCTTTCTTTGACATGTGACGTCACGGTAATTTCTTCAACGATGTCACGATCACTTATTCTTCTGATTCACTCGCTCGATACTTGATTCACTTGTACGATTCGACGATCCCTGCCGCTGCCACCAGTTGTTGTAATTGGGATCCTGAGATCCTTTATACAACTACGATTTGTTTAAGGATCCGTTGTCGAATTAGGAGTTGGAACTCGGTCGTACAAAGTGATTCAAGTTTATTAATGTATGAAGAGTTTACAAAAGGTGATTTACTACGTCTAACTGAGATCTGGCATAACCTGCCCTAATATCGGTCTTGATGTTCTGACGATGAGTGTTATAATCATCGCTTATTTATTACGTATAAGGAGGTCGCCTTGTTTCTGCAATTGTTGTTAGTTGCGTCAAGCCTCGCACTTGCACATTCCAGAGTATTGCCAAAGTGTGTCTCAAAACATCTGGATTGCAACACCTTGATACTCTGGTTGCAACAGCGAGGAATTTTTGACAGCGGTGAGAAAAATCTTCTTCGCAAGGTTCCTTGCGCTTACATTTTCATCGCAGGAGGCTGAAATTTTTTTTCACAGTCTATACTGACATTATTCAAAAACTGCTGGAAGGATTTTTCTATACAACCTGTGGCATACTAATAAACAAACGTCACGTGGTACGACTGGGGGTACGGTAGTGGGAGAGGTGAGGCTAGCTCTCAGGGCTAGCCACTCTCACATGAACCGGCACCCAGGGTGGTACACGGAGCGTATACCCGAATAAACTACGGAGTACCCTACTGAAAATTTCCAGGTGGAAATCCATGGGAAAACATATGAATCCAGGTGGATTTTTGTGGAGTTCCATGGAAATCTATTCAACATCCAGTAACATGAGAAATCTATATGGATCATTTATGTGTTTTTCATAGAAAGTCCAGTGGAATTGATATACGTATTCTATAGCTATCCTATGGATAATGATAATTGAAATCCATGTGTCTAAATCCATGGAAAATGACATATATAAGTGAAAGATTCTCATAGAAAATCCATAGGAATCCCTGGATTTCTATTAAAAAACCATGCAATATTGCCATGTTTTCTCCATGGAAAATATCGTGAAAAATCCAGTTATGATACATGTAATTTCCAGAGATTACATATACCAGAAACCATGGATAATTTACTGGATGAGTGCAAGATTCCTTTGAGAAATCTATAGGAATCCACGGATTTCCACGTATAAACCGCATAAAAATTAGTAAATCACAACTACGAAGAATGTTGTAGGAAATCCAGCAATGGCACATGTAATTCCTAGAGAAAAATTATATGATTTCCGGAAAAATTTTATGGACAACTACAGGATTTACTATGGAGGATCCACATCAATCTGTGAATTTCTACAGGAATAACATTGTAAATTTCCAATTATTATTCCTGGACATAGTCATAGGAAACCCAGCGATCTTACATGAATTTCCCAAAAAGAATCCATAGACAACTACAGGGTTCATTGTGGAGGATCCACATTAATCTGTGGATACCCACAGGAATACCATGGTGGATTTCCGATTATTATTCCTGGACATAGTCATGGGAAACCCAGCGATCTTACATGAATTTCCCAAAAAGAATCCATAGGAAACTACAGGGTTTACTGTGGAGGATCCACATTAATCTGTGGATTTCGACAGGAATACCATAGTGGATTTCCGATTATTATTCCTGGGCATAGTCATGAGAAACCCAGCGATCTTACATGACTTTCAAAAAAAGAGTCCATAGATAACTACAGGGTTTACTGTTGAGGATTCACATTAATCTGTGGATTCCCATAGGAATATCACGTAAAATTTCCAATTGATATCCATAGTGTCTTAGGAAACCCAGCAATCATGCATACATATTAAATCTGGAGAGAATTACAATCATATACTGGAGAGAATCCGTTTAAAGTTACCATACGGTAACTACAAATGTGGATCCAATACTAATCGTAAATGCATTTCAACAAAATTAGATAAGGTGAAAAAGTGGACCAGTAATATCAAAAATTATAATATAGCATAACATGAGTAATCAAGTAAACAAATAGATTCAACCGTATCGATCATAGGCCGTGGATAGATAAGCTATATGTATGGCAAAGTACTACGAAATTCTGTAATATGGGATTTGGTACTCATTCTCTTATACTATAAACAGGACGCAGTACCATTTTAAACAATCCAGCTGATTATCTCGAAAACTAATGGTTGCAAAGAAAAATGGTTTGGCTGAAATTTGTTGGATTTTGAAGGGGACATTTGTTAATAACATGGGTTTCGAATTTTTATGAGATTTTATGGGGTTTTGATAAGGTAACTTGAGTTTTTCAAATAGAAACCCTTATTTTTTTAGTGCAGATTCGGAATCTACAGAAAAAAATACAATACTTTTATGGGAAACTTTTTTTTTCTGAAAGTTCAATTTTTCATTTTTTTTTTTTTTTTTTTTTTGTTGAAAGATTTTTTTTTTTACAATAAAAAAAAAATTTCCATGAAAAATATGAGGTAAGAAAAAAAATTTCAAGAGTGAGAAGTTTTCTTATTCTTATTGATTAATCATGGCTAGTCATTTTTTAAATCCATTAATCACTTCGAGAATGTTATTCATGATATCATCTATAATAATAAATCTGAAATATTTTTCTCTACAACCATTAGTTTCCGCAATATTCAGCTGGATTGTTTAAAATGGGACACCCTATATGTACGGAGTTTATGGTCGGTAGGAATTCATATCACTTAGCCAATAGATTAAAAACTCATATACGTTTCGAATTATTTATTAGGATATACATAACGGCGATATTTTTGTGGATCAGAACCTACTTAAAGAAATCTGAACTCCCTACTTTTCTATAATAGATAAATTAGGTACTTCACACAAAGCATATGGGGTGTTCCACGTGAAACGGATCGGTTCGAGGAGCCTATGGATTTCTATACGGTTCTATAGTATTCACTGAAAATTTCCAGGTGGAAATTTAGGGATAAAGGCAGGCAACCTAGCCATACATGGCCACTACACCGCACGCGCCCCGCCTCTACGAGCGAGCCAACGATCTGACGCCGGCTATCGCCGCACTTACGCGCGACGCCACAACGTGGCGCATCGCAGAAATTTGTCTCGCGAGTAAAGTGATATGTTAATATGAGTATGGACCCTGGTATTCGGCTACTTAACGCGACACACCGTGCACCGACTCCTTCGCTAGCACATCGTCCAGCTATCGCTCTGACCGCCTTCGTCATCCCGACAAGTCACATATACGTGTGGAGTTTACCTGCTAAATTGTCTGCTGAAATACGCAATCAATTACTTTTTATTGGACATCCCCTCCACCTGGGTAAATGTTCGCCCAATTACCCTACACTCCCCGCCATCATGCATTTACATGGTTTTCCATAGGAATTTCGAACTGGGAATGTATGGGATCCTATGGATTCATATGCGTACTTAACGATATGGAATCCATAGGCTCCTATATGGATTCCGTATATGAAATCCCTAAAGATCCCATAGCATCCATCTGTGATTTACACCTAGGAATCTATGGAGAGCTTATGTAAATCTCCATGGTTTTCCATCGGAATTTCGAACTGGGAATCTATGGGCTCCTATGGATTCATATGCGTACTTAACGATATGGAAATCCATAGGCTCCTATGGATTCCGTATATGAAATCCCTAAAGATCCCATAGCATCCATCTGATATTTACACCTAGGAATCTATGGAGAGCCTATGTAAATCTCCATGGTTTTCCATCGGAATTTCGAACTGGGAATCTATGGGATCCCCTAGGTTTCCATGAACGATTGTTATGGGATTCCCATACAAAAATCCATAATTTCACATGGTATTCACGCATGGAAAGCCCCTGGAATTCCATAGAATCCTGTAGATTCCCAGTTCGAAATTTCGATGGAAAACCATGTAGATTTACATGGGATTCCCACATGGATTTCCAGGTGGATTCATCCATGGATTCCCCACCTGGAAATTTTCAGTAGGGTGGGCTGTGGAAAATAAAATTACTCATATAGCGTTAAATAAGTTGTTGGCACTTTTGAAAACTAAGCACACAGAATTACCCAGAGATGCCCGTACTCTATTAGGAACTCCGGGGCAAACGAAAATCACAACAGTTAGTCCTGGGCATTATAGTCATTTCGGCGTGCGAAGTTGCATTGTACAATTATTGAGACAGCAAACTATAAAAAACTTGAAGACGATAGAAGTTTATATAAATATTGATGGTCTGCCGCTGTCGAAAAGCACAAACTCTCAAGTGTACCCGATTTTGTGTAGTTTAGTTGCAAATCCCCATGTGGTTGATATTATAGGGATATATCATGGTTACGAAAAACCCGCGGATGCTAATTTATTTTTGAAAGATTTCGTAGATGAAGTGATTGATTTAACAACCAATGGTCTCTCTCTGAACGAACGTATCTACGCGTTCAAAATAAAGGCTTTTATTTGCGACACACCTGCTAAAGCATTCATCAAATTGACGAAAGGGCATTCAGGTTATAATTCTTGTATCAAATGTCATATATGAGGAAAATATATTCATAATAGAGTCTGTTTCCCAAATTTGAATAACTTACGATTGAGAACTGACACGGATTTCCGCTTAAAATTACAAGGAGACCATCACACAGGTACATCGATACTCGAGCAAATTCCAGGCATTGATATGATCGATGATTTTCCGAAAGACGCATTGCATTTGTTTTATTTGGGGGTGATCAGAAGACTAATTCTCCTCTGCTGGATCAACGGTAAACCACCAAACAAATTATCTGCGGGCCAAATACAGAAAATATCACAGCTTTTGATTGATTTGAAAACAGATATACCGTGCGAGTTTAACCGTAAACCAAGGTCATTGAATGAATGTAGAAGGTGGAAGGGGACAGAATTTCGACAATTTTTACTTTACACGGGACCTGTAGTGTTAGCGTCTGTGTTGAATCGCGATCAATACGTTAATTTTCTATGCTTACATGTAGCTTCCACTATTTTGTCTTCCTCCAAGCATCTACAAGCACGCTTAGATTATGCCGATTCGCTACTAAAATATTTTGTAGAAACATTCATCCAGTTATATGGCAGACAAAATGCATCCCAAAACGTTCATAATTTGTTACACGTTTCTCAGGATGCACAAAAGTTTGGAACTTTGGATCAATATAGTGCCTTTTCCTTCGAAAATTATATGCAAATATTAAAAAAATTTGTTCGGAAACACGAGAAACCATTGGAACCAATCATGCGACGTATAAGTGAACAAAATGGTTTTGCGCCTAGTAAGAATGTAACCGAACAACAACATAAACCCAAACTGTTTAACCAGCATGACAGAGGTCCTTTAGTACATTTGAGCAATGTCAAGCAGTTTGAGAAAATGATATTTCGTCGATGCACTTTCGCAATCCGCGAGCCGGATAACTGTTGTTGCTTAAATGATGGGAGTATTATTTTGACAAAAAACTTTGCTGCTGACAGAGAGGGTACGGTTATACTTGGACATAAATATTTATCAATGGACGATTTTTACACCACCCCGTGCAGATCGTCAAAATATGGGATTTTTAAAGTAGATGATGTAATAGGGCCCCTGAATAATTGGAAATGGAAGGACATTTCGCACAAGTGCCTTACGCTCAGATTGGAAAACAAATTCGTCGTTTTCCCTTTATTGCATGTGAACTAATAATCACTCTGGTTGGGTGAAATTCATGTAACTATACACTTATTGCACATATCAGACATAATATCGGTACGTGAGTCGAAGAGTATGGCACCTCAGATTAACGCCCGAAACTATGCCACCTCAGATTGCCGCCCGAAACTATGTCATCTCAGATTGCCGTCCAAGACTATGCCATCTCAGATTGCCGTCCAAAACTATGCCATGTCGGAATACAGTTGGAAAACATGACATATCGCCATGAACCTTAAGAATATGCCATATCGCCCGATCTTGAAGAAATATGACAACGCTGTATTCAATAATAATTAGAAAAATGCATGCAATGACAAAAGTCAGTGACCGTTTGCAGAAACGTCTGAAAATTAATTAACAGGTATATTTTCACAGAAAAGCATCGTGCTGAATGAAGGCTTGTTATATTCATTCTAAGTTATTTATTCTTATGAATTGAGTTAAGGAAAATGTATGAAAACCATTTTTGGAGCGAAACTTCTCCAGCGAAGGTATAGGGGTTCGAAGAAATGAAACGGAAATCAAAGTGAAATGCTGTAGTGGTGTTTTAATTGAGGAAGCGATTTATTGATTGCTCATTTTGGTATAGTTGTTGAATAAATTTGTAATTTACAAGGTATTGGGAACCCGAGTTCTTCATTTATTTCAACGTCATTGTACATGATATAAAATCGGATGAATATTTATAGGTACATGTTTTTCTATACTTTCATTCCCAACGAAATTCGTACTGTTATCTCATACCGTATAATCACGATAATCTGTTAGTCGTATTGAGGCCATCTTATTTTGAGAAAACGAAATACCAAAAGGAATTTCAAAATGAACAAATTAGGATTGTGGAAATCCACTTTTGCGAAATTTGTATTCTGGCCCAAACTAGACTGATCGCGTCTGCTCTTTTTAAAACAAATAATAGAATTAAAATGTGGATTAATTTTATAGTATAAAAATTATAAGGTATTATTGATGAAACAAGTCATTGTAAAAGTAGTGATGTTTCGCTGGAATGAGCCGATTTTCGCACAAACGTTTCAAGTCGTCGATTTTATCTTTGCTAAGGTTGAGTTTTTGTTTGTAAGCCTTTTCTAAACTGCCCATATTCAAGAATTTTTTTTTCAATGAGATTTTCTCCGTATGCACCGGTTCGTCAAATCTATATTTGTATTTTACAATGTTTTGATTGCTTGGTTCAAAAGATATTTCTCTCAATTTACTGATTTTAATTTTTTCCCAGTGCATTGTGTCGGCTAGTGCTGAGAAGTCAAAAATCTCATCTTGACTCACTTGATGGACAACATAGGGATTTTCAACCTTAGCTGATCGCATAGTTTCATACCACTGGTCTTGCGTGAAAATGTTTTTGTTGCGAGCGGCTCTTTCGATTAAACCGTGCATGCTGTCTCCGTCATTTTGACTGTGACCAACTTCGAAGTATCTACAATAATTAAAATAATAGAATGTCTCCAGTTGCTACGACGCAATGTTAAAGGAAAATTAATTCAATTATACAACCTGTGCGTTATTTTCACGTTGAAATCTGTTGCAGCTTTAAGGTACATAGTGTAGATCGTTTTGTTGCGGTTTTGACCACCGCAATTATCGCTGTAAAATCTGAATTCCTCGATGTTGTTTTTGGAGTTCTCAGCAATTATCCGCCAAACGATGCTTGATATTTCATTTGACCCTCTTTTACCATCCGTTTCGTTCCATACATTACATATCCCAGCGCGGATACCCATGTCGTAGGTTGTGAAATTATAAATTGACAGCTTTCTCGAGTAATACATACTTGATGCATTGGAACGGGGTGTTGTTAAAACTTTTTGCAAATCGAACGAACCAACGAAAAGTTTCCGATTTGCGCAATCTTCAGCTGCAGCTTGAGATTTATCGCTATGTATCAGGTCACGAATAACATTTTTGTTCATTTGGTGCTCATCGAATGTTTTTTGTTGAATATTTTTTTCTTCAGCGGATAAATTTTTGAATTTGGTACATTCATCGCATGCATCTTTCTTTGGCACGTGAAATTCTAAATTATATTTTGTATTAAATATACGTCTATAATAGCTGAGTGATGCTATTTTTTCGATATTTTTCGCACTCATGAAAGCTTTGTACATTCTGTACATCGCTGTGAGATTGAGCCCCTCTTCCAGGTATTTCTTATTCGTCCTTTCCCTACAATAATGGGACTCAACTCGAGGAAACATCTGTATGTGTTCGTGAACACCTTCCGTAATATACAGCGGGTATTTTAATGGCCGGTTCTGATGCTTTCCACGCTGATCTTCGATTAGAAAATGTCCACTCAATGCGTCTCCTTTTTTCTTTTTTATAGTTTCGATCCACTGCCGCGAAATTCCTTCAAAAACAACGTAACAATATGAGGCCTATGTCTTATGAGAATGCTGATCATGCTATTTGAATAGTTTGAACAGTGTATTTGCAAATTGAATTCAAACCTAAAGTGTTGAAGAACATTGTGCGACACACATGTACTTTTTTAGTCGGCGTGGCCAGATTGTATTTGTAACTGTTTTCTTTTTTTGGTTTTATACCATCTTCAAGCATAACTTTTCTTTCCTTCGGCTTCGAAGCCAAAACTGATTTGTCGACATAATCCCATTGTCTTGTATGAGAATCCAGCTAATTAGGCATACTTCTTTCATTTTTCTGGATGGAATCTTATTTTTCCGTCCAGCTCCAGCTTGTCCAGTATCACGTGCTGTTTTTGCAGCACTATCCTTCCATGATTTTGAGTTACTTAAGCGCTTCCGTGTGATTATTATTTGCTTGGCGCGACAGATATTTCTTTTGGTTACCGCACGTTCTGAAAAATTACCTCCAAGAAAATTGATTTGCATCAAAATCAATCCAATGGTTGAAATGATATAAAATGAAATTATAATAACGTTTGATAATCTAATAGATCTTAGATATTTGAATCAAATTAAATTCGCCGTTAAATGCCGGAATTACGATATAAAAAAATCGATCAAGTAAATCGCTCCACTACTTTCAGTCATAATCGCGATTTCAGGTAATTGAACTAACAACGAGTGAAATATTTATCAATCATGTATCATTTACATGCGGACATGATACTGTGATTTTAATTATTTCGCTCCGAACTATATATAGCAATTTTTCATACTCAGAAAATAACCAATATGAGTAGAATAGGCTCGAATAATTTCCATAATATGGCTGGAATAATTTTCAACGACAGACCGACGGACATTTGCTGAGAAAGGCGAGCTTCACGTTTCCGACGTCTCTGGACTTTGATTGCGGCAGCTGTTCGCAAAGTCATTTTTCGACCGAATACAATAATTTCTCTTTCACTCAAATGACGAAAAGTGAAAAATAAGAGACGTGATATCGTAGTGGTTTCTTAAATGTATAGTTAACAAAACGTACCATTACTATTTTCCCCGCTATCAGATTCTGATTCAGTTTCTCTTTCGAGAAACGTATGTGTGTTTTCGGATTCTTCGTCCAAATGTGATGACCGCTCATCGTTATCTGCATCATCGGTCATACTTTCATTTTCTGATACACCTATTGTTCAAATCAACAAGCCTAAATTAAAATCATAAATAAATAGTATGGTTCAAAAAAATGTTTTTGTAATAATACCATTGTAGTCAGATAATTCCATATCAGTGTGGTGTAGGTTCATAGAAGAAATATTTTTTGAATATTCATTTGAAAACGATGGGAGAGCTAAACTTTCATTCGCATGGGTTACTACATTTCCTATTCCCTCGAAATCTAAAAGTGGATAACATATTATTGAAAAGCGTTTTTCTAGCCAATAACGATATGTTAACATTGAATAATTATGCTCAGTGTCAGTGGACTAAAATACTAAAAATGGTATCTATACACTATACTGCAAATTGTTGATTCAGTTAATTTTAGGTTTTGGATGTGAGTTAAATAGACGAAATTTTGGGAAATATGAATAAAAACCAATATAATTACATCTTCCACGATATTCATGGCTACACGAAGCCTGCGTGACAATAGATTCGCGAGTATCCTCGTCTACGTCAAAATGCAGTTGACACATCTCTCGATAAGCCCGAAAATTATGATCACTCACAGGGTTATCTAGAAATCATTGGATGCGTTAAAAGAAATGTACTCTGATGTTTGAACAAATACATGGTTAGGAAACTTCCCTGCAAGAAATGACGGATACATTCCGATAGAAACTGATAGCTTACGGATAACTATTCCGGATAAGCCGTTATCCGACTTATGTCTGTTCATATCCGCATTATATTCGGATGAAAATCTCCATCCGGGAAACCATTAGGGACGTACCTGTCCGTCTTCGACTCTGATCCACCGACTCTGTCGAACCGGTAACTATACGTTTCTATCCGCATTTTATCGTATACGAAAATGAACGAGACAATTTATGCGGGCCTATTCCGATATCCATCCGGTTTTGCAGACCCGGCAACACCGAAAGCTATACGACTCTGACCGGCATCCGTACGGAAGAGTATCATATACGGCCCAGTCCGGCTTTGTATTAGCGTGCATCCAGGTCTCGGCGGCGGTATCTATCCGCCTCCGACCGGTCATCCGTACGGAAATAGTACATTACATAACGAGTGCGCAAAATAGGTGATTCCCGCACGAGTCGGGTTTGTCACCCGAGCGAAGCGAGGGTGACAAAAAAGACGAGTGCGGGAGACACCTATGCGCACGTGTTGCGTATACTATTTTCCCTAACGAGCTGTGCAAAATTCGACAACACTGGCAATCTGACGGGGCGTCCAGGGGCGCAGCCCCTGGTAGGGGTGCAGGGGCAAAGCCCCCGCCGGGGGGTTGGGGGGGGCAGAGCCCCCCTACTACATAAAATCGATTTAAAACTTCATAAATGATTAAAAAGACTTTTATCGAAATGAGATTCTAGATGTTTCTTCAGGAGTGCAATAGCAAGAAGTGAGCTACTTAGAAATATATCGGATAATAGGTCAAAAATCGTGAACCGAAAAAGTGCTTTATGTGTCATAGGCCGTAAAACCGCGATTTTAACCTCGCTTCGCTCGGTTTAAACGCGGTTTTTGGCCTGGACACATAAAATTCTGTATGCCATACGGCCGAAAAAGTATTTTCTGACGAATTTCATTATAATCCTCGCCTTCGGCTCGGATTATAAACTCAAATTCGTCGGAAAATACTTAATCGGCCTAGTGACATAATGTACTATTGGTGGTGGAGGTGCTTTGTTTACACTTTTGAGATCCGGCCTACACGTTAAAATACCATCACAATATAGGAAAAGAAAAAAAATAAAATAAAAAAAGAAAAATAAAAATACTGAAAAAAATGAAAGAAAAAAAAATAAAATAAAAAAATCAAAATATTGAAAAAAAAATGAAAGAAAAAAAAAATAAATTAAAATATTAAAAAAAAAAAAAATTAAAAAAAAAAAAAAAAATAAATAATGTATATATACATTTACCTATATATACCTTAGGGTGATTAAAAAAAAAAAATTTTTTTTTTTTCCTTTCACTAACAGGCTCAAAAGTTTCATTTAGGTCAAAAAGTATGCCTGTTAAAATATGAGCTCTTAATATTAATATTAAGAGTGGGCGCATCGCACTTTTCGATTTTCCATAAGAATAACATGGGATAAGTCATTCTTGCTTCTTCTGATTTTTATAACTAGCAAATGATATGTCACACAGAGAATCTACAGACATATTTTTGTAGAGAATTGAACGCTCTACAAAAAAGCTCCGAGTTATTTTCCAATAAGTCCACTCGTTCAAAAGTTATTCAAGGTCAAAGTTTAATTTATTTTAATTGATTTTAATGTTAATTTTTACAATTTTAATTTTTTTATTTTTTTGTATTTTTCGTTTTTCATTTTCCAACCAAAACATGTCTGTAGATTCTTTGTGTGACGTATCATTTGCTAGTTATAAGAATCAGAAGAGGCAAAAATAATTTATCCCATGTTATTCTTATGGAAAATCGAAAAGTGCGATGCGCCCACTCTTAATATTAATATTAAGAGCTCATATTTTAACAGGCATACTTTTTGACCTAAATGAAACTTTTGAGCCTGTTAGTGAAAGAAAAAAAAAAAATTTTTTTTTTTTTGAATCACCCTAATATACCTATATGTATATTTTGTATACGCAAATTGTATTTTGCGTACGCTAAATGTATTTTGCGTACGCAAACCTATTTTGCACACGCGAACCGCATTTTGCGCACGCTAACGAAATGGGTTAGGGAATCTGGCATTTTGCGTACGCAAATCCGTACACAAAATCGAATTTTGCACACGGCGTTAGGGAAAGTATCATGTACGGCCCAGTCCGGCTTTGTATTAGCGTGCATCCAGGTCTCGGCGGCGGTATCTATCCGCCTCCGACCGGTCATCCGTACGGAAAAGTATCATGTACGGCTCAGTCCGGCTTTGTATTAGCGTGCATTCAGGTCTTGGTGGCGGTATTTATCCGCCTTCGACCGGTCATCCGTACGGAAAAGTATCATCTACGGCTTCGTCCGGTGTCTGAATTTTTCGACCGCGGTATATTCCAAGTCCCAAGAGCGCAGCCTATCCGGACCCATGCATTTTCACGTCCCGCTCTTCTGGACCGCGGTTTAATCGGGTCCGGAGAGCGCAGCCTATCCGAACCCGTGCGGTTTTACATCCCGCTCTACTCAGCCGCAGTATCTATTAAAAATTCCCAGAGCGGAGTCTATCCGGACCCGTGCGGTCTCACGTCTCGCTCTACTCGACCGCGGCCAAATCTAATAAGTCCCGAGAGCTGAGTCTGTCCAGGTATACAGGGTGGTCCATTTAAGTTGACACAGCTGAATATCTCGAGAACAACGTATTTTAGAAAAAGATGTTTCGAATAAAAGTTTTATGGTTTGAAGAGGGCAAAACACTGTGCTATCGTACTTTTCATATGGTGGGGGTTTACAAGGTCATTTGGAGGTCATTTTTGTTTTTTTAAATGAGAACGTATACTTTTTCTTACAGATTCGCATTTTATACTGAATTTTACAAAACTTTTATCCCAAGTTTTTTTGTCTATGACATCAATTTTTTTGAATAATTTTTATTTTTTTTTCAAATATCCGCAATTGACCGGTAAATTATGATTCAAAACTAAATTTATTTCAACAGATGCTCAAAATTAGGCCCATTCACTTCAATACATTCCTCAAAACGTTGTGAAAAATGAACAAAAAAAAATTGGAAATAAAAAAAAATTGGAAAAGGACTATCGGTTGCTGGGCTTTTATTCAGAAGATCTGAGATTCGATGATTATTGGTGGAATTGATCGGAAGCCCGCGGAACTGTGACGTCTCTCTCGAAATTATGAATTTACAAATTATTTGATATTAAAACGCCTTTTCAATCATACCGAAGAACTACTCCTTCTTCTCGTCAAATGTATGACGGGAAGATCCGACTTATATATATATTTACTCAACTATAGTCATGAGCGAATGTTCTCATGTATATATGTATATATTTGTTGCAGCCGAGATGTATCAAATGTATCTAAATATCACACGACACAAGAAAAGTACACAAACGCAAAAATTACAAGAGAATTTTGAAGGTAATATTCGTTGGGCGGCTATAGGTGGTCTTGTGGATTAAGTCCCCGGTTAGGCTTGCAAGAGATCCGGGTTCGATTCCTGGTCTGCCTGATAACTTTTCTTGTCAATTAAAAATTTGAGTTTGTTCAATTGATATTAATTGTCCGGGTATAGTCGGTATTCCTCGATCGATCGAAAAATCAGACTTTTCCAAATGACGATTAACCGTAAGTGGCGTGATACCACGAATAGAACAAAATGTTTTAATGCGATGGATATGGGATAAGGAGAGGTAGAATAGCCATTCATAACAACAATATATAATTTATTTCTGTGTATATTTGGTTATGCCTTCGAATCAGCTTAAAATGACAACTATATATTTATACTTAAACATTAACATAGTATCACCGGACACTCGACCACCCATTAGTCCATACGTATTCATCTATCCTAAAATTCTCCGTCACCGGTAGTATGAGAATTTTGTATCGAATGATTGACATATACAGGGTGATTCAGAATTCGTGACGAATCTCTTGAGGGGTTAATCCTCGTCAAAATTGGGATCGAAAGTTCCTCAGCCATTTTTCTGAAAAATGATTTTTTTTCCTTGGAAATTTTTTTTTCTGACAAATAATTTTTTTTTCAACCATTTTTTTTTTTCTTCCATATCATTTGTCAATTTTAAAGAATCCCATATGATGCCAATGAGTTTGTTTTTTTTCAATATTAGAGAGATGAAAGTTTCTTATTTGGTGGAAGATGTAAAAAAAAATGTTATGGTTCCAACGAAAAAAATCATTTTCCGGAAGAATGGCTAAGAAGCTTTCGATCCCGATTTTGACAAGGATTAACCCCTCAAGAGATTCGTCACGAATTCTGAATCACCCTGTATACATATTATGTTCTCCAACACGTTCAACATCACATTCTCACTATACATCTTGTCCTATATTCTATACGTCATTCATCACCTACATACTTGTATCGCAGTTATATGATAAGTTACAGATACAGTATTCATTGGACTTCGAAAGTATTTGGCAGCCTTGAAACGTACGTTCCACCGTTGACTTTCATAACCACACATTTCTCAGTCAAAAGCCTGACAGTCACTACTCCATGTCTTCCATGTTCCCGAACCTCAAACAAATGATCTATCGCGACATCGTCAGTGTCCGGGCATGCCCGTCGAAATACTTGGCTCATGCTACGCAAAATAACTTTTTTCGCTCTAAAGTATTTAACTTTGGCAAGCGCGGCCTCGCCATATCGGATCAAATTCAAAACTTGCACCACCTTCCGGCCCTCCACGATAAACATGGTGTTGTCACTTTTTGTAGGTCTATCGTGCGCCACACGATGAATCACCATGCCTGACCGAATACATCGCCGATAGGTTCTAATCTCACTCGTCTCTGTAAGATCAAATTCAACATCTCCACCAGTGTACGGGTCACCCGTTCCGATGAACACCGTATCCCCACTTCTACCGATTGACGTGACTTTGGATCTCCCGAACAAAGAATTGTGAAACGCCAAACAGCCGGGAGACTGTTCCGTTTCCGCCAATACACCGCGGAATACGTTACTTTGTGCTGATTTCTTCACCATTTGCTCGTACACGCCTTTCGGGCCGTGCACATACTGTTTCAAATCGTGTATTGTACTTTCGAAGGCAAAAGTCGACGTCGCCCAAAGCGGACCGCCGTACCTGACACAATTCACTAAATGCTTCAGAGAATGGACGTTAAACGTTACGTATCTTTCACCGTAAAGCAGCTCAAATATAATCACAAACTGTTGTAAATCATACTCTACTCTTCGCAAGTCTGTCTCAGTGATACTCGTTTTAAGCAGCGTGTAAATACTGTTTACATATAAACTTAAATGTTGCAAAACATAATCATCCAAGATTCCTTTCAAGCACGGGATCGCATAAAACAGTAGCCAACTACGCCATTCGGAGGCTTTCCATTTGCATTTTTCGGTTTTTAACGATCTTACCAGTCTGTGAACTTCTCGCGGAGGAGTCATGTTCATGAAGCGTTCGTTCACTTCATCTCTGCTTAGGTGAACAGGACAATGGGAATCGCACCACATGGACCACAATGTAGACGTGACACCAATCAAATCCCCGTGTAAGTAATCTCGTGCGAATGCCCAAATCATGTCAAATCCGTCCAATAGCGCTAAACTCGACTTCCCCTTAACGCCACGCACGTCACTCTTTTTCTTGCCCTTATTGTTCGTAATGTTCTTCCTCACCGTTTCTGTAACGTCTCGCATGTAATCGTCATGTGTTCTGTCCATCGGTTCGTTAATCTCCATCAGGAAGCGCATGCAACCATACTTATGCACACCCTTTGCATAACACCAAGAGCAACCGTGATATCCGTTAAATTGGAGTCGATTTTGGAGAATTGGTCGAGCGACACTGTCGACACTACATACCAATGGTTTAAGTACAAAGTGTACCATTTCTTCACCAATACGCAAATGAAAACCGTCTGTACCTAATATCTGTAATTGATTCACAAAATGATTCATAAACCTATTCAACATATCTGGAGACGGTTCTTTTCGGCCTATACACAAACCAACCAACAAAGAGTATTTGAAGCGAACCTTTGGAGGCAGCTCGTTCAAGACAATAAGAATTGGCCAAAAAGATCGCTTAGAACTGTTGAACAATGGTGCTCCGTCTGTGTTGAATACGCAGGTGAGAAGTCTCGATTGTTGAGGGGTTTGTGCAAGTAATTTCCGGTATAAAAAACCGTCGTACACGTCTCGGATTTCGGCACTACGCTCAACGTCGGGATTAATCTCAGTTAAATTGGTCGCAAGACTTTCTTTTACGACCGTCAAATTCAGTAACGATGTTATCTGATATTTTAAATCAATGGATACAAAATAATTCGGCGAATTCATGGACAATTTATAGTCATGCGAGCATTTCTCACATATTGTTTCGTGGTTTTTGAAACGGTCTCTTGTTGTAGGCTTTTTCAACTCCATGCAACAGACTTCGCAATAAAAGTGATACATAATAACTTCGTCAGGCACATTGAATATTTTTGATGAGTAATAATCGCTAATTTCCCACGAACTGAATCGAGGACCTGCAAATAATTTCGTTGCTTCTATCAGGGTACGCCTCGCCTTCATGCTCAGCGAGAATCTGGTGCAAATTCCGAGTATTACGAGAACCACCTGCCACGATTTCAAGTTCGCTTCCTCAAACATAACTGTATTGCCGTCGCTTTGGATATACTCTCTTAGTTTTTCGGCGTTGAAATTTCCACAATCGGTGTCGGCAGGTAGCTGTGACGATGTCCCAGCAACAGTAGGTGACGAGTCCCTCGACGGTACATCGTCGATATCCGAATCAACATCGTCATCGTTTGAAAAGTCTGAAGATAGACCGTCATAGTCATCCGTTACTTCGGCCTCAATCGTTTCTAAGACCAAAGAATGAAAACAAATAAATTGAAATGAAGCAAAAGCGCAATGAAAAAAAAAAAAAAAAATGAAATCGGTGCAACGGAACCGCCTGCGAATAATTCCACATATAATTCCAGAAATAATGCCACATATGAGCTTTGAAATCACTCAAGTGCAACATTTAACGCTCACCGATGTCAGATAACGAAGGCAGCTCAGTCTGGTTTGATCTACGTTGATCTGAATCACAATTTGATGGGTTCGGCGAGGAATTTTGCTTTGGTCGTGGTTCCACCTCGACGTCTTGTAACTGCAGCTTCCTTCGTTTGGCAGACTCACAACCTTTAACGAAGTCCTCTTTTGCTGTAAGAAAGTGCGATTCATCCTTAATGGATCACAATCCAGACAATGATTATATCAGATGTCACGTCACACTGACTTGACGCTGCAGACTTGTCAGTAACGTCAATCAGCCTGAGAGACGATACTCAATTTTCTAACACAAGCACTGATCACGTATACTTGATACAAGCTAAGTATTAAATTGCATTTACCTTGGCGTTCGGCAAGGTTGTCTAATTTCTGCCGTCGGCGGAGCGTTTGGCGACTAAACAATTTCATGCCATCGTCGCCATATAGGGTCTTGGGTCGTTTTCTCGACTCGCCAGACATTCCGAGGGACTGAAAATGAAATACAATAAATAAGCAGACAATATAGGTAGTAGCTAAAGTATTATTAGCAGAAGGTTCTACACAAGCTTACAGAGAATGCACATAATGTATAACATAACCTCAAAATACAACTTGTCATAACTATAGTCAGATTTGCATATTTACCGTTATTCCTTCACTTGTCTCGGCCTGCACCTATATTCTCCGAGTTTTCCTCGTCACCGTAGCGCGGTTGCACTGCACTGCGTATACCGAGAAGTTTCGTGGACGCGGAACGCTAGGGGTACCAACCCGAAATTTTTGCTATTCCATAGGCGTAGGTCATACAGTAAACTGCAGCAGCAGTTTGGTAACTTACTAGATGTTTCTAGCAAGATCACTAGTTACGCTGGCTAGTGGAATTGCGCTCAACCATACCCTGTTCAAGCTATGTTTATTCTGTTTGAACCCGAGAACAGCGCGCGTAAAATTTAAAGGTCAGGCGCTCAATTTAAAATGAATAAATAAATCGTGCGAATAAGTGAAGTTGCGGGAAAACTGGACCAGGTAAGGAAGATGATTTAAATCAATCGATCAACAAAATAATTATTAATCAATAGCAGGTTTGACTTGCAATCAATTTATTATGAATCAAGCAATTTTGAAGATGTTTTTGTTGAACCGTTGGAACAATAAAATGGTTACTCATTATCTTATAACAAAATTATGATACGTTAGCAATTCGTGTTACTCGCAGCTGCGATCGAGCAACGAATAGTAAATAATGACTGAACAAACTCTTCGGATTGGAATGATGGATTAATAACAGAATGTTTATTTCAAAATTATAGTAAGAAATCGAAGAGGACCGATTCCTGGACAACTGTGACAAAATTCCACGAGCATTGAACACACAGAAGAAAAATAAATGATGACTGGCTGTCGACCGATTTTGTCCACTAATCACGCATCACATTTTTGGAAAACCAATTTTGTCCACCAATCGCGCGTCACATTTTTTGAAGCGCGAAAATGAAAATAGTTAGCAAAGGCCCCGATTGGCTGCGTGATCGGCCGATTGTCTCAAATTCGGCGATTGGTGGACAAAATCGGTCTACAGCCAATCATCATTTATTTTTCTTCTGTGTGTTCAATGCCCGTGGAATTTTTTCACAGTTGTCCAGGAATCGGTCCTCTTCGATTTCTTACTATAATTTTGGAATAAACGTTCTGTTATTAATCCATCATTCCAATCCGAAGAGTTTGTTCAGTCATTATTTACTATTCGTTGCTCGATCGCAGCTGCGAGTAACACGAATTGCTAACGTATCATAATTTTGTTATAACATAATGAGTAACCATTTTATTGTTCCAACGATTCAACAAAAACATCTTCAAAATTGCTTGATTCATAATAAATTGATTGCAAGTCAAACCTGCTATTGATTAATAATTATTTTGTTGATCGATTGATTTAAATCATCTTCCTTACCTGGTCCAGTTTTCCCGCAACTTCACTTATTCGCACGAGTAGTAGGTGCCAGCCATGGCGAGTCATAACAAATGACGTCACCCTGGCCGGAGGTCAGTGACCGGGCGGGAGTGGGGGTTTGGCGTCAAAACAATGAGAGACTGTCCGATCCAAGATGGCGGCGCCCATACGCAATATTTTAAACAAATATGGCGCCCGTTTTCCAATTTTTTCAAAATCCAAGATGGCTACTATTTTTTTTCAAAATCCAAGATGGCTACTATTTTTTCAAAATCAAATATGGCTACTATTTTTCAAAATCCAAGATGTCTGATCTAAGATGGCCCCGCCCATACAAACCAATATGGCGGCTTTTCCAAGATGGCTACTATTTTTTTCCATATTCCAATATGGCGACTGCTTTAAATTTCTCTCTCTTATACTAATTAATATCTAAATCTGAAATTCTTCAAAATGGTCGGGTATATTCAGGAAATGACGCAAATTATATTTAAAAAACGTATAAAATGATTTATTAAATATTTAAAAACTATTTTACATTTCTTACAAACTAAAATAAATTAACTAAAAAACTATTTACATTTTCTTACAATCTAAACGTCTGCAGGCGGTACCTCGTCTGAAACATACGGGAATTATTATTATTATTAGTACAATAACCGAACGAAACTCGACGAAAATTATATATCAACTTACCGGATTGGTACCCCTCATCTTCCGACGGGAACCACCACTGGTCCTCTTCCTCGTCCTCCTCCTCCTCTTCTTCCCGCAACCTCGCTCGCTCCCTCTCCTCTTCCTCGAAGTCTCTTTCCTCACCCGCATTCTCTTCCTCCTCACCCTCGTCCCACCCTCGGCCCATCCAAATCTCCACATTTCCACGTATCTCCTCCTCCTCAATCGCGTTCTCCCTTACTAATCCACCCCCGTGACCCCCGTAGACAATGTGCTCATTGTCCTCAGGGATGGTTGACGCCACAGAGCTCAACGTCGAGGCGCTTTCGGCAAAGTCGCTATCCCCCTCAAGGGCTAGCAACTCTGCCTCCCGCGCCTCGATTTCCCTGTCTACTTCTGCTATCATAGCGATCAAATACTCCCTGAGGATCCACATGTCACGGGGGTCACCGTGGATTAGCACCGCCATTACGAAGTCTTCCATTTCTGCAACGAAAAAACTTTTTTAATCACAAAACTGCACAATCCTTTTCGCCAAAATTAGCAGAGAACAATCACACTCACTTCTTAATTGACTCGGCGGCTGAAGATGGAGTGACACCTCCTGCATAGAAATATACCTCGCTGCATCGCGTACCTAGAGCAAGGGGGGAGATAGAGGCACATACTTATCAAGAAACGTTTCGATGTCCCGACGGCTATCAAATGACCATTCTCACCTCCAAAACTGCTGAGGTTGCTGAAATACTGGTGGGATGCGCTCGCAATGAACGACACACGCTACTTCGTTACAAAATTTTCGCTTTATTCAATATTGCTTAAAACTAGCCTATAATTAACAACGTTTCCTTAAACATGTCTGTACACGGGATAGACAAGAGGCGTCGAGTTTGTCGCAACTCTTAATTTTTTTAGTCACGCAATTGTAAAACGACGCGGCCATCGAATCATTTTTTACATAATCATCCGTAAAAATATCCACAAAAGCATCAAGCGTGTAACCAAAATGCATATAATAGAGAAACATGACACAAAACTGACCACACACGTCGGAAAAGACACTCTGGAGCTGGCGCGTGTTGCACCGGTAGCGCGGACAGTTTTTCCGCAGACGACGCACGTGGTGTGGGATGAAGGGTGCAACCCCGTAACTGTCAAAGTAGACCCCGTTGCCGGACTCGTCGTTGTAGAAAGCGACCCAGTGACTTCCTGGCTGTGTGTGGTCATCGGTGTTTGCGATGAGGGCTGCGGGGCGGGACCACCGCAAAGGAATACGATCAGCCGCGTACACGCCACACGTAGCCGTCGGTATCAACGCCAAAACTCTCCTCAGTTCCAGACTGTTCATTGCACTCTTCGGATTCGGTTGTAGAAAACCCGCCACCGTCCACCTCGTCAGTCGCCCCTCTCCCCAGCAGCCAAGATTTCAGCACAGCCGCGCGATTCAACGAACAGACAAATTCCCCGGGATTGCACAGAGCGTGATGCATGCAGTACGTATCCGATGGCGGCAACTTTCCGAATGCGGGGCAGTCCTCGTCCTCCAGATTCGTCACCTGACGCGACATAACGCGCCGCAACAATTTCGCCTTTTCCGCACCGCGCGTATAAATCACGCGGGCCGAACGTGCCACGGCGCGCAGTTTTCTGTAGATTTGTTTGTCTTGAATATCACCGTCGAACCACTCTATACCGTGATGGCTGCGCGAAAGATAATTGTTCTGAGCACAAATATTCGCCGGGAGATCGGTGAAGGCGCAGGGTGGTGTGGCTACCCAGTGCCCGATGTGGTCGCGATTCAAAGCTAACACGGAAACCTCCTTGACAGCAAAACCGTTTTGAGCGTCTCGAAAACCCTGCACATCGACCACGTAGTCCACCATATTGCTATAAACGTGTTCGCGGGTATACGGAAAACTGGATACTGCGTGTTTCGTTCGACTTTAGCGACCTTTCCTCGATACGCAACGTCAGCTATTTTTTTTTCAATGGTGGGGGAGGTGGTTCAGGTTTCACCTCGCTGTCTATCCTCCAAAGTCCACTATAACCTGCCGCGCCGCGTCAATTTCCAAGACGTTGTCAAATTCCGCGTACACGATGCAATTTATCGTCGTTGCCAGGGCAGCCTCGAAGCGCACCTCGATTCTAACGCTGCCGTGTCTGACCAAATTCCAGTGGGTGCCGCTGTTTGCCGACAGATCGGGGGTGAGGTCGAAGGCCGTCAGGCAATACCCGTGGGGGAAATCTTCACGACCTATACCGTTCCCTTCGTTTAGAAAATGTATGCCTGTTCCGGAGAAAAGGGTGTGGTAGGCATCCACGTAGAGCTTGCTTCGCGTAAAGTCGGGCTGTAGCGGCTTCGAGGGGATCTGCGACCCGTCCACGTACAGCGACAGAAAGTTTATGTTGAAATGTTGAAAGTTGAAGGGATTGTAGGCTTTATCACCGTTGAAGGCCTTGTTATCGACAAAACCCACAATCATTCTTTTAGGCAGTTGACCCAGAAATACATTGTCCAACGTATCACCCTGCACACCGCTGTGAATAGTCATAGCCTTCACCTCCACTCTGGTAAGAGGATACTTTGCCGTGCCTTTACCCAGAGCTCTAGCGTGAGCCAGCAGGACGCCGGGGTTTATCGTTACGCGTCGCACGAGCAGCGAGGCCTCTAGTATGTGTACGCCGTGTGTGTTGGTGCTCTCCATGAGGCAGAAGGCGTCCCGCGAGCGCACGAGCCGTACCCGTAACTCGACACCGTTTAGCAGAAACTTCTCCTGATTAAACACGTCGCAGTGAAGATGCCCGATCAAATCCACGCTGGTTTCACCGTTTAGAAGCTTTTGCCGCTGGGCAAACCCTTTGTTAGCCGATCCGATTTCATCCATCTTCCCCGCTGTATCCCCGTACCACAGGGTGGTGGTTAGGTGTGATTGTTTCGCAGCCGAATTGCAATTCTGCAACGACTCTATGTAGGCTCGGTAAGCGTACGCGTTGTTGGCCGGTGAAACTAGCTTCTGATTAAAGAACACGTCGGCCTGGCTGAACAGAGAGTGCAGCAGGTTGTTTATAGGGGCCACGACGGCCTTTGCAGCCCCCTTTGCCGCCGGCTCCCCGCTGAGCGTTTGTAGACTCACACGCAGGCTGAGCATAGTGTGGGAGAGGTCGAGATACTCGTCGCTGAGGCCGGGCGCCATAAACTCTATGGGTGAGTCATCCGTGAGCGACGACACAGGCTTGTAGTGGACCCACTGCCCGCTCTCGACCGTGGTTTGCGTCGGTGGTAGAGAGAACAAATCCAGCTCCGATTTCAGACACTCGCAGGAGTGTGTGTGCAAGTACGCCATGGTCGATGTTTATTATTTTCGTTGTTAGCGAGCTTCGAAGATATCAGCCACGCTTCTTTTTTTACTCCCGCAACAGCTTTTCTTCTTCTTCTTCTTCTTCTTGAGAGTTGTTTTTTTTTCTTTTTTTAATTCCGGCAAGCCCCGGTTTTTTCTTCTTTCTCGGTTTGCTTTTCTTGACACCTTTCCTACGCGACCCGATCGATCCTGCACCGCGACCCCGCAGCAACTGCCCCCTCGGTCCGCCGCGCAGCGTTTTATATCCGGACCCCTTCATCAGATTGCCCAATTTATCTGTAGCTTTTCGCCTCAGATTGTAACCCGACTCGACGACGCGTTTCTTGAGCGCCTCTTTGAAGGGTGTGTTGGCGTCCATATCTTCCACGACTCTCACACCGGTCCGCAGAGCCTCCTTCCCCAACACGCGCGCACCGCTCTTCAGAATGGGTATCACGTGCCGAAACAATCCCCCCAGGAAGCTACCGATTCCGCTACCACGCTGTAGCGGCGCACCGGAATGAACTCTGCCTATACCACCACCACTCACCTGATCGTCGTAATGTTCAAGGTAGCGAACCATCAGTCCGACCTCTTGAAGTGCAACGTAGCCGTCAACGTCCCGCGCGTGAATGGCATGGGTCTACCCTGAGAGTCCCTTATATCGATTTCAATGGTACGGAAATTGATGAGAAGCAGAGGTACGTAGTGCGGGGGTGCCAGGGATTTGCTTTCCGAGACACCGTTGTGAAAATTTTTGCCCACCGTCCGCACTATACGCAGCAGCGGAGCGTAGACATCGCCCACTATTCTGGGCTCCGCGAGATCCGTGTAGACAAACATCTGCGAGGGTATCCCGCTGGGTAGGTTCAAAGGATGGTTGGCCACCAGCCTGTCGCGTATGTTGGTCGTGAGCTTTGGAAATCCGAGTTGTTGACGAATGCCGCCGGAAAACGAGAGGTAGTGACCATCCTTGCAGCTGCATTTTCTGACCACGTCCAAACGATCGTCCGCGCTGTCGGCTCGTCCAAACTCCAAATGCTCCTTGATGATCGGCAAACCGTTCAACGTTTGGATAATTTCCCAAATATCCGTGTAAATACCGGGTTCGATGAGGAATTTACCCTGCGCCACTCGTTTTTCCCCCGGCAACAATGAAATATCGTGAAAATTTTCCGCGGGAGTGTCCGACCGATGCACGTGAAATCCCACCGCGTTGTAGGGTTCGTTTATGTTTTGAAGCGTCAGCGGGTAGTGGATCTCCACCAGGGCGACTTCCCACTCTCCGACAAGCTCGATCCGTCGCGGTAGCTGGGTGGTGAATCGAGCCGTCGTGTTGTGGGGAAAAAATTTCATCGAGCTGTTGCTGGGCAGCGTAATGTAAAACTGATCCTTCATGCCTGTTTTCGCACGCTGCTCGTAGCGATCCAAGAGTTGAACTTTTCCGGATAACCGCGCCAGCTGACAAACAGCTTCTTACTGGCCCCCTTTCCCCGCGTCCGTATTATTTTATCCACAGTCATAACATCGTCCTTGATCACGCGCTGCAACTCAGCCTCGTAAAACAAGCCGTCTATCTCCTCCCCCTCCAAATCAACCAGCAGGTAGACGATCGGCGCTCGGTGCAGAACGCGTCGAATCTCAAACACCTCCTCGGTCCAGTTGGCCTCGTAACCCTTCTTGAAGGCACCCTTAGCCTTACTGATGCGAACCCGCTCCCCCACTTGGAACCGTGGCTTTGCACCGGATCGCGGCGGGCCACCGCGTGCCTTTTCCATGTTGAAGCGGGCGGCTGCGGCATTTTCCAGCGTCACCATCGACGGAGCCATTTTAATGGTCGAGTGGGTGGTGGCGTTGTACGCCTCTACCAGCTGTCGCAGCACATCCAGGTAGCGATGGGTATTCTTGTGGGTGAAGTAACGCCACATTCTCTCCTTGAGAGTACGATTGTAGCGTTCCACAACGGCCGCCTTTATGTCGGGGTTTCGCGTGACTCTGTAGCGCACCCCTCTGGCAGCGAGCAGCTTCTGGAATTGAGCTCCGACAAACTCCTTGCCTTTGTCGGTCTGCAGCTGAATCGGGCAGCGTTCCGTGGAGGACAACACGCGCTCGAAAGCCCCGGCAACGGTAGCCGCGCTCTTGTCGGCGAGCGGCTCGACCCAGGCAAACTTGCTGAGCACGTCTATGATCACCAGCAGGTAGCCGTATCCGTCGTTGTACTGTTTGATCGATCTGAGATCCACCAGATCCGCTTCCCACAGGTCGTCTATATTCTGCACGTTGTATCTGGCTCGGAGAAATTTCCTACGTATCGACTTGTGCAGCGTGTACGCGTCCTGCGACGCCAACCATTCGACCACCGCGGCGCGAGGTATTTTTTTTTTTCCCTTTTTTCTTTCACCCGCGGATCGAGTCAAGTTCCTGGCACCCGCGTAACCCGCCTCGTTGGCCGGATCGTAGTACAGTCGTTCGAGGATCTTCATTTCAACCTGAGTCTCAACCAAGCACCGTTTCCGGTTTGCCCTGGTCGTTGTCTGTTCTTGGGTGTGGCAAATATCGAGTCCGAATCCGTATCCTCCTCCTCACCCGCCTCGTTCGTGTCAATGTCACCGTCCACACCCCAGTCCTCCTCCTCCTCGTTGATACGCCTCTGATGAGATGGGCCGGCTGTCGATCGTGACGAGGCGTGACGCGTAGGTTTTTGAAAAACGGGATTACCTATGTACTCTTGCGGCGTGTTGATCGAGTGAAGGATCCTGGCGAACTGTTCCCTCCCCCTGGCCTGCATAGATTTTCTCTCGCGTACCGCGTCGTTTATCAGATCGATAATGTTTGTCCCGGCTATCCGAGTCCCCCTTATGGCTATCGTCCCCTTGTCGTCCCACGAGATCTCGGAGCGACCGTTGGTGGTCAGATAGTTCAGCAAGAGCTCCGCTTTCCGCCGAAACTTGTCCGGAACGCTCACCACGATATCCTGTATAGCTACACCGCTGTTACCAGCTGCATTCCCCTCAGTCACCCCGTCCATCTCTTCCGCTTCTTCTTCGCCAGCGGTATTACCACCAGCAGCCTCGCCACCCACCCCTCGTATGGAGAATTGCAAAGGTTTTCGCGACTCGGCGCCAAAAAACAAGTAACGTCTCAGCACCTGTCTGTACAGCTTCCATTTTTCCCGATCGTTTTTCCCCGGGTCGTTGAGAATAGCGTGCATCTCGCTGTCCAGACGGCTCGCGGGATCCGTATCGGGTCGACGCTGCTGGATACGTTCGGCTGTCTCCTGCGGTATCAGGATCATTTTCTTGGCCCGCTCCATTGCCTCAATTTTCTTCACCCGCCAATCAGACTGTCTATAATCGGGGCCAGCAGCAAGGGTAGAAATCCACCGCGTTGAAGCAGCAAACGTTTCTTACTTTTCCAGCTGCCCGTGTCGCAGGCCAGGCGACGTAAAGTTTTTCTGTGCTTGTTCAAACGTCTCTTCCGATCGGCGCTCAGGCTTACGTTACCCCTCAGAGTGTTCAGAGCGCACTCGCAAATGTTTTTCACCAGAGCGTCGTCGGCCGTGCGCAGCAGAGCCCGTCTCCGAGCGGGGTCCGATTTACAGATAGCGTGCAAGGCCGCGGCGTTGGAAGAGCTGAACCTGTTTGCCGAACCTCTTCTTCTTCTTCTTCCTCCTCGTCTAGTTCCGGGCTTCATCACAGACGAAAGACTGGTGCCGCGTGCGATCCTCCACCCTTTATATCCCTGCGAGGCACGTAAACGTAGTGACGCGAATCCGAGGGAAATATATCGGTGCGAAAGCGGCAATTATCCGGGGTGGATTGTTTCAGATCGAGGAGCAGATAGCCGTGGGGGCGCGCTGTGACGTCGTTGTAGGCCTCCTGCAGGAAGCGAGGGTCCTCGGGGTGTACCTGACGAGCCAGGTGACGTATCTGCGCGCGATCGCGCGCATTCTTGAAGAAAACTATATAATTGGCGTTCAGCGATATATCCCTCTGCCCGCGTCCCTGGTGAAACAGATTCTGCGTGATCAGGAACACGCTCATGTTCTTGTGGTGGCAACCTTTGGTGAAGAGATCGATGACAACGCCGTTGGACGACTCGCGCATCAGATCGTCGATGACGAGCAGTTTGGGTCGCGCGTCCGCGTCGTAGTCGGCCGGTTGCGGCAAACCCTCTCGATATTCCACGGAGCTCGATTCCCCGTACAAAGGTTGCCACTCGGCGTAGTGCCAGACCACCCTCGCGAACTCCGTGTCGCACATCTCGCTCGCGTGTTGCAGAAAGTTTTTCACAAAGTTGGATTTACCGCAACCGGAAGGCCCGGCTACGATGGCGGAAAAGGGATGTTTCCAGCGCGTGTCCATCCTCGCGACTCACAATCCCGTCCTATCTGCAATCGAATATATAGATATCATCGGTTTTGCGTCTACATCCCTGTCTCGAAGGCTTAACCGCGGTGGGGGGGGCCCGCGGGGTGCGCGCGTTACGTACAAGCTTTTGGCAACGCGCGCGCGCGTCCGGTGACGGCCCGTCTCTCTCTCTCTAAACAGCTGCGAGAGAGAGCGAGACGGGACGCCGGCTAGAAGCAGCTCGTTAAGCCCCTGAGGCAACCCGTGTCAGCTTACTCGGGGGGTCGCCTCGCGGCGTGCGGTGAGCTCAGCTTCTCAGACCGCCGCACACACGCCCCGCACCAGCCGTTTTACGCTCGGGTTGATAAGCGAATACTACCGCTACTACTGACCTACTGAGCCGATGAGTCACCGCTGCACACTTGTGCTCTCCCTGTAGTCCGGCGAGTCGAGGTTTATCTCTGTTTATGCGCGTGTCGAATAACAGAGTATAAGATTAGGTGGAGAGAGATAGATAGATAGATAGATAGATTCATTTATTATGCCCTGGTCAGTTGTCCGTGGGGCAAATGCAAAATACAATAACAAGCAAGATAAAAATAATACAACATAAAGCACTTAAGCTAGGCAACTTAACTAAATATAAGCATATAATTAAAAGTAAAGAACAGTATAACATGAAGCAGAGGAAACAATGTGCTAGAAAAATTTAGTACACAGCAGCTAAGCAGACTCAGTGGCCAGTTTAAACATAAGCAGTTAAGCTAGGCAACATAACTAAATCTAAGTATATAAAACTAAAGTATAGAACAATTAAACTTAAAGCTAAAGCTTAAAGAGAGAGAGAAAGAGAGAGAGAGAGAGAGTCTAAGCCTCGCTGCGGCGCTCTATAGCCAAAGAGCGAGATGTACAGCGATTCAGCTGTGCGATTTGTAGCCAAAAGGAAGAGTGTCGTAGCCCGTGTCGCAGAGGCGTCTTTTCGTTTGAACGGGACGGCATATCTTGTTCACGCTGCGGGTGACGACCCGGTGCAACGCCGTACGCTGTATAGCTCTTCGCTCGACGCGAATAGGTTCGTCAGCCTCGACCACCATGCCCCGGATCGAATTAAAATTTATCCTCATTCGAGTCTGATAATTTAGAGTGACCCCCTTCACTTTGCAAACCTCAGCCACCTCCCCGTCTCCCTTTTGTACCAGGAAGGCGTAAAATTTCGGACCACCGGAAACAAAGGCTTTTATGTAACTCCCCTCGCCGTATTCCGCCAGCTCGTCCGTCAGATCGCCTAAAAAGTTACCGGTAGCCGGCTCCCATTCCCCGCTTCTCCTCACGTAAATAACAGAGTCCGTATCGTAATACAACACCCGGCGCCCGAGCCTCTCGAGATAGCTGTACAGCTTGAGGCGAGCCTGAGCGGTGGTGTAGGCGGCCAGCACAACGTTGGCCAGGGGGGACGGTACGATGCTCTCTTCCGTATTAATCCACCGCGCGTAGAGTATTTGATCCGTCACCGGCAAGATATCGACCACTTCGTTCTCGGGATCCGTCAACAGTTCCAGCAGACGTTAACGCTCTCTGATCACCTCGGTACGCGGGAGGTTTTCGCGCTGGCCAAATTTACCCCAGAACGAGTTCAGGCAGAGCTTGGATACGGAACGAAGGCCGGCGTTCTTTGTTATTTTCTCCCGCTGCAACCTGATACCCTCCACCCGTTCGTACTCCGCGAGATAACGGTCGCGGGAAGCCTCGTCGGTGCACTCGCCGGGCCACCCGCTGGCTTCTTGCTTTATTTTCAGAAAAGTGTCTATGTAGGGAGCGAAGAGTCCCCCCTGACCGCTGGCCGGATCGTACACCGTACTCTCGTATTGCCAGATCTCCGATACGTCGATCACGCTGTAGCCCACAGCCACGGCTTTCTGCAGCTCGGCAGACACCCAGGTACCTGCGAACCACCGATCGGCCTCCGACTCGTGCGGACAATCGATCTGCAGAGAAGCCTCGCAGCAGGAGCGACACAGGGGAAACATGAGTTTTCCCCGCATACGGACCGGCAACACAGGATGATAGAGATTCCTGGGTGGCAGGATAACGCATTTCACGAGACCCTCGAGGCCGGAGATGTCCGTGTTGTAGGGACCGGTCAACGCTCTGCACTCCCTACCTACGTAGACTCGCGGGTGGCCCACGGGGTAGCGACCGCTTTTGCACACCCAAGGGTATAGAGAGCATACGTCTACGTATCGGATCTCCTCCCCCGGGGCAGCCTCGTGATAACGCTTCGTGTTTCCCGTACGCCCTCCGAAAAACGCCTCTCGAGGATTCAACGAGTCGCGGGAGAGGACCAGCGGATGCTATTCGACGTAATCGCGCATTTCAGGATCGGCATCCATCATCTGGTCGAACGCGCACTCCCACATCTCCGTGACCCTGTAACCCAGTTCGATCATGCGCGCCGTTTTTGCCCCAGTCTCTTGCCACCGTCTGTCCATCGTATCCCCGCACGATAACTCTTTGTCGCGATTGATCGTGTGACATCTAATACACCCGTGCCAGTAGCATCCGTGAAATTCCAACACGTGTCGCTCCCCAGCCGCGTCCGTGTAATACCCGTCGACAACCCGCCTCGTCTCGGGAATCCTGTACTCGCGACCTCGTCCGGCGTGCCTCACCTCTGTACCCAGCTCCCTCTCCATCCAAACGAGCCATTTGATCGCTTTCACCGATTGATTGTTGGCCAACCTGTACCCTGCGGCCGGCAACACTCCTATGGTGCGGGGTCTGAGGAAATTTTGTCGAAACACGACGGAACAGGCCGACGCTATGGTGGTGCTTCGCGAGAACGGGCAAACACCGCCGCAATTCAGAAAAATATCTCTAAACGCGACGCATGCTCGACGAAGGATGTCCACGTCGCTGCGGCAGTATTCCACCAGCTCGCGGTTAAAATCGAACACGTACCCGCCGGCTGTGGCTTCCCTGTACCATTTGTAGAAAGCGTCCCTGTCCGAGGTCTTCATACTGTCGGGGGAGTAGAATTCCGCGTCTGGCAACGGACCTATGTAATTCCGATTCTCCGGTGAATTGAACAGATGCGGAAAGATACCCTTGCGCGATTCCACAGGTAGGCCGAATGCCTTGGGCAGCGCGGCTAGAGCCATAGGCATGTAGGCCAAAGAGTCCAGGAAACGCGTGTGACCCGTCTCCATCAGTATGATCTTGGTACCGTTCAGGATCACCTGCGGCGGATCTCTGTTATTTTCTACCAGGTAACGCAGTATAAATTGAGAATCGAAGTGGCTGGCCTTATGCGCTATACAGAAGATCTTTTTGAACCGACAAACGTCCCGCGTGACAAACTTCACCAGCTGTTTAACGGGGTTCTCTCGGAATACGAACTCGCGCACGAGCCCGCAACTAGGACAGGGTGTACTTATGTCCGGCTCGTGTATGCAGCTGGTGCACGCCTGCTGCGCCACGCACAGATTCGGCACGTGCAGATTGACATCTCCGCTGCCGGCCACCGGGGCGCACTGCTGGGTCTCAAAGTCATAAAACACGAATATATGCTCCGCGTTTCCGGTGGGTGGCTTCAGAGGCTGCATGTAACACTCGTGGTTTACCGCCTGCACGGATCCACACGTGTTGCAGTACGCGTTGCCGCAGGAGTGACCCTTTTTAGTACGATCGACGAACAGACCGCACCCGCTGCACATCTGCAGGGTATCGCAGACGCTTCTGCGAGGATCGAACGACCCCGCGACGCGATGTCTCCGCAGACATTCCTCCCCAAAGAACCACCGGCCGCAGGCAACGCACGGCATACGTACCCCCGATCTGTCGCACTGCGGAACGGTGTTGCAGCCGGGGCATCTGTTGGAGCACCTGTGATCGCCTGTATAACGATAGGCTACGTTGCAGGGCTCGCAGAAGCGTCTGTTGGCTGCTGCGGCGGTAAGATTTAATATAGGTTTGTAATGACCGCCGCGTGGAAAGTACAGTATGTTCAATGTGCCGCTGGAGCATTCACCCCGCTTGGCCAGTACGCGCGCCCCGTTGTAAACGGCCTCGCCTCCGCGTCCAAAGGTATTGAAATCGTATATTACGACGGCTAGACCCAGAGATTCTTGAAATCTAACGATCTCTCGCATACCACAGCCCTCTGGGGGGACTTCTACGCGCGCCTCTCTGCACAAAGCCAGGGCAGCCTCCCTCTGAAGTCTAGATTTCGCGTGACGCACGTCGGACCATCGAAGCGCGGGATCAGCTGCGTTACCCCCGATACCCTCTCTGTTCAGGTAGGCGTGAGCAGAAATTATAGCGCGCGGTAGACAAAGATTGTCGCGTTCGACCTCGAGAAGCGATCTTTTGCTCACCTCCTCGTGAGTGAGAGGTTTGCTCTTTCGCCCGTGACCCACCGGTACGCTGACCCGGTTAACGGTGATTCTGAACGCGTCATCCACACGAAATTCGGAGGCGCTTTGACTGAGACTGAACACGAGCCGCCAGAGATCCTCGTAGCGAGAGTCCCTGACCGGTCGAAACGACAAACCGGCCGTGCCCAGAGCAAACGAGGGGGTGTCTAGGCCGAATCCTATATAATCGTTTGCGAGATCATCTACAGAGTCCGGGGCAGTGGTCGTGGCGTAATTGTGAATATCCCTGGCGGCTTCTTCGAGCCAGGTAACAGGGTCTACGGTTTCCGGGGGTGTGATGATTTTCAACGTCAAGACGCTCCCCGTTACGGCAAATCTACGATAATATTTACGACTCTCGTCTACAATCAGAAATCTGACACCCGGAGGACGCGCGATGTGGTCGTCCGCAGCTGTGCTAGCGGCTCTCTCTCTCTTTCCCCCGCCCTGCTGTATACCGGCGTCTTCGTTGATACCTCCAGCTTGTTTCAACGCAGCGTAGACAGCGTGGCGCCGCTCTGACGGCCAAGAGTAAAGTCCCGGTTACACGAGTCGTCTTGAAAATTAAAAAAAGGAGAATGCGTACTCGGGGGGTGTACTAACCGGAAGATTCGTCGGAAAACACCACCTCCATCTCATCGTCTGTCGAGGAATTTTCGGGAGACGGTGGCGGTGCTCTCTGTCTCTTACCCCCACCATACTGTATGTCCGATGTACCGGCACCCTCGTTGATACCACCGACGTAGACGGGTCGGCGTTGCTCTGATAACCAAGAGTTAAAGACCGGGTTACACGAGGCGTCTCAAAAATGCGTACTCGCTGGTACTCACCGGGGGAGTCGGGACACCGCGGTAGTGATTGTACCGCGATGGCAGTCGTTTTATCGCTCCGAACAGAAGGGTCATCTTGGAGCAGAGGTGTATCCGCGACAGCCTCGGCTTGCTCCGTCACCCTTATCAATTCTAGCTCTTCTTCCTCTTCCTTCCGTGCGGCAAGCTCGTAACGAGCCGCAGCGTCGTACAGGAGTTGATCTTCGTCGTCGAACTCATCCTCCTTTCCGTTCAACCACTCCGTCTCGGGTTCGCTACTCGCGTTGTCTGGTGCGAAAAAAACACCCGACAATACTATGAAGCGAGCCGTTGACAAAGAGTCCGTAGAACAGAGTTGTTACTTACCCTCGTGATCCGTGTACGCCCGTACCATTCTGGTGACTTCGGGGTATGACTGACCACCGCGTTGACGTACCACGTCGACGGCAATTTTCATACTTTCCCAAGACTCGTCAAACACATGCCGATCGTACATACGACCGATATCCGGCACGGTGCAATTCCATAAAAGACTTGTCAGGCGAAAGAGGAGCGCGGCTGCCGGAAGGTCCACCAGCTCGAGAAACCAATTTTCGTCAAACTCTCGCACGAATTGAGGGGCGAACCTCCTGGCGCAATACAGCACATCGCGTATCACGGTTCGAATCACGCTGCTCCGGTAAATCGCCCTGTTAGCGCCCGTTAATTCGCGTTGAAATTTATTATCTTCCATTTTTTAGCCTGTTTATACTCAAACTGAGCAAATTGAACAGGTGCAGCCAAATTTATAGATTTCGCTGATATTACACATCTACTACATCTGTCTCGTGTGTGTGAATCATAATCCCTCCCGTGCACGTGTGTGAGAGGCAGTGTGAATATATATATATATATACTAGGGGGGCTTCGCCCCCCTGCGCGCTACGCGCGCCAACCTCCCATATTCTAATTTGTATCAGTTGTTTCTAAAATTCAAATAATCCGTGGATTTTACGTTCTTCGTATTCCTCGTTGTTCAGGTCGTTTGCCAAGTATTTCTAGTAGTCCAGGTCCTCGGCTTCGTAGTTCTCGTTGTCCAGGTCGTTCAGTGAGTATATCTCGTAGTCCAGGTCCTGGGCTTCGTAGATCTCTTAGTCCAGGTCACTCGCTAAGTATTTCTTGTAGTCCAGGTCCTCGGCCTCGTAGTTCTCGTTGCCCAGGTCCTTCGTTTCGTATTCCTTGTTGTCCAAGTCTTTCGCTAAGTATTTCCAGTGTCCAGGTCTTCGGCTTCGTAGTTCTCGTTGTCCAGGTCATTCACTGAGTATTTCTCGTAATATAGGTCCTCGGATTCGTATCTCTTGAAGTCGTGTGTAGAGATTATTAGGATATATCGCCGCCGCCGTGTCAGACATTTTGTGCTCTCTTCGGCTATCCTCGGTTATCCACGGCTATCTTCGGTTATCCACGGCTATCTTCGGCTATCCTCGGCTATCTTCGGCTATCCTCGTCTATCTTCGGCTATCCTCGGCCATCCTCGGCTATCCCCGGCTATCTTCGGCTATCCTCGGCTCTCTCCGGTTCTCTTCGGCTCTCCTCAGCTGCCTTGGCTCTGCTTCCCCCTTTCCCTTTCCTGGGCCCTTGGACCGAAGGGAGGACCGGGTTCGGCTCCCCTTGGCTCTCCTCGGCTATCCTCGACTATCTTCGGCTATCTTCGGCTATCCTCGGCTATCTTCGGCTGTCTTCGGCCATCCTCGGCTCTCTTCGGTTCTCTTCGACTCTCCTCGGCGCTGCTTCCCCCTTTCCCTTTCCTGGGCCCTCGGACCGAGGGAAGGACCGGGTTCAGCTCCCCTTGGCTCTCCTCGGCTGTCCTCGGCTATCTTCGGCTATTCAGGATAGTTTTCGATAGGGAAGCCGAATGGGCTGGGGGGAGGGGGCGAAAACAGCCGAGCGGAGTCGAGGAGGCCCTGGGCAAGAGGTAGGGGGGATGGGAGGGATAAACAAAAGCCGAGCGGAGCCGAGATCGCTAGGATACTGACAAAGGTTAGGTTAGATTACCTAACCTTTCTAACCTAACCTACTCTATCCTGACCAAGGCAACCCAACCCAACCTGACACAACCTAACCCATCCTAACTGTTAGCAGGTTATGTTCAGTGGAAATAAAATGAGTACCACTTGATATTTGAAATAATAAATGTTTATTTTACATATGGAGTATGAGGAGGCTATACAGTATTGTAACACGTGTGGTCAGTCATTCGTTCTCTTGGATACTAACGCGGTTGTCACACGCGCCGCGTCTCTTGCGCATATCTCCCTCTGCGGTCTCTGCTGTACCCATACACACACGCATAAACTCATACACTTTGGCGATACGCGCCAGACTCTCATACCAACACTCCCTCCGTCTCAGCGTTAAGCCAATGTATTTTTCATACCTATACCGTTACAATTTTTCTCAAAACTCTCTTTTGGTAGGGGTTTCGTGAACATATCGGCTAATTGCTCCTTCGAGGGAATATAGCTTACACTAATTTCTTTGTTTTCTATCTTTTCTCGTATAAAATGAAAACGGATATCGATATGCTTTGTGCGTTTATGCATTTCTGGGTTTTTGGCTAGTTTGATCGCGCTTTGATTATCTATATTTAAATTTATTGCCTCAGCGCAGTGATGTCCCAGATCTTTTAATACATTTTTGATCCAGACAATTTCTTTTGTTGCTGCCGCTGCAGCAACATATTCCGCCTCGGTTGTACTCAGGGTGACTATCTGTTGTCTATGTGACGACCAAGTGACTGGTCCTCTGACTAGGATTGACACATATCCTGTGGTCGATCTTCTTGTAGATCGATCATTTGCGAAGTCAGCATCTGAGTACCCTGTTAGTTTGAAATTAGATTCTGATACCTGTTCGTACACTATTCCTAAGTCTAGGGTGCCTAATAAATATCTAAATATACGTTTGACAGCCTTCCAATGACTTTCGTCATGTTTTTCCAGGAATCTGCTGGCTGCGATGACTGCAAACGATATGTCTGGTCTCGACACAGTCGAAAGGAATAGGAGTGATCCTACCGCTTCTCTATAGGGTACGCTTGTGCGTGACCAGTCCTCGTTTCCTACAGGTTGCAAAGTAATATTTGGGTCGGCTGGCACCATTGCAGAATTGGCTTCGTTCATCTGAAATTTCCTGATTAGTTGCTGGGCATATACTTTTTGATGTAGGAGCATTCGTTTGTTTAGTCTATCTCTCTCTATTTGGATTCCTACAAACATTTGTGCCTCGCCTAGAGTAATCTCGAATGAGCTTTTCAAGGCAGTTATAACCTTATCTAACGCTAGATTAGTTCTCGCAGCAATTAACCCATCATCGACGAATAAAGCTATGTATACATCCTCATTGTCGATTTTCCCTCTAAATATACTTTTTTCTGCATCACCCTCTTTGAATTCGAATTTCTTTAGAAATGTTGTGAATTCTCTGTTCCAGCATCTGGGGGCTTGCTTAAGGCCATACAGTGCTTTTTCTAGTTTACATATTTTCCCTGAGTTTATTTCACCTACCTACCTACCTACCCTCTGGTATCTCCATGTATACCTCACTATCAATTTTCCCATATAAAAAGGCTGTTTTTATATCGAACTGTACTAATTCATAGTCTCTTTGAGTGACGATGGCTAAGAATATTCTTATAGAGTCATACCTAATAACTGGTGAAAAGGTTTCAAAGTAATTTATACCTGCTTCTTGTTTGAACCCCCTAGCACACAGACGTGCTTTATACCTGTACACCTCTCCCGTAGGTGTGCGTAAGACTCGAAATACCCATCTTGAGTCAATCGGATTGTAAGCCTCATGTGCTGATACGAGACTCCATGTCCCGTTCTTCTTGTGAGCTTCGAGCTCCTCCATGATGGCTTCGATCCAGTGTGGAGCGTCTGGGCTTGACATGGCTTCGATGAATGTTGTAGGTTCATTATATTCCACAATGTTTGCTTGGTATCTGTCTGGTGCGTGTATAATGTTTCGATCTCTGAGTTGACGTGGATTCTGATTGCTTAACTGATCGTTTTTATTTTGGTCGTCCGCTTCTTCTGCCGGTTCCCCACCGTTCATATCCACATCATCTCCTTGTGCGTCTTCGAGCTCTTCTACCTCGTTTTCTTCTGGTTCCGCGTTATCTTCTCCCTTGGTTTTATCCAGACAAACCGTGATCTGTTTTTGTGACAGATCTTCTTGAGGTATTGTTTCTTCATTGAAGACTACGTTCCGAGCTTCTATGACACGTCTTGTCTCTGGATCGTACAGTCGGTAGTTCTTGGACTCGTTTTAATATCCTACAAACACCAGCTTCTTGGCTTTTGGGTCTAGTTTCGTTCTCATTTGACCAGGTATGAGTTTATAAGCTTTAGACCCAAATACCTTCATGTGTCCCATGGTTGGCTTCTTCTTCATCCAAATTTCATATGGGGTTACATCTTGTGTTGACATTGTTCTGTTTAACACGTATACTGCTGTGTTCGTGGCCTCCGCCCACATACCTTTAGGAAGCTTTGCCGCATGCAGCATAGACCTCGTACTTTCCATTATTGTACGGTTTTCCCGTTCTGCTTTCCCGTTCTGCTGTGGGGTATATGGAGCAGTGTTCTCCATCTGAATTCCCCTGGCCTTGAGATATTGATTCATCTTGTCGTTGACGTACTCCCTCCCATTGTCGGTTCTCAACCTTTTCATAGGACGGCCAAACTTGTTAGTTACATATTTTTCAAATTCTTTAAAGCGTTCGAATACATCGGATTTATGTTTAATAAAGAATATACTCCTGAATCCAGATGCGTCATCTATGAATGTGACAAAGAATCGAGCTCCACCAAGAGATTCCACCTCCATTGGTCCGCATACGTCGCTGTGGAAATACTCACCCGGGGATGTTTCCTCACGCGACTCTATACTTTTGAATGGTTCTCGACGTTGTTTTCCAAGTTGACATGCCTCACAAAAGAACCTATCTTTTCCCGAGCTTTTCACTCCCGGAATAAGTCCTTTGTTTATCATTTTATTCAGCGCTTGCTGATTCAAATGTCCTAGTCTTTCATGCCACAGTTTCAAGTCACTTAACGTCACGTTCACTTCACAGTTTGCTACGACTTTAAAGATCATTCGATATATATTGTTCTCTTGTCTGACGCCTTGTGCAATTTGTTTCCCGTCAGATAATATTACTATACTATCTTTTATAAACTTTGCTTCGAGTCCTTTCTTGGTGCATTCTCCTACTGAGAATAGATTTTTGTTTAACTTCGGCACATATAACACGTTCTCCAGTGTACCGGTTTTCCACTGATTGTCCACAAATCTCTTTATGTTTACATTCCCATATCCGCGAACTTCACAGCTGTTATTGTCCCCTAGTGTCACCATCTCGCCACTGCTCGGATGGTAATCGGTAAGCCACTCTTTTCTGAAGGTTATATGACGCGAAGCTCCGCTGTCGATCAGCCAGGTGTCGCTCTGCTCCATGTTCAGTACATGTTGAATTTCACCGCTAGATGTAGCTTGACTACAGTTTTCGCTTTTATCGACACATTTCGTAGATGCACTAGATGAGCACGTGGTCACCAGCACGACATTCTGTTCCTTCTCGTCTTGAATTCTTTTTCTGCACTTTGGTTTTATATGTCCCTTCTTTTTGCAATAGTAGCATATCACTTCGGGAAGACGTCTTCCAGGACCTCTTTCCTTTTTGTCTCTTGACCCCGAATCCTTTCTGTTCAGCGTCATCACTGCAAGTGCTGTTGCTACCCCATCGTCTTGAGATAGTCTGTCCTCTTCTTTGATGAGTCTCTCTTGCAGGTTTTGTATCGTTTGATTCTCGGATGTAACACTGTCCCATGCTGTTATGAGCGATCCGAACTTGCTGGGTAGACCACCCACAACCTTCGCCATGATGGCCAGATCTGATATTTTTTCACCGACATCCGATAGCTGCCTGGCCATGTTCTGTACTTTGGCGATGTACTGTACTACTCGTTCATTTGAGTCCATCTTGATTTCATGGAATTTTTGCAGCATGATTAGCTTGTTTGATTCCGATTTTCTCTCATGTATGACGATTAGTTTATCCCACATTTCTTTGGCCGTGGTGCATGTTATTAAATATTCAAGCTGTGAATATTCCATGGACGAGGATAGTAGAAACATTGCTTTTGCATTATCCTTTACCCATATTTTCGTTTCCGCCGATCCGACATTTGCCGGTTTCGTGCGGTCTCCTGATACAACATCATGGATGCCATGCGCCATCATTACAGCGTTAATTTGGAATTTCCATAGCTGAAAGTTTGTGCCATCAAACTTTGTTATATTTTTCGTGTACATTTCCTCGGACATTTTTCTTCTTCCGGTATTCGAATATCTTGAGTTTTCCTTCTTCGTGTATGCACGGAAATCACTGTGTCACTGGTTTACTATTCACGTGTTCACAGATTCATAACTCTTGACTATCACGTATTCTAGCTCTCTTCCTCTCTCGGGTCTGGGCCCATAACCTGTTAGCAGGTTATGTTCAGTGGAAATAAAATGAGTACCACTTGATATTTGAAATAATAAATGTTTATTTTACATATGGAGTATGAGGAGGCTATACAGTATTGTAACACGTGTGGTCAGTCATTCGTTCTCTTGGATACTAACGCGGTTGTCACACGCGCCGCGTCTCTTGCGCATATCTCCCTCTGCGGCCTCTGCTGTACCCATACACACACGCATAAACTCATACACTTTGGCGATACGCGCCAGACTCTCATACCAACACTAACCTAACCTAGCCCACTCTATCCTGACCATGGCAACCTAACCCAACCTGACCTGACCTAACCTAGCCTAGTTAGGTTAGGTTACCTAACACCTCAAAGGTCAGGTCAGGTAAGGTTAGGTTAGGTTACCAACCTAACCTACTTTATCCTGATCAAGGCAACCCAACCTAACCTGACCTAACCCACTCTATCCTGACCATGGCAACCTAACCCAACCTGACCTGACCTAACCTAGCTGAGTTAGGTTAGGTTACCTAACACCTCAAAGGTCAGGTCAGGTTAGGTTAGGTTACCAACCTAACCTACTCTATCCTGACGAAGGCAACCTAACCTAACCTGACACCACCTAACTCATTCTAAGGGTTAGGGGGAGGGGAGGGGCGAAAAGAGCCGAGCGGGGTCGAAGAGGCCATGGAAAGGGGGGGGGGGGGGGGGGGTAGCGAGCGGGGTCGAGGAGGCCATGGAAAGTCTGACACGGCGGTGGTGGCGGCGGCGGCGGCGGCGATATATCTTTATAATATAGAGAGATATATATATGCTCTGATGGCCGGTGTAGTTTTCATAAAAATTTTCTACATCCGAGGTATCACACACACACACACACACACCTATAGCAGATCCTACAGTATAGCGCAATAATTTGAATCCCCTCCATCGTCAAGTCGCACGAGCGTCTGTGTATAAATGAGAAAGAGAGAGAGACTACTCGCACGATTTATTTATTCATTTTAAATTGAGCGCCTGACCTTTAAATTTTACGCGCGCTGTTCTCGGGTTCAAACAGAATAAACATAGCTTGAACAGGGTATGGTTGAGCGCAATTCCACTAGCCAGCGTAACTAGTGATCTTGCTAGAAACATCTAGTAAGTTACTAAATTGCTGCTGCAGTTTACTGTATGACCTACGCCTATGGAATAGCAAAAATTTCGGGTTGGTACCCCTAGCGTTCCGCTTCCACGAAACTTCTCGGTATATTATATACGAATTCACTTAGTATCTTAATCTTCTGGATCACACAGCCCGATTTTTTCCATTTCTCACCAAACTTCTTCTTTTTCGTCTTAATCCGTTCAGCTTATGGCTATTATTGTTCCAACTTATCACTAAGTGCCGGTGATATCGCTAAGTTTGTCGAGGAGCCACTTACCGTGACAAATATAATGAAAACTCGATAGCACGAAATACACGTTGAAACAGCTGTCACGCGGCTATCTTGGAAAATGGCGTCCACTCGGTTAGCGTGACGTAGGTCAGAAGTCCGGTATCCACAACGAGCGACAATCACAGTACTTTTAAATTTGTCAGTATAATGTGATAATTGTCTATCTAGATATAGTCGTATTATTTATACATATAATGATAATAATTATGCCATATGTGAATTTATCGGACCAGTCGAACCAAATTTTTAAGTCTTCTAACTGAAGCTCACCTCTATATAGAGCGTGCAATCTCCAGATAGACCGAAAAAAACGGAAGTGCATCATAATTATTTTTTCAAGTAAAAATTCCTTCAGCCCGGGTTTGAACCGGGACCTCCGCATTTGTACTGCGACGCCTTGTCCAATTAGACCACTGAAGGACTGAAGGAATCTTTACTTGAATTTCATGTTATTGTCATTGACCTCTTAGTCCACAGGTCTGTGTTTATTTCATTGTGTAGTGACTCTATCGTTCGAAACCTATTAATTCATACCATATGTGAATTTATCGGACCAGTCGAACCAAATTTTTAAGTCTTCTAACTGAAGCTCACCTCTATATAGAGCGTGCAATCTCCAGATAGACCGAAAAAAACGGAAGTGCATCATAATTATTTTTTCAAGTAAAAATTCCTTCAGCCCGGGTTTGAACCGGGACCTCCGCATTTGTACTGCGACGCCTTGTCCAATTAGACCACTGAAGGACTGAAGGAATCTTTACTTGAATTTCATGTTATTGTCATTGACCTCTTAGTCCACAGGTCTGTGTTTATTTCATTGTGTAGTGACTCTATCGTTCGAAACCTATTAATTCATACCATATGTGAATTTATCGGACCAGTCGAACCAAATTTTTAAGTCTTCTAACTGAAGCTCACCTCTATATAGAGCGTGCAATCTCCAGATAGACCGAAAAAAACGGAAGTGCATCATAATTATTTTTTCAAGTAAAAATTCCTTCAGCCCGGGTTTGAACCGGGACCTCCGCATTTGTACTGCGACGCCTTGTCCAATTAGACCACTGAAGGACCATGAAGGACTTTTTACTTGAAAAAATAATTATGATGCACTTCTGTTTTTTTCGGTCTATCTGGAGATTGCACGCTCTATATAGAGGTGAGCTTCAGTTAGAAGACTTAAAAATTTGGTTCGACTGGTCCGATAAATTCACATATGGTATGAATTAATAGGTTTCGAACGATAGAGTCACTACACAATGATAATAATTATGATTATAATTATAAGCATATTGAAATCGTAGATTTTTATGTTATTCCACGTTATATTACACGTTTGATATCGGAATTAATGCGTGCGGTTGCCACCTGACCATGCCACGTCGCGTTCCTATTTTCACGGATCAGGTGCCCGCCATGAACGACTCAGTTCGTCGATAGTGACATCCGCGTGGTGTAGGTTGAACCGAGTACGATCAGTGATTTACAGTGAATGTATGTGAACTTTGTGCGGAATAGAGCGGCGGTTAAAAATAGACGACCACGATTATATGAAGTAAAGAATATAGATACTAATAGAAAAGCGATACAACTACGATATGTACATACAGTGGACGTCCATGTGCTATCTGGGATATAGACCAGAAATTATAAGTGGTGATTAATGGAGATAAAGACAATTTATTGTGTGGGTGTAAAGAATTACGATGAATGAACGAAGAAAGAAGAGAATTATTTGCTAAGATTAAATTAATGTGTCGCAAATCGAGAAAATAAAATAAAGTGTATAAATTACGATGAATTCAAATGTAGGAGTTTCAGTGAACGAGCCGTTGCGAACTTGCCTCGAGTTTGAATTGTCGCGCGTCATGAGCCAGCGTTCCGCAACGCGTCGCTGCCCAGATAACCACGTGCGTGCAAATATTGCAGCAAAATGCCAGAAATTCGTGCAGAACATTGTTGGCAATATCAGAGCAAGGTGCGTCCTCTATTACTGTAAAAATTAGAGCAATATCTGTTCAACAAAAACTGTCAGCAAATTGCAAGCAAGCCTTGTTGTACTACGTAATACGGGTCGAGAACAACATGGGAGCAAATTTTCAGCAAATTGTCGACAAGGTTTATTTTTTAATGTTTTTTTTTTTCAGATTTTGGGATGGTTTTCTACCGTCTGTTCGGGACGAAGGTAGTCACTCGACCTTGACATATTAGTTTCGTCCAGTGGTTTTTCTAGCTTTGTCTCGAACACACGATGTATCAGACATTTCTATAATTGTAATAGTGATACTCTAAGGTTATACGAAAACGTTTATTACGCATGAACAGGTGATCTTCAGATGATCTCTTCGAAAAGTTCGTTCACATATTAAAGGATAAATAATTTAATTGGGACAGTGATTATATATCCCGATCATCTTCATCAGCTGCTTCGTATTCCATATCTTCATCGTATTCAGTTTCTTCATAGTTCTCTTCTTCATCGGTCTCTTCTTCCCCTTCTTCCTCGTTTTCTTCTTCGTCTCTTTGCTGTGCATTATTAGTGCGTTGTATCGCACCGAATATTTGTCGCGCCCGTCTTTTTTTCTGTTTTAAGGCACTTTCCCTTCTCTGTTGAGGTTCGCCAGCTTTTTGTGAATTTCGGTGTCGCTGTTTTGCAGTTCTGATGCATTCCTTCATCTCCTCTTCAAAATGAGCCAATGTTGGCTTAAACGGCAAATGTCTGTTAGCAGCAACAGCTTCTACATAAAAAAAATATTGTGAATCATTTTTCCAGTTACGATTTCCAAGTTCGAATGTGCAACAAATATTCAAACTATATTTTATACGCTACAGGCGACAAACGAAATCTCATTCATGAATAATCCGTCGACGTGTGATCAGGAAACTATTTTTACTATATTGATTGCTTGAGGGCAAAGCTACGTGTAAAAGTGAAACAGACGTACCGTAAATTGCAGATGCAATTTTTTTATCATAAAATGAATGGCAAGTCTCAGTTCCCCAATATGTGAATTTCATACAGCACTCGTCTGTTAGGCATTCTTTCAGGCTGTTATTAAATGCCTCCCTCATGGTCAAACCTCCCACATACTTCAGATATTGCACCTAAGACATTTACCTTATGTTAGTCATGAATTGGAATAACATATATTATGCAACACAAACATAATATATGTACGTACAAGTTCACGATAGTTGGTGCGGTTCATCGTTTCCAAAAACTCAACATCAGCTGCTCGTCTCGTAGGTATAAACGCAGGCTTACGAGGAATCCTGGGGCTGATGTTGTCTCGCAGTTCGTCTGTTAAATCTGTCAATTGATTCTTCACCAGTCTGTAATAAACAATATTCATACAATTTCTTGGAAGTAGAGTTGAGAAAATTTCAATAATACAGGCAAAAATGATTAAATGTAATGCATAACATATGAGCTTACGTTATTTCTTTCGTAAAGGTATCCACTAATGTTGATATGACATTGTGTAAACGTCTGAAATTATGATATGACAATTAATTAAACTATAAACATTTAATATCGTATTATGTTAAGCATAAACCTTGAAAGGAGAGAACATTACTGTATTTCGTCTTTTAACGAATCATCTGGTTCATGAGTTTCTGGCACTTTTGTTTTCTGCGCTACTGAATTTGAACCTGTACTTCTGTTGTCTGCATTTCGGAGAGTCCCTGAGCTTCCTGTCGGTTACCAAAGTGTTGCATTACTTTCTATTATGGATATTAGAGCAACCTCGTTGAGAAAAAAAAGTAGATAGGACAGTGTGTTTACAGAAGCTAATGATCAGAAAGGATTGGACTTACTTGGTGCCATAATTTCAGAATGTATTATGCGCGGCTTGACTTTAGGAGGCATAAGCTTTACAGATGAATTACTTTCAATCTGCCCAACTGTTGAAGTTTACGATATGATCACTTTTTGTGAATTATAAAAAGAAGAAAAACAAATTAAAGTGCAGTATCAATACCTCCTTGATTTGAGTCGGGTGTGGAATCAAGAGGTGAGGATAACAATTGGATCAAATCATATGTGGACTGTTTCTGGGACTCCGTTCTTCCAAAGTATGACTGGTTAGCTATATAATGAAATGTTTGTATTTCAATAAATAAATAAAGTCAATCATAATTACTCCGAAAAATAAAATATAACACATCATTTTAATAATTTACCGAGTAATTCAATAGAATTAAGGTGGCTCCGTCACGAACTCGATCAAACCAGAAAAAAACTATTTTTTAATATAATGTACCGAAAGTATAGATCTTCAAGTATGCGAAATTCCAGACTAAGTTACCGACCAAATAACAAAGAAAAAAAGAGTTGAAATATGAATTTTTAGCACAGAGGCTTATGGAAGGACTACTCTCTAGAGGCATAAAACACGTTATATCTATGCATTTAAAAAACAGATGTTAACAAAAAAACAAGAATCTCGTTCACTGGGCCATGAGAATTCTAAATATCATTGGAAAGTATCGAGTCACCGACTTATGTGAATAGATATTCTGTAATAAAGTGATGGAAAAGATGCATTTCCGAGAGAAATTGTAACCGTATAGAGATTTAGCAACGCCGCAGCCATCAGCTGGCTCTCACATACAGGCATGCATACACCATACAAGCGTATAGTGAGTCGCGCATGCGCAGTAATGAAAACATCTTGTAAGCTAACCTCACTTTTAGATCCTCGTACATTGTGAGGTATTATTCCTGAGTAATGTCATAGAAAACGTATCTAAAATTCCGGTGAAAAATAAATATCAAATCACGGTGACAGCCGGCTGCGTGGTGATGGGTGCTTTGAAGAAAGAGAGTAAGATCAGTAAGATAGGCGAGTTGCAACGTTGCCGTACTTCTCTATGCAGTACCGTAACGTAAAATTGTTCACATTTTACAGTGTTCTTAATTTCAATATACCAGCCCTAATTCCTACAAAATATTAGCAACAATTCATTTTTTATTAACTGTAGATTGAAACGCATACATATTACTAAAAATGAAGAGAGCCTTATCGAGACACCCACGCGATACGTCCCTACGTGACGGAGCTACCTTAAGTTGAAAAATAGAATAATGTGTATTAACAGCATATAATTTGGAATAAACCATTGATGTAACCAACCTGGTGAAATACGTGGATCATGGCAACTAGGTCTTAGGGGGATCGGGTTGTACGGTCCCCTCGTATGTAGCTCATATGCAGCTGCTGCCGTTATTGGCTGCTTGAGAGAATTTGGCTTCAGCCCTATAAGAATATATAGCACATCAATTGATCAAAGTGATAATGATTATGGAATTCAGATTCACAATAGGTTTGCTTCAAAAAATCGATAACGTCAAGACAATTTGAAGTAGAGCAGTATAACAACTGAATTAATAATACCTTCTGTATTCGCATGATGAAATGAATTCTGGACGATTTCTGGTCTCTCACTATAAGTAGATTGTACGGGATTTATATCTTCCGTATATGATGGGGTTATGAAGTTATTGTGCTGCGAATGTGGTTGCGAGTTATGTTTGGGTGGTGATTTTTTGTTCCATTGGTCTAAAAAATATTGATCATCTGTAACATGCACTTCACAAATATTTAAGCAGTTCAATTTTTGAAAAATTAATGCATTATTGATTACCATTTAAACTTTGATTCGGCGGAATAGCTGTGGATACAATACTAGTAGCAGGTGTTGCTTGTCGTGACTCACTTTGATACTTCGAGACCATAACCTTTTGAAATGAAGTAGATGAAGCGCACAGCGATTGAGACATCTTTTTTTTTTTTTATCTAGGAGCGCAAAATAACGGTTATCACATGGATGCATGAAACTTTATGCCTGAAAAATAGACGTATATTTTTAAATCAAAACATTCACTTCACATTACCGTGAGAACGCAATTCTCGATGGATATCTTCTATATCATCCTTCAAAGAAGTGTCAACGAAGTCTGTTTGGGCTCTTTTCAACATAATTTGTGAATCATTCTCTGATGTAGATTTATATCTTCTTGGTTTCTTCGTCGCGCGTTTTGGCCGAGTTGTTTGAGACGCGCTTTTTTTCATAGTTATTAATCTGTAACAAACCTTTACTCAGAAAAAAGCATGTGCCATTGTAATACATGTCAGGGAGGAGTGACATACCATTGTTCTATGGTAACGTTGGCGACTGTTTTCGTGTTCAATTCTTTCAAGCTAGGTAATTAAAGTAGTGATATTGCGAATGATAACTGATCAACATTTTACTATATGACGAACTTCATAGAAACATTAAGTTGTATACACTATAATTAAGGTTCTTATTGAGAAATATTGAGGACTATGCTTATACTTCTATGACTAATTAATTTTCTATTACTCTCAGAAGAAAGTATCGACATAGTAAATGAATGAGGTTGAAGTTCGTAACGTGATTGCAACAAAATATTCGCCGAAAATTCTCACATTCCAGGCTCGAACGTTTCAAATGGATCAAGAACGGTGCATAATTCCTCAAATTGTGTGAAACATGTTTATCTCGCATATTTTATAATTTTAACAATATTTGAATCACGAAATATTGCATTTCTTCAACGAATATTCTGTTACGTTAATGTTACGAACTTCAACCTCATGTAAATGAATCGTAACATTTTGAATGCGACTGAAATTCATGTTATACATTTCAAGGCGTGTCTAGACGATACATTTTTAGGCGATTTTTTAGGTTTCTTCTGGCAATAAGTATATTTTGAATATTGAATTTGCCTGGCATTGTCATGGGGGAGAGGTCCTGTGCGTGAAAAAGTCGTGGTGCTGCTCGTGTGTGAAAATTAACACTCGTAAATACCAGACTAAGAACTTCCTACTTTCTTATTCATGCACGATAAACACAACAATACTTGAGTTGCAACAAGGCCACTCTTTTATAATCTCGCATATAAAGAAGATTCGCCATATTTCAAAGGTTTTTCTTTCACAAAATTAAAAGTTCTTTGCCTAATTATTATGTACAGAATTCATATAAATTTCGATTGCTTATTCTAATTTGAGATAAATAATCATCTTTGCACGATCTGGTTTGGATTGCAGTAACAAATAATATTTTATATGTGGACAGACACTATGTATTTGCCATGAACAGGATAATTATCATCATCTTCGTCGTCGGAATCAGTCGTTGCAATGACTTTTCCAATATGGCATTCTAAAGCACTTAGCTTCAACATCACGAAAAGGAACAACCACGAAGTTAGACAACATTGAGCATTTAAATGTTCCCACTAACGACGATGGGATGCCTACATCGAAAAAATCTTCTACCGCAGTGAACTTTTGCACTAATAAGTAAATTGAGTCGTCAGCGGTTTGGAGAATATTGTATACAATACATATTGAGGAATCTTTCAAAATGCAACAGTTATCGTTCTTTTGTATCGATAAACACATATTTGCCACTTTCAATTTCCTGAACGTACGCAATGTACACCAAACATCATTTGTCATATTTAAAGGCAACGGACCTCTTTCTTTTCTTGGAAATAGTTTCACGCTGTTGTCATTGCTTATTACGATACTATTCCTTTCAACTACTTGTTCTCTTTCTTTCAGCCTGAATGATATTTGTTGTAATGGTAGGGCCGGCTTACGATAAAACTTACGAAAAAATGTGATATTGTTTTCATATGGAAAAGCAGAAAAGGAATCCAAAGGACCGGACCTTTAAACATCGTCCACAAGATGCTGCAAAGCATGAATATTGTAAGAAATAAAGTTGAAATCGTAAATTGTTTCACACCGTAGAATAAATTTTTTCAAAGCCAATCTGGCGAACAATAATTGTGAATTGGTAGGCGATTTGCATGTGAGGCATCGCAACGCTGTACTCAAAAGTGAAAAATGAAGGTAGACTTCTTCACTCAAAATTCCGTGCATGACCACCATACCACAATACAGGAGAAATTGACGATGTTGAGTGGCTTTGTAATGTTTGTACATTTTCAACGATTCAGGTTTTCGAGAGAATTCATTTGGACAGTATTTTGCGATAATTTCCATCCTTTCGGAAACCAAATCAATTTGCCTGCCACTCAATTTAACTTTTTTCCCATATGATCCCTTTGTCCAAGCGGTAAGAAGTTTGTCATTAACTCCCATGTACACATGCATGCCATCAATGGGCACTTGAGATGGAGTATTCATAGGTAGGTCTAATAGAGGACTTTGTTTGATATGGTGATCTTCATCATCAGCACGTCGATATTCTTCATCTGTTCGCGGCTGGTGATCAACACCCCAAATAGTCATTGTATTATTATAGCGGTAACCGTACACCTTGCATTTTGGACACGGCGCAGCAGAGTTATGACCCTTATGACAAAGAATCCAAGATCGAGCTACCGTATCTGCGATAAATGCTCGCAGCTGTATTTCGTGTCTTCTACCATTATACTGTACACCACCGCTACTTACGATATCATTTACTTCAGTTATAAAATACTTTAGAAAATCTTCAGGATTTGCAGGTTTCTTTATCCCTTTATATATACGATAGAAGACTTAAAATTTTTGACGAGAAAAATTTATCCGGCGTCCCGGGAATCGAACCCGAGCCTACTGGCTGCCAATCCGGGGGCTTATACCCACTAGACCACCTGGCCGCCTTCAAATTTTCTCTCGTCAATTTCAAGTCTAGTTAGTGTACACAGTTTGTAGTATATTTACATTCGTCGGATGCGTACATGTTTAACTCTTATGAGTGAGTGAGTGAGCACACGGGCTCACTTACACTTGTTAGGTAAGACTTACGTCTTTACGTACCTATTATTTTTATTGGTTATATTTTAATTAAATATAACCAATACCACCGAAGATGGTGTAAATTCATCGAAGAAATGATTTTACGATAGAAGACTTAAAATTTTTGACGAGAAAAATTTATCCGGCGTCCCGGGAATCGAACCCGAGCCTACTGGCTGCCAATCCGGGGGCTTATACCCACTAGACCACCTGGCCGCCTTCAAATTTTCTCTCGTCAATTTCAAGTCTAGTTAGTGTACACAGTTTGTAGTATATTTACATTCGTCGGATGCGTACATGTTTAACTCTTATGAGTGAGTGAGTGAGCACACGGGCTCACTTACACTTGTTAGGTAAGACTTACGTCTTTACGTACCTATTATTTTTATTGGTTATATTTTAATTAAATATAACCAATACCACCGAAGATGGTGTAAATTCATCGAAGAAATGATTTTACGATAGAAGACTTAAAATTTTTGACGAGAAAAATTTATGACGAGAAAAATTTATCCGTAGGCTCGGGTTCGATTCCCGGGACGCCGGATAAATTTTTCTCGTCAAAAATTTTAAGTCTTCTATCGTAAAATCATTTCTTCGATGAATTTACACCATCTTCGGTGGTATTGGTTATATTTAATTAAAATATAACCAATAAAAATAATAGGTACGTAAAGACGTAAGTCTTACCTAACAAGTGTAAGTGAGCCCGTGTGCTCACTCACTCACTCATAAGAGTTAAACATGTACGCATCCGACGAATGTAAATATACTACAAACTGTGTACACTAACTAGACTTGAAATTGACGAGAGAAAATTTGAAGGCGGCCAGGTGGTCTAGTGGGTATAAGCCCCCGGATTGGCAGCCAGTAGGCTCGGGTTCGATTCCCGGGACGCCGGATAAATTTTTCTCGTCAAAAATTTTAAGTCTTCTATCGTAAAATCATTTCTTCGATGAATTTACACCATCTTCGGTGGTATTGGTTATATTTAATTAAAATATAACCAATAAAAATAATAGGTACGTAAAGACGTAAGTCTTACCTAACAAGTGTAAGTGAGCCCGTGTGCTCACTCACTCACTCATAAGAGTTAAACATGTACGCATCCGACGAATGTAAATATACTACAAACTGTGTACACTAACTAGACTTGAAATTGACGAGAGAAAATTTGAAGGCGGCCAGGTGGTCTAGTGGGTATAAGCCCCCGGATTGGCAGCCAGTAGGCTCGGGTTCGATTCCCGGGACGCCGGATAAATTTTTCTCGTCAAAAATTTTAAGTCTTCTATCGTAAAATCATTTCTTCGATGAATTTACACCATCTTCGGTGGTATTGGTTATATTTAATTAAAATATAACCAATAAAAATAATAGGTACGTAAAGACGTAAGTCTTACCTAACAAGTGTAAGTGAGCCCGTGTGCTCACTCACTCACTCATAAGAGTTAAACATGTACGCATCCGACGAATGTAAATATACTACAAACTGTGTACACTAACTAGACTTGAAATTGACGAGAGAAAATTTGAAGGCGGCCAGGTGGTCTAGTGGGTATAAGCCCCCGGATTGGCAGCCAGTAGGCTCGGGTTCGATTCCCGGGACGCCGGATAAATTTTTCTCGTCAAAAATTTTAAGTCTTCTATCGTAAAATCATTTCTTCGATGAATTTACACCATCTTCGGTGGTATTGGTTATATTTAATTAAAATATAACCAATAAAAATAATAGGTACGTAAAGACGTAAGTCTTACCTAACAAGTGTAAGTGAGCCCGTGTGCTCACTCACTCACTCATAAGAGTTAAACATGTACGCATCCGACGAATGTAAATATACTACAAACTGTGTACACTAACTAGACTTGAAATTGACGAGAGAAAATTTGAAGGCGGCCAGGTGGTCTAGTGGGTATAAGCCCCCGGATTGGCAGCCAGTAGGCTCGGGTTCGATTCCCGGGACGCCGGATAAATTTTTCTCGTCAAAAATTTTAAGTCTTCTATCGTAAAATCATTTCTTCGATGAATTTACACCATCTTCGGTGGTATTGGTTATATTTAATTAAAATATAACCAATAAAAATAATAGGTACGTAAAGACGTAAGTCTTACCTAACAAGTGTAAGTGAGCCCGTGTGCTCACTCACTCACTCATAAGAGTTAAACATGTACGCATCCGACGAATGTAAATATACTACAAACTGTGTACACTAACTAGACTTGAAATTGACGAGAGAAAATTTGAAGGCGGCCAGGTGGTCTAGTGGGTATAAGCCCCCGGATTGGCAGCCAGTAGGCTCGGGTTCGATTCCCGGGACGCCGGATAAATTTTTCTCGTCAAAAATTTTAAGTCTTCTATCGTAAAATCATTTCTTCGATGAATTTACACCATCTTCGGTGGTATTGGTTATATTTAATTAAAATATAACCAATAAAAATAATAGGTACGTAAAGACGTAAGTCTTACCTAACAAGTGTAAGTGAGCCCGTGTGCTCACTCACTCACTCATAAGAGTTAAACATGTACGCATCCGACGAATGTAAATATACTACAAACTGTGTACACTAACTAGACTTGAAATTGACGAGAGAAAATTTGAAGGCGGCCAGGTGGTCTAGTGGGTATAAGCCCCCGGATTGGCAGCCAGTAGGCTCGGGTTCGATTCCCGGGACGCCGGATAAATTTTTCTCGTCAAAAATTTTAAGTCTTCTATCGTAAAATCATTTCTTCGATGAATTTACACCATCTTCGGTGGTATTGGTTATATTTAATTAAAATATAACCAATAAAAATAATAGGTACGTAAAGACGTAAGTCTTACCTAACAAGTGTAAGTGAGCCCGTGTGCTCACTCACTCACTCATAAGAGTTAAACATGTACGCATCCGACGAATGTAAATATACTACAAACTGTGTACACTAACTAGACTTGAAATTGACGAGAGAAAATTTGAAGGCGGCCAGGTGGTCTAGTGGGTATAAGCCCCCGGATTGGCAGCCAGTAGGCTCGGGTTCGATTCCCGGGACGCCGGATAAATTTTTCTCGTCAAAAATTTTAAGTCTTCTATCGTAAAATCATTTCTTCGATGAATTTACACCATCTTCGGTGGTATTGGTTATATTTAATTAAAATATAACCAATAAAAATAATAGGTACGTAAAGACGTAAGTCTTACCTAACAAGTGTAAGTGAGCCCGTGTGCTCACTCACTCACTCATAAGAGTTAAACATGTACGCATCCGACGAATGTAAATATACCTTTATATATACCTACGACTTCCGGCTTACAATTGGGAATATTCGCAACTCTAATTTGAATTGGGCAAATGTCATATCTCTTATTAAGCTTCGCTCCATCTGTACTCCAATCGATTTGCAATGTCAGAGGAATGATTTGTACTGTAGCTTTTTTCAGAATTCGAAGTATAGATTTTTCAAATCCTAAATGCACATATTCTCCAGGTACAACTTCATATATTGGATCTGGGTGAACGCGAGGAGTTTGAAGGAAAGTTCGCATGTCTTTTGTCAAATATTGTAGGCATGTATGAGTCCGCAGAGTTCTTAAAATTATATTGCCTTGCTTATGAGTCAGAGATCCTTGTAAAAAAGCTGATGCTAACTGTTGATCGAAAGCATTTCTACTACAATTAGCCTGAGCAACATTAATATTAACCCTCCTGTCCTCAAAATGAGTACTATTATCGGAAGATTCATGATTTTCAACTTGTGAATAATCTAGTCCGTCATTATCTATAGTAGTCTGCGGGAATACGTTATTGGAGCTGCCGGATCGAGATGGTAGCGACATTTCATGACTGCGCAGGTATTCGATGGAAGTCTTGTGTCGTTGAGGTAATGGCGTATTCGAAGAATGCGAAATTACTTTTCCCATGTAAACCGCAAAACGTCTTCTAATTCTCCTTTTGTGACGGACAGATGTCAGGCGCAGGGGCTTACGATTAACTTGAAAGTTACTTTTTTTTTGGACCCATATCCCTTCAATTGTTCCTCAGTTTCTGTATAATACAAAATCATGATATAAAGAATACATGTTTTTTTCGGAAATAATACAATTATTAAGATGGAAGCAAATTAGATTCGATAGGATTGCAAGGCTGAAGAAGATGTTTTCGCATGAAGAGTTTGCGACAAAGTCATCACTAATACCACATGAAGCATAAAAAAGTTAGGTAGATTATGTTTTGTTGGGAGGAAATTTTTTTTTTCTATACTAAAGCACAATTTCGATAATATGCACAATCGTACGTTGCAGATTTTTTTCATACTCCGAAAAAAGAAGTTCATTTAATAATTCAATGATCTCGAGGTTTATACTCAAGAGAGGACCCTACTGAAATTTTGCTTGAACCGATATTTCAAATTTCTTAAGTGACTCAAAAAGGACCAATCAAAAAACGCATACAACAGTCTCTATGTTATGGTAGAATGTGTATAAAAGAAAATTTCAACCTTCTTCGATGAAAACATAGCCGCAGGACACCTTTCACAGAGCTACGCAGGAAATTTCAACCTTCTTCAATGAAAACATAGCCGCAGGACACCTTTCACAGAGCTACGCAGGAAATTTTAACCTTCTTCAATGAAAACATAGCTGCAGGACACCTTTCACAGAGCTACGCAGGAAATTTCAACCTTCTTCAATGAAAACATAGCCGCAGGACACCTTTCACAGAGCTACGCAGGAAATTTCAACCTTCTTCCATGAAAACATAGCCGCAGGATACCTTTCACAGAGCTACGCAGGAAATTTCAACCTTCTTCGATGAAAACATTGACACATAAAGGAACCTTTCGTAGAAAATTTCCTGCGCAGCTCTGCGAGAGATCTCATGCGTCTATGTTTTCATCGCAGAATTTTTTTTTTTTTTAATACACATTCTACCATAGCGTAGAGACTGTTGTAAAAAAAGCCTATAGTTCATCGATTGTCCATAGAAATCGTTCTATTACCTCTAATTAATGAGGTGTCAAAATTTAATGGGCCATTTCACGTGATGGGCCAAAGTATATTCTTTATAAGATAATTGCTTCGGCAGATCCACAGAAAAATTGATGTGTATAATCTAGCTAATGATTGGAAATAATTATTTTGCAAATAAGTTAGAGGTTAATTATTGCTATATGGCTATATGTATGCCTAGACTTTGAAAATATAAGTTAGCGCGGGCATGCATGCACCTACCGAGAAGTTTCGTGGACGCGGAACGCTAGGGGTACCAACCCGAAATTTTTGCTACACAGTAAAAAAGATTTTGTAAAATTTAACACAACAGTTTGTGTTAAAATTTTTGTGTCAAATATTTAACACTCTCGTGTGTTGATTCAATAGTTACATTATGTCACCAGGCCGATGAAGTGTTTTCCGACGAATTTGAGTTTATAATCCGAACCATAGGCGGGGATTATAATGAAATTCGTCAGAAAATACTTTATGGGCCGTATGGCATTTACAATTTTATGTGTCTAGGTCAGAAACCGCGTTTAAACCGAGCGAAGTGAGGTTAGAATCGCCATATTTCGGGCCTAGACACATGAAGAACGAAATAACACAAATTTTGTGTTAAAAAAGTAGTTAACACAAGCTGTTGTGTTAAATTTTACAAAATCTTTTTTACTGTGTAGTCAAAGGCAGCAGCAGTTTGGTAACTTACTAGATGTTTCTAGTAAAATCACAGAAATCTAGTGATCATTGGTCACTAGATTTCTGGACTAGAAATCAAGTGAGTAGATTTCCAGTGATTGCTAGTGATCTTACTAGAAACATCTAGTAAGTTACCAAACTGCTGCTGCAGTTTACTGTATGACCTACGCTTATGGAATAGCAAAAATTTCGGGTTGGTACTCCTAGCGTTCCGCGTCCACGAAACTTCTCGGTATATAACCTATAATTATCAATTATACTTACATGTTATAGTTCTCCTCACAGACACAAATCTTGGCAGATTACACTGCACAGTATACGATCCACAATATATATTTTCGGAAAATATGATAATTGACCACAACTTCCACAGAACGTATTTTATTTTCACGTGCACCGGTATTCGGTAATACGTGCCTGTTGCACCATAAGAAAATGATGGCTGCCGCTCCATGTGCCATGCGTTTCGCAATTTCCAGAGCGGACTGAGGGAACGATGGCCCAAATTAGAGCGGAATTGACCCGGCGCGACATTGAAATGATTACAAATAGAGTCATACGTATATTATAACTATATTATAACTATATATATTTATATATATTTATATATATATATTAGACTGTGTAAAAAAAAACCGACATCTTCTTTTTGTTCGGGCCCTTTCGAAAATAGTTAGTGCTTAATATAAAGAAAATTGTCCCCAAAGCTCAGCTATGTAGCTTGAACACAGAATTAGCGCATTTGAAAATAAGATTTCCCATGTATTTCAAATGGCAAAATTTGTTTATCTTAGTTTTATTTTTATAATTCTCTTTATTCAACTGGTAAGAATAAAGTGAATATACGGTTTTGAAGGGAAAAAAATTTCTGAGAAAATGCATGAAAAAAAATTTTTTAATTAATTTGTCGAAAAGTAAGTAGTAATCAAATATACATATGACTTTTAAACCACTGTAACTCGTTAACGGTTCAATCGAGCAACTTGGGCCAAAGGACTATTTTTGTAGATCATAAAATTCTCTACAAAACCGTATATCCACTTTATTCTTATCAGTTGAATAAAGAGAGTTATAAAAATAAAACTAGGATAAACAAATTTTGCCATTTGAAATACATGGGAAATCTTATTTTCAAATGCGCTAATTCTGTGTTCAAGCTACATAGCTGAGCTTTGGGGATAAATTTCTTTATATTAAGCACTAACTATTTTCGAAAGGGCCCGAACAAAAAGAAGATGTCGTTTTTTTTTGACACAGTCTAATATATATATATATTTATAACTATAAATATCCGTTTATATAAACATATATGTTTACACAAATATATGTTCAAATTTTTTCATTATAATAATATAATATATTATTAATATATTATATATGGGGCATTCCATGGTCGTTCACACAGGATGAAACATTTAACTAACTTGAATTTGCCTAATATTTTTTATTGTTGTTAGCACTGAAGAGGGCGTCTATGTCTTTTTTTCAAATTTTTATTTGCAATCGTTCTCAAATAATTTTTTTTTTTTTTTTTTTATCGAAATGTTTGACCCGATTGAAAAAATTATTGTAACAAAATAATACGGAACAATTTTGCCACGCAATTTGATATGGAAATAGGATCGAAGAGGGCATACATATTACATTTAGTAAAACTTAAAATAGTAAACTGTCACTTCAAAGTAAATAAAAATGCTCGATATATATGATGTTAGAAAATTCGTCTGATTTTTTCATAATATTGAACCGCGTCAAATTACGGAAAAATTGGTTCGTATTATTGTCTGTAATAATTTTTTAACTCAAGTTACAATTTTTTTAATTAAAAAAAAAAAAAAAAGGTAACTGAGAGCAACTGCACATAAAAATTTGAAAAAATCACAGATTTTGTTGATGATAACAACAATACCAAAAAATGTTAAGCGAATTAAAGTTTCCATAATATTGCCAACAATTTGCTTTCAACTTGCTGTTAAATCAAGCTACTTCTGATTGCTAGCATATTTTCAGCAAAATTTGCAGAGATAATAAATGACAGCAGTTGTTGCTGTACATTTGCTGTAAAGTCTAATGCGTAAAAAGTATTCTCAGCAAGTAGTTGACAAAATGACAACAAAATTTGCAGCAAGTGTATTGGACGGTTTGCACATTCACACTTGGTTATCTGGGTGGCGTGACGCTCGCGCCTTTATTCATTGTAGTATCGCGCTCGCACGTGTTATCCTCGTGGCTATCGTCATTTTATATTCTGCACTCAAGTGTCTACAGGTTTTGACTGCCGATATGAAAGTTATATACGCGTACGTGAAGTTCAAAAATCCGTGTACCAACGGCAAGACTAAGCATGCTGGGACAGCAATCATACCGGTTACTTCAATAAGGAAATTCAATGCCGAAAATGCTGTGGGCCGAGAGTATCGGATAAACTGCGGCAGCGTCATTTGTTTGGCCACCATAGGACTCGTTGGAAGTAAGTTTATACAAAGTGTATTCCAATTTAGTCATACAAACCTACATAGGGCGATTCCTCTTTGGAATAGAAAACGTTATTTCGCAAGACGAGAGAAAAAAATTATAAAAAAAAGAACAAAAACCCTAAAACTTATGTTACCCATCTTTATTGAGCTTTTTTTATATTTTTTTGCGAAGAATTGTTTTCTATTTCGAAGAGGAATCGCCCTATATAGGTTTGTATAACTAATTGACAGACATACTGTATATAATTGATCATCATGAAGATTGCAATAGTATTGCATGCATTATTTGTCCAGTGATTCTTTGATTAATCATGCAAGAGTTTTTATAGAGGAGCTGTTGATTAACTGTAGAGTGCATTTTTGTACGGTTCGAGTCAGTGCATCGCTGAGGCTCTTCGAATGCCTCGTCCTTGGACGAAGAACCTTCCTGGACTAACCACAGACTCGGCGATGCACGCCGAGTCTTCCTCTGGGTCTAGTAAAGTCCTTAGTCCACCGTCGGGGCCTTCGAAGAGCCTGCAGCGATGCACTGACTAGGAGAGTATCGCACCTCCGGGTCATCGATCTTGACCAAACTTAGGGGTGATTTCTTGAGCCAAAATATTAATTACGCGCTGAATAACTCTCCGGAATGGGCCTTTACTCTGTCAATTTACTTAAATGTATAACAGAAATCAGCGTAACCTGGGTTTTGCAAACCGCCATGAAATAACCAGTTTTTGTGCTGCGTTATGAGATTCTACGTTGCACTGAATATCTTTTATTTTAGTTGCACCACATAATATTAGTTTGATCACAATACTATAGTTATTATTTCAGAAGAATATACCTATATTAAGGTCAACGCGCACCACGTGGAAGCGAAGCGAAGGTATCGGAAGCGATTGGATGCTGTACGAGTGTCCACATCTTAAAAACCGTTCAAATTCAAGTTGAAGTGAATTCAAATATGATTGAGGGCTCATTTGGTTTGGGATAATTTTTATTTGTTTATAACTTCTGCAAGTGTTTATGAGGGGGTATGAAGCCTTCGCACATTTTTCTGGATGTCATCGCGAAGCGAATGAACCTTCCGTCATATTGTAATTCACTTTAACCCGTTTTTGCCCAAAATGGCATAAATTTTTTGCTCTCTTCACCTCGATATTTCACATAGTAAAACTGATCCAAAAAAATTGAAACTTGGTATCCCGTAGTTTTGAAGGGTGCTCTTTCAGAATCCGTTGTTATTTTTTCGTAGGAGTTCACCATTTTCCAATATGGCGGCTTTATTGAAAAAAGGGCAACATTCTTTCACTTTTTTTCGAAATAATTCCCATTTTTTCCTATGAAATCATCATTCGATCGGGGACTAAACTATGAATTTTGTGGCATACAGGTGTCTAGTTTAAGATGAAAAAGGTTAGATTTGGAAATTCAACATGGCGGCCATCAAAATGGCAGCTTTAAGATTCAAAGTCGGTGCAAAACTTCAGGAATTTTTAACTCGAATATGACGAACTTTCAGAAAAAATTGTATCGAACAAAAAGTGCTTAGAATTGCTCAAAGAATTTGCCTGAATTTTTTCAGAATTTTTGGAGACATTTTTGGATTTTTACAAAAGCTGCCCAATTTTTAAAATCCGAAAATGATTCAAAAAATTCTGAAAAAATTCAAGCGTCTTCTTTGAGTGATTCTAAGCACTTTTTGTGCTATACATTTTTTTTCTGAAAGTTCATCATATTCGAGTAAAAAATTCATACTCTGCAAAATTGATTTCAATTTATAAACCGTCCGTCAGCCATCCAAAATTTTGGATGTTGCCCGACTCTTACCAACTTGGAGGTCTACGGTAAAAGAGTCTTATTTATTTATCTTTTTTTTTTTTGACATTTTTTTTTTTTTTTTTTGTTATTTTTATATTTTTTTTAAAGATATTTTCGTAATTTTTTTATTTGAATGTAATATTATTTGGTGTGTTCTTTTGAAAAACAGGTCTTGCAAAAATATAGTTCACAATTAGCACAAAACTTTGTAGTTCTCAGTTTTTCTTTCTGTTTTTCAAAAGAACACACCAAATAATATTACATTCAAATAAAAAAATTACGAAAATATCTTTAAAAAAAATATAAAAATAACAAAAAAAAAAAAAAAATGTAAAAAAAAAAAAAAAATAAATAAATAAGACTCTTTTACCGTAGACCTCCAAGTTGGTAAGAGTCGGGCAACATCCAAAATTTTGGATGGCTGACGGACGGTTTATAAATTGAAATCAATTTTGCAGAGTATGAATTTTTTACTCGAATATGATGAACTTTCAGAAAAAAATGTATAGCACAAAAAGTGCTTAGAATCACTCAAAGAAGACGCTTGAATTTTTTCAGAATTTTTTGAATCATTTTCGGATTTTAAAAAATGGGCAGCTTTTTTAAAATTCCAAAAATGTCTCAAAAAATTCTGAAAAAATTCAGGCGAATTCTTTGAGCAATTCTAAGCACTTTTTGTTCGATACAATTTTTTCTGAAAGTTCGTCATATTCGAGTTAAAAATTCCTGAAGTTTTGCACCGACTTTGAATCTTAAAGCTGCCATTTTGATGGCCGCCATGTTGAATTTCCAAATCTAACCTTTTTCATCTTAAACTAGACACCTGTATGCCACAAAATTCATAGTTTAGTCCCCGATCGAATGATGATTTCATAGGAAAAAATGGGAATTATTTTGAAAAAAAGTGAAAGAATGTTGCCCTTTTTTCAATAAAGCCGCCATATTGGAAAATGGTGAACTCCTACGAAAAAAATAACAACGGATTCTGAAAGAGCACCCTTCAAAACTACGGGATACCAAGTTTCAATTTTTTTGGATCAGTTTTACTATGTGAAATATCGAGGTGAAGAGAGCAAAAAATTTACGCCATTTTGGGCAAAAACGGGTTAACTTGAATTTACACGTTTTTTAAGATGTGGACACTCCAATAGCATCCGATCGCTTCCGATACCTTCGCCTCGCAACGTAGTGCGCGTTGACCGTAATATAGGTATATTCTTCTGAAATAATAACTATAGTATTGTGATCAAACTAATATTATGTGGTTATTTATAGGATTTCTAAGCTGCCAGTGTCAGTATTGAAACTGACCATATTTTCAACATTCTTTAAGCGGGAGAAAGTCTCCAAATTCACCCAATGAATGTGTACGAGCGACAAACGATGAGAAGCAATGTGTCGATAGGTGCAGAATAAGGTGATTTTCTATAGCTGCGATGTTAAATTTCAACAATCTGATGTACAATAATGACTGTATTCAGTGTATAAATATTCAGTGCAACGTAGAATCTCATAACGCAGCACTAAAACTGGTTATTTCATGGAGATCTGCAAAACCCAGGTTACGCTGATTTCTGTTGTACATTTAGGTGAATTGACAGAGTAAAGGCCCATTCCGGAGAGTTATTCAGCGGGTAATTAATATTTTGGCTCAAGAAATCACCCCTATAAGTTTGGTCAAGATCGATGACCCGGAGGTGCGATACTCTCCTAGTGAGTCGAACGCGTGTCAGTCACCCTAGAGTGGGTTACAAAATGTGATAATTAACACGCGGATATGCCTGTTCATTATTTACCTCCGGTAAGATCGTTCGCATATAATTGCTCTGTAATATATACTATTTTCTGGATTTATATGATACTAAACGTAATTCCGAGTGTGTAGCAATCACAGAATGAATATTATAATGCGCAGATGAGTACAATTTTTTAACGATTTTGCAGGTAGCCACAGCGATGTAATGAAGAAGATTGAATCGACAAGGGTAAAATTTGTGAGCTCAAATCTGTCTAGGGCTCCTTCGGGGATGTCGTCATCCGCTGAAGAGACGACAGAGGTATATGCGAGCATGATTATATTGTAATCCCCGGTAACATGAATATGGTCTTTATGAACGGTATACTATAACTTCTCTTCCAGACTTCGAAGAATAAAGAGGCAAGTCAAACCGAAAAGAAGAAGGAGTTAAGGGGACTAGGCAGCGAAAATAGATCGAAAATGGGATAAAATTCAAATGGCATTTGTGAAGAACCGAAACAACATACAAACTTTTTTTTTTCTCTCAATTTCCACAAGAGTTTTGGCTATTAAATTAGTTGGTTGTGATTTCAGAAATATGAATATTTGAGGGAGATATGGGTAGATAAAGAGGACCGCGCGTCTCATGCACTGCTCCTTCATTGCTACGATTCCGAGTGGCCGGTTAAAGTTTTCGGCAATTTCCGGACGCCGTTCTCTTCAGGGAATGTTCCTCTACAGATTGAACCGAAATTTTTTGAAAAAACATGAAAATCCAAAAAATGGCGGCCAAAATTTGGAAAACATCGAAAAATGGACGACATTTGTTGGAATAACAATGATGAAAAATTGATTTTTTTACATAGTCGTTGGTTCACTTTGTAGAGGAACATCCCCTGAACAGAACGGCGTTCGGAAATTGCCGAAAACTTCAACCGGTCACTCGGAATCGTGGCAATGAGGGAGCAGTGCATGAGATGCGCGGTCCTCTTTATCCACCCATATCTCCCTCAAATATTCATATTTTTGAAATCGCAACCAACTAATTTAATAGCTAAAACTCTAGTGAAAATTAAGAAAAAAAAAAAGTTTGTATGTTGTTTCGGTTCTTCACAAATGCCATTTGAATTTTATCCCATTTTCGACCTATTTTCGCTGCCTAGTCCCCTTAATCGCGGCAAAGAAGTTGCGAATTATTCGAAATGAGATTTTACGTAAGGCGGTATGTACGATCGCGAATTAATAACGTGTCATAGACTCGAGTGCAGGATACGATTTTAGAGTAATATGTATCATTCATCATGTACAGGATACAAATAAAGACGATACATCGATGGCGGTTGCGGAAAAAAAGGCAAGTCGCGTGACAAAAAGAGACAACATTCGCCCGGACAAGACGCAAGAGACTTACGTGATTTGAAAAATGAAAGTCGAGAGGCTGCAGGCACAGATGAAAGCGAAGATATTGGTACAACTGAATCTTTGACAAAACGCGTAAAGGGTTCTCAGCTCCAAAAACGCAGACTGCCGCATAAGACGTCATCGACGAGGAACACTTCGACGAAAGCGGGTAATAAACCAAAAAACTCCGGGGCAAAACCGATAGTGAGTGGAAAGATGACCGATACAGGAGAGAGTAGTGCGGCTGAATCGTCAAGGGAATGTGCGAAGGGTTCTCAGCCTCGAAAAACCACGCCGCCACACAGGAACGATTCGACGAAAGCGCTTAAGGGGACCAGTACAGCGACTTTTCGAGAAATGATCATAGTCCGAAATCAATTTATTTCATAACCAAAGTTCATTTCACATCAAAATATTTTTCTTTTTCAAAATCATGTGTCGTAAGGATCTTAGAGCACCGTTGGACCAATTCAGGTAATCTTGGATTCATTTTCTTCAGAAAACAGATCCTCATCATGTGAATGTAGGAATTTAAAAATAAAAAATTATGTCATAAGTTATGATAAATTTACCAAATTTGCAAAAATTATTATCACTCATTTCTTAAATAACTTGGCCAAAACAAAAAATTTTCAAAATTCCTACATTCACATGATGAGGATTTGTTTTCTGAAGAAAATGAATCCAAGATGACCTGAATCGGTCCAACGGTGCTCTGAAATCCTTACGACACATGATTTTGAAAAAGAAAAATATTTTGATGTGAAATGAACTTTGGTGATGAAATAAATTGATTTCGGACTACGATAATTTCTCGAAAAGTCGCTGTACTGGTCCCCTTAATGAACCAAAAAAATCTTGGGCAAAACCGATAATGGGTGGAAAGATGACCGATACAGGAGAGAGTAGTGCGACTGAATCGTTAAGGGAATGTGCGAAGGGTTCTCAGCCTCGAAAAACCACGCCGCCACAGAGGAACGATTCGACGAAAGCGGGTAATGAACTAAAAAAATCTTGGGCAAAACCGATAGTGGGTGGAAAGATGACCGATACAGGAGAGAGTAGTGCGACTGAATCGTCAAGGGAATGTGCGAAGGGTTCTCAGCCTCGAAAAACCACGCCGCCACAGAGGAACGATTCGACGAAAGCGGGTAATGAACTAAAAAAATCTTGGGCAAAACCGATAGTGGGAGGAAAGATGACCGATACAGGAGAGAGTAGTGCTGAATCGTCAAGGGAATGTGCAAAGGGTTCTCAGCCCCGAAAACGCATGCCGCCGAATAAGACGTCATCGACGAAAACCAGGATACAGAATCCGATCATACTAGACGAAACAACCGACGATACAGAGACGAGTTTTTGGTCTGATACGGAATGGAAAGCCGTAACAGCGGTTGAAGGAATTGAGCACGCACAAAGACGAAATGAAGATGACGAACAAGAAAAGAGACAGGTTGGTGCTTTCTACGTACAGGGTGGAAAGAAATGATTGGTCGCCACTTGGCCAGATGATTCTCCAGCTCGAGATCGGTAGAGATCTATCAAAACTTGTAGCCGCAAAACTGTCCTTGACAAGGTCAATTTTTTCCATTGTCTGTGAAAATCCTACTAATTTAGACGAACAAAAGTCTCTGATGAACCATGGGTCGCAATCGAACCTGTCTCATCAGAAAATGCCTGCGAAGTTTAATTTTTTTCTAAGAATTTGAGGTATTTTTCAAACTTTGGACTAATTTTTCGATCAGATGGGCTCAATTGCGACCCATGGTTCCTCAGAGACTTTTGTTCGTCTAAATTAGTAGGATTTTCACAGCCAATGAAAAAAATTGACCTTGTCAAGGACAGTTTTGTGGCTACAATTTGATAGATCTCCATCGATCTCGAGCTGGAGAATCATCTGGCCAAGTGGCGACCAATCATTTCTTTCCACCCGGTACAAGGTTTCATACTCCTGGGATTTTGTGAAAAGAAATTATAAAGGTGTGCATGTGCGCGCGATTAATATGTAGGGGAATCCGCGGGGTTGATTGCGAGTTCCGCAGGGTAATGTATTCTGATAGTTGTAGTTCCAAGATGCAAACAGAAATCGATATGTTTCAAGCGCGCCTCGATGCGTCACCTAATCACGACACAGTGTCGGCCGTGAAATATATCGATTTCTCTTTGCATCTGCACTATATTGGTGACTGCCAATTAGACCGTACGATATACACGATTTATTGACAAACTCCCACTCAAGCGTAATGATGTATGTAATATTGGACAATGCGTATACGGATTAAGTTGATGCTTACAGGTGATTGATGAAACGGACGATGAACCGGACGAAGACGATTCGACTACTGTAAGTTTTAGAGAAAAACTGACTAACCTGCGACTGGAGAATAGGTTGTTAAGACGTCTGAATATCCGTTTGCAAGAAAAATTGCTGATGAATTGCGATAAAGTTGAAGGTAATCCATTCATCATGGTTAATAACGTTATCTATTTTTGTATTATTTTTGGTTCACGTTGTCCATTAAATTTTCTTACAGCGGCGATTACGAGCGTACAGGAAGAGGCGAGGATGAACGTAAGAGAGAGGATTGATCAAGGAAAGGACATGCCGGTTGGATTCGTAGACTCAGTGAATAGGAAGGTGCGACATTCATGCAAACTTACACATTTACCTGTAACGTACGAGTTTGTTGAATGATAAAGTGAACATCTTTGTTGACATGTTTGCGAAACAGTGGTTGGCATAATTTTTGCATCGACTTTGATGTTACAGGTACATGCGGGATTCGAAATCTGGATCGATGAGACTGAATATAATAGATTGCGCTGGAAGCCGAAAATGAATCCGTCGAGGTTCATCGCAAACGTAGCCCGACTTGTGTTCACCGATGCGGTGATGCGGACAGCGTGACAGTTGAACGATTATAGTCAACACGAAATCTCTAACCACCTGGGTTCAGCATCGACGTACATCGCGAAGAAGATTGCAGATATGAATCGCCCGACGAGCTGAAAGAGACCGGACCTTGAAGCGACGAAAAGTGATATCGAATGAGGAGAAGGAGAAAGAAAAGGAGAAAGATGAGGACGAGCACGATGGGCAGGAGGAGGAGGAGGAGGAGGAGGAAGTCGATCCTGTGTCATCTGACAATCGCAAAGAGAGTCCTGATCGAGTTGTGAAGAAAAGACGAATAGAAAAAAACAGTTCTGATGCAGAAGACGCAGAGGTAGACAATGCAGTACGATTTCATGAGAAGACAAAAACGCTAAAGGAGACGATGCGGAGCCGTCCGACCATCGTGGGAACAATCCTAATAGCGAAAGGTCTGGAGATGACAGTACGCTGATGATTGATGAGAAAAGTGACAAAAGAAACGTTCCCGGAAAGGCTCCTGATAGCGAAAAGTCTGATGGTGACAGTACGTTGATAATTGATGAGACATTAAGTGACGAAGGAAGCGGGAAGGCCTCTGATCGCAAACAGCATCTAAGAGTGAAAACAGTACATGATATTAATAAAATAACATAAATGATTAGATATAAGAAGACATGTTAGTAATAAGTTGAAAGAAAAAACTGATTTCGTTATATAGATTAGAGAGATGAAGTCGAATGCATGATAAAGATACATATTGAGAAATATATTATTATATGTATAGGTCTGTATAAAAGCAGATTACAGTTCTGTCAGAAGATAAAGATGAAAAGAGAGATTCATATATAGGCTTGTCAAGTTATGATACAGACGTTGTACCTGACCGTACACATCAACGATATGTCATATGTGCAGCATTTCAAAACAAATAACGTGATAAATAAAACACTAACATTTGATAAAACCGTACGATTTATTAGGATTTACATTTATATCCTATCTGTCGTGTCTCAGACTTGATGCAGCGGGCTATCATTCGGATATAGTCCGGATGGAAACCGAATGGCAACCGGCCGTACTACGGCGGGCTTGAAGTCGGATAGAGTCCGGATCAGAACCGAATGAGAACCGGCTATTCAGGGTATCCAGCGGCCGGTTACGATTTCGCATAGACGCGGACATAGACCGTATAAGAAATTCGTATAGATTATCCGATAGGACCCTATACGACTGCAATAAACGAATCGAATACGATTCGGGATTAAGTCGGATAGGAATCCTACGACGAAGGGTGTGGGCTGGAACGGACCCTTCCGTATAGGAGCGGATACAGAGCGGAATCAAATACCTTATAAGATTCCGGATAGAGTACGACCCGTAGGGATACTCGTGGGGATTCTGCGGCAGGCTTCGTTTCGTATTGAACCGGATAAGAAACTGATAAAAAAAACCGCGACCTTTCCGTATTGGGCTAGATGAAAAAGCGGAATCAAATACCTTATAAGGTTGCGGACTAATTCAGAAAGGTTTCGATACCTATGCGGAGGCTATCCGACATTTTTTGCAGGGTTGATATACGTAATTCCAGAGTAGATTGAAAGGCATATTATAATTATACGTACCATTATTAAATGTCGTTGCCGTAGTAGAATTATCTAAATCAAAGTATGTTTGCTCAGGATCTGTTCCAAAAACTTTTGGATCACTGTAGTCTACTATATCAGATATCTTCTGTGAATTTTGATCATTCTCCAACCACGGAAAAACTAGTATTGAATATAAAGAAGATACATAAAATAAACTCTCAAAGAATGTAGCACTAAATTTATAGTACGTAGATTTTATAGAAATTGTTTGAATTTTCATACTTACACTCCATTTTTATTATAAATTTTAATCGAAAACTTGAATTAAAATACGTCCTGAGTCTACCGACGCCAAACGACGATTGTGCTTTACAATAAAAAAAGAATAGATACGTACACAATGCATTATCAACACACAGTTCGAGATGTCAACAAAATTTCTCCTCTGCGTAAAACACAGTTCGAGATGCCAACAAACTTTCTCCTTTGAGTCACTCCACGTTAAGCGAGACACCATTTTGACCGCAAGTTCTTGAAAATCGTCGTAATTTTTTTTTTACATATTCTCTGGGTAAAATGAATGAGTGAAACAATTTTTTTTTTTTCAACTCGAAGCTGGGCTTAGAAGCTACAAGAGGTTGAATTTTCGAAAAAACCACAAAAAATCGGAATCGCGGTCTCCTTTAAACGTTAATATCTCCGGTTCCCTTTGTCGTACAGACGTCACCAAAAACTCATTTCAAAGCTTTTGAATCGCACTTTCATGGTATGAATTTTAAATTCATGTAATAAACAATCTTCCATTTGTTATTAACAATTGTATTTTTTAAACGCGATTTGCGAGATGACTACCACCTTCGAAAATTCTGAAAAAAATACGAGCGTGTTCCTTGATTCATGCTCTACAAAATCTGTAAGTTTTAAAATGGAACTCCGATGGAAACTGTATTTAGAAAGCGATTGATCCGGCCGGGACGTCGCGCTCCACTGGAGGGTATACTATAAGAATCTTGCAAATTTCGCAAAAGTGGATTTCCACAATCCTAATTTGTTCATTTTGAAATTCCTTTTGGTATTTCGTTTTCTCAAAATAAGATGGCCTCAATACGACTAACAGATTATCGTGATTATACGGTATGAGATAACAGTACGAATTTCGTTGGGAATGAAAGTATAGAAAAACATGTACCTATAAATATTCATCCGATTTTATATCATGTACACGGAAAAAAATTAGAGCAGACAGTTTTGCCAACGAGTGGGTAGAATATCTTCCCTTGCGTTCGGTAAGTGTTACTTCCAATCTTCCGTAATAATTCATTCTCTCGGTAGAGGCTCTCTCTCCCGAAATATGATTAGCGCCTCTACCGAGAGAATGAGCTATTACGGAAGTTGGAAGTAACACTTCCCGAACGCAAGGGAAGATATTCTGCCCACCCGTTGGCAAAACTGTCTGCTTTAATTTTTTTCCGTGTACAATGACGTTGAAATAAATGAAGAACTCGGGTTCCCAATACCTTGTAAATTACAAATTTATTCAACAACTATACCAAAATGAGCAATCAATAAATCGCTTCCTCAATTAAAACACCACTACAGCATTTCACTTTGATTTCCGTTTCATTTCTTCGAACCCCTATACCTTCGCTGGAGAAGTTTCGCTCCAAAAATGGTTTTCATACATTTTCCTTAACTCAATTCATAAGAATAAATAACTTAGAATGAATATAACAAGCCTTCATTCAGCACGATACTTTTCTGTGAAAATATAACTGTTAATTAATTTTCAGACGTTTCTGCAAACGGTCACTGACTTTTGTCATTGCATGCATTTTTCTAATTATTATTGAATACAGCGTTGTCATATTTCTTTAAGATCGGGCGATATGGCATATTCTTAAGGTTCATGGCGATATGTCATGTTTTCCAACTTTATTCCGACATGGCATAGTTTTGGACGGCAATCTGAGATGGCATAGTTTCGGGCGGCAATCTGAGGTGGCATAGTTTTGGGCGTTAACTTGAGGTGGCATAGTTTCGGGCGTTAATCTGAGGTGCCATACTCTTCGACTCACGTACTCTCACAATTTTTAAATCTACAGAATATTCGGTGACTTATATATCATGGAGCGGACTTGGACAATTGTTCATTTTCCGAAAGAACGTGCCGTTTCAGTTGTTCCATCATCATGGATTAACGGCATGAATGTTATTGGCCCAGAATGACCAAATCAAAGGTTGAACGGGCGGTTATATCGAACGCGCCGCCAGACGCTGATATGTGGGCTACAAACCCAATCACGACTTTTAGGAATAGCACCTATGGTAATTGATAAAAATAATATTTCATGTATTACATACATCTGATATAGATATAGCTGTATATTTGCTCACTTGGCAGTAATATGTACATTATATTTTGTAGACGATTTAGCGACCGCGAGAGACAAGGCCAAAAAAGCGGAGTATACATCGGATTTGAACTCGGATGTAGAAACAATACCTGCAACGGTCGGTCGGGCTCGAGCGCAGACGTCTGATTCTGACAGCTCGGACGACGGCAGAAATGTAACACGTGGCCGGCTGTCTTCACCCCCGCTTTCGACCCCGCCTTCGACCCCAGCAATGGCAAATCCGCCGCATTCAACTGGACATCAATCCGCGATGATAACTTCGACTCCACATCAATCCACGATAATTAATCAAACTTTACATTAATCTGCGATAACAATGACTCCAACTTCAAGTAGAGGACCGCCAAGCCAAAACCCACCAGAATGCTTGTGTATAAAATGTCCTGTACACCAGCAGAATCAAATGTTTGGTATGCTGACTACTGCACCCAAAATTAATTGTTATAATGGAGATGAACGTCTTAGAAGCGTAATAGATCATTCGAAAATATCGTTGCTTCATTCAACGTGATATTCAACCAACAATTTCTTTTCAGCTCTGGCTTATGAGAAAATGATGAAAGAACAGGGCTACATCAAATCGCATATCTGGCAATTATCCGCTGATTTGGCCAAACTGACAAAATCGTTGGAGGGTGTTGACCTGGCGCAAAACCGAGCGGCCGTTATTGATCAAACATCATCCATATTTAACAAATTTAATTTTCCCCTGGGTGAAAAACCGGAGTTGCAGGTTGTAGAAGAATACCTGGTAAACGAGCAGCATTTAACAGCAGCGGTAATGTTTAGAATCATATCGCTTACGTATACATACTTGTATTCTTACATTCCAATTAGTTCAGCAGGTAGCATATAGATTTCTAATCATACTGAATAATACATTATTTGTGTTTCGGCATCGCAGGTAGAAGAAGTATCGAAAGTCGGTGGTAACAGCCCGTATGATTTTATAAAAAGAGCTCTAAATCTTTTTATGGATAACGAGCTGGCGTCGAAGTACAGCTGGCATGGTGCGAAAAAGAAGGATGTGTTCGGGAAGCTGAAAATTGCTGATCTGTTGATACGTAAGTTTTGAATACATGCATCTGTACCTGACATAAATCGGAGAATTCGTTTTATGCCGTGTTCGTGCGATTTGCCAATGATAGGTGATATTCGGATATGCTGAAAATGATTAATTTTGATTACAGGAGCAGGTCGTCAGTGCAACCCCGATTTCACTAATAAAGAGTGTGAGGAATCGATAAAAAAAATGGCTCAGAAGAGCTAAGGAGAGGAGTGATGTGGATAAGAAGAAGCAAAATGCCGTCGTCAATTTACTACCGCCAAACGATCCACAGCACTGATTGCCTTTGTATTATCGATTGTACGGGAAACCCACTTTAAGGCCCATCTCCAGTCACCCACCTTTCGGTCAAAAAGGGGGTGAGAGGTGACACATGTCAATTATTATCCGAGCCCAGGCGTCGAAAACGCAGAAAGAACAATACGCCGCGCGACTTCAAATTCAATTTCGAACACATACGTCCAAAAAGCCGACTCTTATAACCATAGCCGCCGAGTAAATTAACATTCGAATCACAACCTTCTGTAGGATCTATTCTCGCATGAAACGAAAATGTTTCTGTACGTATGTGTACGGAATTAATTGAATTTGAATTTTCACAGGGTATCTTTTTTTTTTGCGTTTTCAACGCCTCGGCTCGGTTGATGATCGAAATGTGTCCCTCGTTGCCCCTTTTTCGACGAAAAGGAGGTGGGGGATTAGGGATGTGCCTAAAGACGAAAAACGTATTGGGAACCTTAGAACCTCGATACGCCAACTAGTGGCAGAAAATAGAACTACTCAAAGAAGGCTACAAGTAACAACCAATACAAAGTACAGTAACCAATGAGAGGGCTTAGAACCTCGATACGCCAACTAGTGGCAGAAAATAGAACTACTCAAAGAAGGCTAAAATTTCAAAGCCACGCCCATTCCAAGGATCCCAATATTTTGATAGGATCTAGGATAATTTCGATTTATTTTTTACATATGTTGGCTTAAGGAGGTTCTTCACCTATTGTCCCACCAATCGTGTGTTTCAGAGCAGATTTTAAATACTTCTCGATGAGGAAAAAATCTAAAAAAAAAAAAATAAAGCATGTAGGAGATCCTCGGGAGATTGATTTTGCGTAATAATAATTCAAAAAAGTTATTAACAAATTGATGGAAAAAAAAAAACTGTTTAAGCAATTAGCCGGTGATCCAACTTTTCTTTCAGGTGAAAATGATTTGTCGATTTTTCTAAATTTGTCAGGTATGAAAAAACGCAATTTTCAAAAATTCAACAAAATTCTTAAAAAATTCATACGTATTCAGAATAATTGACAAATCATTTTCACCTGAATAAAAAGTTGGGTCATCGGCTAATTGCTTGAACAGGTTTTTTTTCCATCAATTTGTTGAATACTTTTTTGAATTATTATTATGCAAAATCAATCTCCCGAGGATCTTCTACACGCTTGATTTTTTTCAGACTATTTCCACATCGAGAAGTATTCAAAATCTGCTCTGAAACAAACGTTTGGTGGGACAATAGGTCGGTCGGTATACCGGTCGGTATAGTAGGACCATTGCATCGCCTTAAGTGAGCTGTTTTTATTCGTATTTATATCTTTGTATAGTATTATTTAACTAATAATATTCTTTGATTATTATATTCGAAAGTTCTGTTTTTATTCGTATTTATATCTTTGTATAGTATTATTTAAGTAATAATATTCGTTGATTATTATATTCGAAAGTTCTGTTTTTATTCGTATTTATATCTTTGTATAGTATTATTTAAGTAATAATATTCGTTGATTATTATATTCGAAAGTTCTGTATGTTTGGTAAATATTGAGGGCTTTAGCTGTGATAACCTGCGATGATGATATTATTATGATGATGATATGCATGTTATAATCGTAGAAACCTAGACATTAAACAAGAAGAATTTGTTTTTCATAAGACAGATTTTGTGTATTTTTCAATATTATATATTGTTATTAACAGATTGTTCGAATAGTATATTGTAATATTTTTAATATTTGTTGTAATGATAAGTTAATATTTATGGATTCCCGAGGGAAATAAAGTGAATCAGATGAAATATAATCAATTGGGCAAAAGGTTTATGTATTCAGAAAATACAGGTCTGCTTCAGTACGAGGCTAAAGACAGACTAATTTGTTTTACAATAATACTTATTGATACGGCAACGGCGATTCATATATTTTGAGAGATGTCTTTTATCATATAGACTACTTGATCTAGATCGTATGAAAGTAATATATAGGGGTGAATTCATCAAATATAACACTACCCCCCCTTTAGTGAAAGAGTCGACCCGACTCGTAAGGTAAGTATAATAAAAATTGTCTATTTAAAATCGTCATAAGGATTAGCAAGTCGATATTTGAATCATAAAATCTATGTGCTCTATTTAGGAGAATTGGAGCTGTGGCTCAAGTAATTAAAAATTTTCCTAAGTACTATCTGACATTCGTCTCTTATTAGCAGGGAAACCACAGAAAACCTCTAAAAGATAGTCTAACTTAATTTCACAACATGGGTTTTTACAAAAATCTTCAAGAACAGGAACCAGGAACAAGAGTAGAAACTCAGGAATACAGGATCAGTAGACAGGAATCAGGAAATAAGAGTAGAAACTCAGGAACAAGGCGAAGAATTCCTTGGTCATTATGAAGAAAGTCCTGAATACTGGAACAGGAAGGGGTTGGAGGGGTAGAAGGACCAAAGACTGGAACGGAAAGTCCGATTCTGAACTCCAGGAGATCCAACTCCAAACCTCTTCGAAATAAATCATATACGACCTAGACAGGAGGACAAATGTTATTCTCTCAAAATAATAAGGTCTTAAATTTGAGTTTTTCTAAAAACTCTTCAAAATTATAGATTCCTTTTAAATCTTTTTTTTTTTTTTTTTTTTAATCAAAATTATAAATTCCTTTTTAAATATTTTCTTTCAAATTAGAATGATAAATTAAACTTTTTGTTATTAAATAAATTATTTCAAATGTAATAAATTGATAAATTCATCTTATTTGAGGAGGGGCTCAATCAATCAAGTCGAGTCAGTGAATTTTAAATTTCTCTTTGGCCTGACGTTTCGGCAGTGATGTGCTGCCCTCATCAGAGGCTATTTATTGAAAAAATTATAAAATTACAAAAAATTACAAAATGGTCCATGGTTGACAAACATCTTAGACTATGAATGAAATTAACAAGTCAGAAACTAATTACATGAAGAATTGAAATTAGGTCAATAGTTCGACGTATACAAACAGATAATATTTACATGTCAAGAAGATAATATGAGATAGTCAAAAACAAATAAATAGTAGTCAATTTAGAATACAAAGTAGACACAAGATCAGTTCTTGATGTGATGAGAAGGAACTTAGATTACCTTATTAAAATTTGTGATAAGTGAAAAAACATGGTGTCTTACTTATCACAAATTTTAATAAGGTAATCTAAGTTCCTTCTCATCACATCAAGAACTGATCTTGTGTCTACTTTGTATTCTAAATTGACTACTATTTATTTGTTTTTGACTATCTCATATTATCTTCTTGACATGTAAATATTATCTGTTTGTATACGTCGAACTATTGACCTAATTTCAATTCTTCATGTAATTAGTTTCTGACTTGTTAATTTCATTCATAGTCTAAGATGTTTGTCAACCATGGACCATTTTGTAATTTTTTGTAATTTTATAATTTTTTCAATAAATAGCCTCTGATGAGGGCAGCACATCACTGCCGAAACGTCAGGCCAAAGAGAAATTTAAAATTCACTGACTGGACTTGATTGATTGAGCCCCTCCTCAAATAAGTACCAGTTCGAGTGATAGCTTCATGATGATGGATAAATTCATCTGTTAAATGAATGTTATAAATATAAATTGGAACGATCTTATCTGAATAGAAGTAGGGAAACCGGAATAATAGGTCAGGATGGGATGAATTAGGCTTCCTTCTTCTTGTCTCAGAATATCATTTCGTCATTTAAATGGAATATCCTACTATCGGAATATCGGGAGCTGGAAAAACTTGGGTTAATGTTTGTAAACTAAAACATAACCTATATGCAGATTTTCCGCTCAGATTTCTTATATAGCTATCACGCTAATGAAATAAAAGAAAAGTTAGATCGATTGAAAATAAATAAAGAATTGGAAGATAAACGATCGTAGTCGCATTTAAAACATTTACGTAACACTTTTTCTATTAAAAATTGGATAGAACTAGGACTATTAATAAAAAGTTTTAAGCTCCGTTGAATCGTTAGAACCTACTCTTTTGAGGTTATTGGTTGTGAATCTGAAGAGGGATCTCTATCCCTCCAGGAAGTCTGATTTGAATAATTATTTTTTTCGTCGTCTTTTCGCCAAGACGTCCGAGAATCCGAAAGATTATCATTAATTGAATTATTCCTTTTTTCTAATGAGAAACATTTATCTGTTACATGACCTATCTTATGGCAGAATTTACACACGGGTGGGGATCTGCCTCCGTTATTTACGTTGTAATTATTATTATTATTTCTGTTATAATTATTTTGCTGCCTGGGAGTAGTTTTCTCAGAATCGTTTGATTTTATAGGGATAGTAGGAATTTTATCTGTTTCAATTTGTCTAATTTTTCCTACTCCTAAATGATGTTTAGTCAATGCCTCAATTTCCAGACCCTTAATGACCGCTTCTTGTACAGAAGAAGGTCCTGTCAGGCTAAGAGTATGTCTCAACTCTGGGTCTGTTATTGCATTAATGAATTTATTACAGGCTAACATATCTCTAGTTGGTTCATCACAATTAGGTAAAGCTATTCTAGCTAATCTTTCTATTTCTACTACGAGTGAAGCAAGACCTTCTTCTTTAGCTTGTCTTTTAAGGTCTAATTGAGTTAAAGATAATTTCGATATAAGTTGATTTCCGAATCTCAAACGTAAGGCTGCACTGAGTTTATCGTAATTTTCAATATCTGAATCAGCAAGAGCTGATAGAACAGCTAAGGCAGGACCTCTTAAGCTACCTGCAAGTTGTCCGGCCTTAGTAATAGAAGACCAGGAGTTTACTTTTGCAATGATCTGAAATTGTCGCTCATAATCAGCCCAAGGAATTGATCCGTCAAAGAAATTTACTTTAAGGTTTGACGATTTTTTTGTTGACTCAGTACAACCTTCATTACGAGTAATAATTGTATCATTGATCTGTTTATCGCGATCACTCCCGGCGCGAGATAAATTGAGAGGAAGATTATTGGTTGTATTATCTACGTTTTGGTCACCAGCCATATAATTAGTATTTTCTACGCCTCGTGCGTCCCGAATTGTACCTCCAATTCGGTCGCTTTGAGTTACAGTACGGGTGTGTGGCGTAAAAGTTGCCGCTCCACCCGTACGAGGTCTACGTATTGTTGGGGAAGGTTCTTCTTCCCCATAGTTTTGTACAGACCGTATATTTGTGGGTTCAATTATCTCCTCGATTCTCACTGGGGATCGTCGGGGAGTCGAAGTTTGTGAGATTACGTCTTGCGGTTCGAGACGTCTCATAAGGAGGGACATGGTGGTTTGTTGGGCTGCCATATTAGCTTCCCTTTCCTCTCTCAATCGAACAGTTTCGCGTTCTTCGCGTTCTCGTTGAGCTGTCAAATTTGCCTCGCGTTCAGCTCGGCGTTCTTCTCTCTCCTCTTTCTGTGCTGATAAAATAGCTTCTCTTTCTTCTCTTTTAGCCAATAGTTCAGCTTCTCTTTCTTCTCTTTTTGCTAGTACTAGCGTATTTGGCGCGCTGCGCGCGCCTCAGCCATTACCGTATGTGACGTAATTCCAATTTTATCAAAGGTTTGGCCCTGTGATTTGTTAATCGTAATCGCAAAGGCTAATTTGATGGGGAATTGTCTTCGAGTGAAAGAAAATCGATATACATTTTCACACATCAAAGTAATTCTATTTAAGAATATTATATCTCCTGCTTTATCTCCAGTTAGAAGTTCACACAATAATAGATTTGTTCCAGCTTCTAGTAGTAATAATCTCGTGCCATTGACTAAACCTTCATTGATACTCAAATTTCCGATTAACATGATTATTGAAAATTGTCGTAATCGTACGGTGGAAGACTATTCGGAGACAACGAATTTAAATATTCCGGTACTAAATCTTGATTGATTCTATTATTGTCGTTACAATTTTCTGCGCTATCGACGCTCGTATAAATACGTTCAGTAATTAAGTCTAATAAGTCGACGACTTGTCTATTGATTTTATTCACATCTAAATTTTTTGCTGCTAATACTGCATATTTTGAAGCTTCTTTGTATTGTTTTCTGCTGAGTATATCTTCATAAATATCCTTCGCTATATCGATGTCATCATTGTATGTACAATTGGAGGGTAAATTTAAATTATCAACCTCATCATTCACTTCTCCAGTTCCAACTTGCAGCAAGAAGTCAGAAAAATTCTTCTCTTCTTGTAGTGCACGCATATTGATAGTCAATTCGAATATTTCAAATAGTTGCCACAATGGACTGAATTTGATTGATAAGTTTACCGTTTCACTGCGAGTACCCCGAATATTTACCGGAAGTAATTGTCTGAAATCCCCTCCCAATATGACTATTTTTCCTCCAAATGGTAACGTGTTATTCATTATATCCTATAAAATTGTGTTCATTATTTCTAATGCGTAGCGCGGTGCCATTGGTGCTTCATCCCAAATGAAAACCTTTGTTTCTTTCAAAATATTTGCTTCTTTTGAACCCACTTTAATTGTTGAAGTAGAATCAACGTATAACGGAACAGGTAATCCTAATGTTTTGTGGACTGTTTTTCCATTTGGTAGTAATGTAGCAGCTATACCTGTGTAAGCCATAGTACTGATTTTTTCCTTTCGCCCAGTAAATAAATGCCATAATGTAATATACAGAAATGTTTTGCCTGATCCACCCGGTCCGTCAATATAGAATGTTTTATGTAATGTCGAATCGTTAATATTTTGAAGTATGGTATAAATTATAATTTTTTGTTGAACATTAAGTTTTTCATAGTTGCCTAATCCTATATCCATAATCTTATCGTATTTTTTTTCATTGAGTAGTGACTCTATCGTTCGAAGCCTATTAATTCATACCATATGTGAATTTATCGGACCAGTCGAACCAAATTTTTAAGTCTTCTAACTGAAGCTGACCTCTATATAGAGCGTGCAATCTTCAGATAGACCGAAAAAAACGGAAGTGCATCATAATTATTTTTTCAAGTAAAAATTCCTTCAGCCCGGGTTTGAACCGGGACCTCCGCATTTGTACTGCGACGCCTTGTCCAATTAGACCACTGAAGGACTGGAGGAATCTTTACTTGAAATTCATGTTATTGTCATTGACCTTCTTAGTCCCAGGTCTGTGTTTATTTCATTGATGAATTAATAGGCTTCGAACGATAGAGTCACTACTCAGGAATACGGAGGAATTGGCATTGCCGGGAAATCAGTTCTGTTCTTTCGCAGGGAATTATGGGTAATATCCCCACCACCTCGGCTCCGCTCGGCTTTCCTCCCCCCTCCCCCCAGCCCCGCCTTGGGCCCTTCGATCGAGTCATGTGAATTCCTGGGGATTGCCCATAGATTTCTCGGAATTCCTGGGGATTCCCCATAGGTTTCCCAGAATTCCTGGGGATTTCCCATAGATCTCCCAGAATTTCTAGGCATTCCCCATAGAATTCCCAGAATTTTTAGGCATTCTCCATAAAATTCACAGAATTCCGGGGGATTCCCCATAGATTTCTCGCAATACCTGGGAATTCCCCATAGATTTCCCGAAATACCTGGGTATTCCCCATAGATTTTCCAGAATTCCTGCGGATTTCCCATAGATTTCCCAGAATTCCTGGGGATTTCCCATAGATTTCCCAGAATTCCTGGGGATTCCCCATAGATTTCCCAGAATTCCTGGGGATTTACCATAGATTTCCCTGAATTCCTGGGGATTCCCCATAGATTTCTCGTAATACCTGGGGATTCCCCATAGATTTCCCGAAATACCTGGGTATTCCCCATAGATTTTCCAGAATTCCTGGGGATTTCCCATAGATTTTCCAGAATTCCTGGGGATTCCCCATAGATTTCCCAGATATATACATATATATGGTATATATATAGATATATATATATATACATATATATATATATATATATATATATATATGTATATATATATATATATATATATATATATATATATATGTATATATATATATATATATGTATATATATATATATATATATATATATATATATATATATATATATATATATATATACATATATATATATATATATATATATACATATATATATATATATATATATATATCTATATGTATATATATATATCTATATATATACCCATATATATATACATGGGTATATATATATAGCATATATATAAGCCTAGCTATGCGGCCTAAAAAACCTGACAAAAAACGTTACAACGCTTTTTTTTAAAGAGGAATTCAGCTTCTCTTTCCTCTCGTTTAGCCAATAATTCGGCTTCTCTTTCTTCACGTTTAGCTTCTCTTTCTTCGCGTTTTGCTATAATTTCGCGTTCCTCACGAGCTGTTTGAGCATCTAGGCTTGCCTGTTGTTGTGCAGCCATAACTTGTAATAAACGTTCCATCATATCAACCTGGGGTTGAGGTGCTGGAGCTTGTTGAGGTTCTCGTCGACGAGAAGACATTTCGTTTCTTTTTCAAATTCTTTTTAAATCCTTTCACAATCACGAACTCTCTTTCAAAAATTCACTTTATCGATCCCGGTAAGATCCCGATTCTGACACCAATGTAATATTTTTAATATTTGTTGTAATGATAAGTTAATATTTATGGATTCCCGAGGGAAATAAAGTGAATCAGATGAAATATAATCAATTGGGCAAAAGGTTTATGTATTCAGAAAATACAGGTCTGCTTCAGTACGAGGCTAAAGACAGACTAATTTGTTTTACAATAATACTTATTGATACGGCAACGGCGATTCATATATTTTGAGAGATGTCTTTTATCATATAGACTACTTGATCTAGATCGTATGAAAGTAATATATAGGGGTGAATTCATCAAATATAACAATATATAGAAACTTGGACACTGAACGACACGATATTGTTTTCAATATGACTTATTTTGTGTACTTGTAAATAATTTGAGCATCGTAAATGTATATATTACTTGTGTATTTTGTGTACTTGTAAATAATTTGAGCATCGTATATGTATATATTACTTGTGTATTTTGTGTACTTGTAAATAATTTGAGCATCGTCTATGTATATATTACAGTGCGATTCTGTGGAAAGTCACGAAAAGGTAGGCCAACGGGAAACGCCTGAATTGAGCAGATCAAACATCGACGATTGGGTTTTATGTATTTCGTGGGAAATAAAACCCAATTGTCGATGTTTGATCTGCTCAATTCAGGCGTTTCCCGCTAGCCTACCTTAAGGCGCGTGATTTTCCACAGAATCGCACTGTATAATGACCTGATAATAAAAATTCAGTAATTATAAAATTAACATTCTTCGCATTTAAATTCGATTATGAAGAAAACCCTCCCCGTACTCGATAATATATATAATTATATTTCGTCCTCGCTCTTATACATTACATGATGTAGTATCCCTTCTGTCCGCTCTAGGCAGCACACGTTTTTAGAGTCCATCTTAAAACTGGCACGTCTCCCTGCCGCCGCCACTCGGCGCTGACTTCACTTTTTTCTCGTGTGTCGCTAGAAGTATCACGTACCGAGAGTCCGGCAATTGAAAAAGAGTTTTTCGTGTAAAAAAAAATGGGTAAATCGAAGAAAAGACGTCATGAAAGAGAGGAGGAGCTCGAAGAGCTTCGTAAAAAGGTATTGAGACTTGAAAAAAGGTTGGAAAATGGGCCAAAACCGGCCGAGCAACGTAACCTAGAAAACATGGCGGCGAATGGGCAGGATTCTTCGGTGGAAAATTCCCAGACGGCGGAGGAAGAAAGAAATTCGACATCAACACAGCCAGAACAGATTGTGTCGGATAGCGAAATCCAAGAAAGTGATGAAAGAATAATACAAGACAACGAATGGCTGGATATCGTAAGTAAAAAAAAAAAAAAATAAAAATAAAAAAAAATAAATAAATAAATAAAATGAAATAAATAAAAAATAAATAAATCAGCCTATGCTTGGTCGTGTGACAAGATAAAAGGCCTGGCTTTTCCATCTGTGCTTACACGAGTGGTAAGTCAAAGATGTGCATAAGGCTATCCGTGCTTGCGTGTATTGCAAGACAAGGATATGCAAAGTACTTTTGTGTTTGCTTTAATGGTAAAACAAAGGTCTACTGCCAAAAATAAGAAATCAAAATATTAATTCCTGATTCCTTGTTTTTTAGTTGGGAGACGACCCAACTGAGAATAAGGCATCGAAAACCCAAATGGATGCAGACTTACTTAAAAGATGGGAATTCTTTTGTAAGCAAGGCATGAAAAAAGAGGCTTTGGATTCCCTCCTAAAAAGATACACAGGAGTAACAGAATTAGCGCCACCAAAGCTGAATGCCCAGATTTCTGTGACGATGAAAGACTTCGCCATTGTTAGAGATAAACACATGGTGGAGGTACAGAATATGGCTAGCGTAGCCATGTCAATCATTGGCTCAGTAATCACCATGATTTATGAAGGTGGTGAGGAAGGCCTTGATTTTGGAAACATCTCAAGACCATTATCAGACGCAGGTCGTATTCTGGCGGCGCTTATGTATAAGCAAAATGTCACAAGGAAGGCTTTCATCGAGCCAGGGTTATTGAAAGAAGTCAGAACAATCCTAAAAGATACGAAAATTGATGAGTTTTTGTATGGCAAGGAATTAACAGAAAAGCTTAAGGAAGCTAAAGCGATGAGTAAACTGGGAGAGACCTTGAAACCTTCCCAACCCAAAAGTGCAGACTATTCAAAGAAAAATTTAAACCCCAAAGCCCCATTTGTGAATCGTCCGGGCCAGATGGGGTCTTCATCTTTCACAGGACATCCGAAACGAAAGGTGTTTTTCAAAAACAAGCAACAATTCAGCAACCAAAAGGCTCGGGCACCGCCTCAGAAGCAGTACCAAGCACCTCTGAACAAGATGCAAGAAAAGAAAGAGTAGAGGATGTAAGTCATCCAGCGGGTAGACTAAGGTATTTTTATAAAAACTGGAGAGAAATCACTGATGATAAATTCATTCTCAACTGCATAAAAGGTTATAAAATACCTGTACAGGGTAACTATACTCAATTTAGTAAACGAAAAGAAGCGTCGTTTTCAAAGAATGACAAACAGTTGATTCAAGCCTGTGTAAATGAACTTTTGAAAAAGAAAGCTATTAAAACTTGCTCAGAAAGAAAGGATCAGATGGTGTCATCCTTTTTTCTCATTAAGAAACCTAATGGAAAATTTAGATTTATCTTGAATTTAAAAAAGCTGAACCTTTTTATTAATAATCAGCACTTCAAACTTGAAGATCTGAAGACAGCTGTTCAGCTCACGTTCCCAGATTTTTATCTGGGATCGATTGATTTAGAGGATGCTTATTACTTGATACCGATTCATTACAAGAGCAGAAAATACCTTAGATTCAGGTTCAATGGTATGTTATATGAATTTGTTTGTATGCCTTTTGGTTTATGTACAGCTCCATTCATTTTTACAAAAGTAATGAAGGTAGTAATGAAATACTTGAGAAGCTTGGGTTTATCATCAGTGATTTATCTCGATGATATTCTCTGTATCGAAAAGTCAGCAGACAGATGCTCCAATAACATCAAAGGAACCATCAATCTTTTAGAATGGTTAGGGTTTTTGATAAATTACCATAAATCAAAATTAGAACCATCAAAAAGGTGCAAATTTTTGGGTGTCATAATAGATACAGAATAGTATATTGTGTACCAAGGGCGAGAAGTGGGCCTTTTTCGCCCGCGTGTGGAGTTTGCAGTACGAATCGAGGCGAGCAAGCACGAGCCGAAGGCGAGTGCGTATCGCGAGCCGGAGACGAGTAATGCAAACACACGAGGGCAAAAAAGCCCTCGCCCGTGGTGCACACCATATTTTTTGTGACACATGCACGATTTTGCGAAAAAAAAAAAAATAAATAAATAAATAAATAAATAAATAAATATTTTTTTGCCCGCTAAAAGTCGGTAGCGGGCGCAAAAAGTTCTTTTTTGCCCGCTACCGACTTTTTTCGCCCGCTACTGACTTTTTTTGCCCGCTACGAACTTTTTTTTGCCCGCCGGTCAATAAACGGCTACTTTTAGCCCCATTATTAGGTAAAAAAAACGCAAAAATCGTGCATGTGTTACAAAAAGATATTTAATCGAATTACCACCGGAAAAAAGAAGTAATATTTACACCCTGGTAAATAGTTTCATAAAAAAGGAAAGTTGTAAGATTAGAGAGCTTGCAATGCTGATAGGAAAATTGATTTCATGCTGCCCAGCAGTTGAGTATGGATGGCTTTATACTAAGAAATTAGAGAAAGAAAAGATTTTTCGCTTAATAATCAATGATAACTGTTTCGAAAGCATCATGCCCTTAAAAGAAGATCCAAAAAAGGATTTGTCTTGGTGGAAAGAGAATATAATGGACAGCGTACATTACATTAAAGATTGTTCATACCAAATGACCATCTATACTGATGCCTCAAAAACTGGCTGGGGGGCATGTAACAATTACAACAAGCAAATTTATGGATTTTGGTCAGAAATCGAGCAACAAAATCACATAAACTATTTAGAATTACATACGGTAAAATTAGCGTTACAAGAATTAGCCTCAGACCTCAATAATTGCAAAATTTTAATCAGAATAGACAACACAATTGCATTATCGTACATAAACAAAATGAGTGGAGTTAGATTCGATCATTATAATGAGATAGCACGTGAAATCTGGCAATGGGCAGAGGGCAAGAAAATTATTCTGATGGCCTCTTATATTCCATCGAAAGAAAATGTTATTGCAGATAGTTTATCAAGGAAAAGAAATGTGGACATTGAATGGGAACTAAATGAAAAGTATTTTCAGGAAATTGTGTCCGCCTTTGGACTTCCAGAAATTGACCTTTTTGCATGTCGGCTCAATGCAAAATGTTCAACATTCGCATCTTGGAAGCCAGAGGACGGAGCCTCTTATGTAGATGCATTCACAATTCCCTGGTCCCAATTCTACTTCTACGCTTTTCCTCCATTCGCTTTAATATTAAAATCTCTCGCAAAAATAAAGCGTGAAAAAGCATACGGTATAATTGTGGTACCATTCTGGAAAAACCAGCCGTGGTTTCCTTTATTTGAAAATTTGAGAGTGGGAAGACCACTAAAATTTGAAGCTAATCCAGAATTATTGTTATCACCCGGTAGGTCTCAGATACACCCAAGATCAGACCACTTAAAATTGATTATGAGCAGAGTGTCCGGAGATCACTTCTAAAAAGAGGAGTACCAGCGGAGGCTATAAATATTATGCTAGCATCATTAAGTAAAGCTACACTTAAACAATATGGCAGTGCATTGAGATTGTGGAATGAATACTGTGATAAGAAGAGCATAGACTTTTTTGACGCATCGCTAGAATCAGTCCTAGGCTTCCTTGCGGAAACATTTTTCAATGGAGCTTCCTATGGTACACTCAATTCATGCCGAAGCGCAATGTCGTTGATCTCAAATAAAAAGATCGGTGAGCATCCAGATGTCACCAGATTCATGAAAGGGGTTTCAAAGCTTAGGCCATCTCGGCCCAAGTATTCAGTCACCTGGGATGTCTCCACGGTTCTCGATTACTTAAATAAGTTAGATATTAGCAACCTAGAAAATTTAACATACAAAACAGTGATGCTTTTAGCATTATGCACGGCGCAAAGAGCGCAGACTCTTTCTAAGTTAAACATTAATAATATAAAGGAAAATGCAGACGGGTTAATGATTACAGTCCCGGATACGTTAAAAACCTCAGGTCCGGGCAAATACCAGCCTTGTCTGAAATTACCTAAATTTACTGACAAACCAAATCTATGTATTGTAACTTCTATCCAATTATATTTAGATAGAACAAAATCCTTAAGAAAAGATTGTAGTCAACTCTTTATATCTATAAGAAAACCTTATAAGGCCATTGGTTCTTCAACCCTCAGTAAGTGGGTCAAAAAAGTTTTAAAAAATAGTGGTATTGATACGTCCATGTTTACTGCACATTCGACGCGTCATGCCGCTACATCAGCAGCGTCAGAAAGAGGTATTGACTTCGACACAATACGCCTTACGGCAGGCTGGTCGGAAAAATCACAAATGTTTGCAAAGTTTTATAAGAAACCTATTGTTCAAAATGGTTATGACCTCGCTAGAGCTATCCTAAAATAAAGAAGAAATATAAGTAATATGTTTAATGCTATAAATCTCTAAACAACTACATCATGTAATGTATAAGAGCGAGGACGAAATATAATTGGGAATCAAACAAACTTACCTGTAAGTGAAGTTCGATTTAAATTATATGAAGTCCTCGCTCGATTACATTACATGCCACCCGGTAGGAGGAAAAAATTGAAAATTCTCTCCTTAAACCCCTCCCCAAAAAATAATAAAAAATTAATCAGCTTAGCTATAACAAATACTCTGAAAAAATGAAGTCAGCGCCGAGTGGCGGCGGCAGGGAGACGTGCCAGTTTTAAGATGGACTCTAAAAACGTGTGCTGCCTAGAGCGGACAGAAGGGATACTACATCATGTAATGTAATCGAGCGAGGACTTCATATAATTTAAATCGAACTTCACTTACAGGTAAGTTTGTTTGATTCCCAATAAATTAACAATTACGATAAATAAATTCCACGGACATTCCATGGACATTTAATGGACATTCAATGGACACCCATTGAGGACATCCACTGGACGTCCGCTACAGTTCCGACCGGACATCCCATGGATATACTGTACATGTGTCCTTTGGACATCCCGAGGACGTCCATAGTATGTTCGAGGGGTGGTCCTATGGATGTCCAACGGATATCCAGTAAGGACATTTCATGGACGTCCACTGGACATCCAACTTTGTGTCAAACGGACGTCCATCGGACGTCCGATAGATATCCGGCGGACTTCGGCGGACATCCATCGGACATCCGCAATGTCCAGCGTGGATGTCCATAGGACGTCCGTGTGCTGTCTGGGACAAGTACAAACATTTTTCACAATTTTTCACTTCTGCATAACCTTATCACTTACGAGTCAAGAATAGAGTGTAATGGCGTCGAGTCAGCATCGGTTTTCGACGCCAAGACCGCCTGGCATCGCGCATGCGCAGAACGATCAGAGCTTAGCTCCGACCTGACAGATGGCAGTGCTTCCGGTGTACGCTCAGCGTTCTCTCTATCCTATCCTCTATGGTCTTTCCATTGGACTACAATGCTTGGGTTTCGCACACATTTTTATTTATTTATTTCGAACCTATCTGGAGGGCGCACTTGTCAAAATTCGTCAACACCCCTATTAAGGACCACCCTAATATGAATGTATACAAATGTATATAAATATATATGATTATATATAAATTTATATCGGCCCATCTTTTATCTATAAATATATGGGGCATTCCACGAAGTATCGATCAAGATCGGAAATCGATGTTTCCGATCTACTCCAAATTTTTTTCCGTGAAAGTACTGGTCGAAAAACAGAGCCCTGATTTATTTGAATTTTTTTCGATCGTTCGTATCAGAGATATTGCTATTTCAAAACCGCGCGGATCCGCCACTTTCTAAAATCTGAAAAAAATCACAAAATTCTGGGAAAATATAACAAATTTTTTGAGCCATATTCGAAGATGGAGATTTCATCATAGCAAAAGTTAGAATCCAAAAATAATGAAAATTTTGAAAATTATTCTCGGAATGCGTTTTTCATATGAAAATTAACAAGAAAGTTCCTAAAAACATGGGTCGAAAAAAATTTATTCACAAAGTTATGGAGAATCATGTAAAATACACAGAATGATGTGAATATATTACATAAGATACAATATATCACAATGTTTTATATTTAGGAGAGCTAACGGTTTGATAATTCTTCATTTGATTATCTTATGAGTAATATCAATTGTAGATGCAGAATAACGACGAGCAATAATTCTTTTTTCTGTTCCTGGAATCACGCAATGCGTTTGTTGCGTGTGTGTAACTCTACACGCGTTATTATACCTCGGCGTTAAGAACTTGACTGTGTTGTCATAGTCTTTTTGTGTTGTGTAAAAAAAATCTACATTGTGAATGTGCACCTTGCACCAATCGTATAATGTTCTTGGATTTAGAATTTGCTTGTCTGCCGGAAGCTGCAAACTGGCACGTGCCGCAAGTCGTTTCACAGTTCCAGCAAGTCCATCACACGGACCCTTGCCATGCGCAGTTGCAAAAAAATGCCACTCCGCTACAACACCAAAGTCATCAAAATGATGATACAAATTTGCAAAATTATTTCGGTTTTTGTACTGTTGCGGAGCGCCATCACTGTAATAACAGATTTTTCTAACAGTGAAATTGGCTTTCAGGTATTTTAGAAGCACATTTTGAAATACGTAGACAGCAGTAGTATCGTGTTTCAAACAATCTGAGATAACGCAAATGCTTCGGTGTTCAAGTTTTCCTTCAGAACGATAATAAACAGCAAATGGGTGCAAAGTAGCTTGATCGTTATTCCAATAAAATCCTTGTGCTGCATCTTGAGCAATGAAGGCGTAGTTCTGCGCAAAATCACAGATGACTACAAACTCTCCTTCATCTAAATGATTTTTAAGGCTTATCAAATATGAAGATTGCTTCTTTGCTATGAAATCATGGACAAGAAGGCTTTTTAATTGCTTACACATCTCGCCAATGAATTCATCGGTTGATAGTGTGATCTGTAATAATTTGGTTCGATCTGTGCTCACCCATTGCTTGACAGATATTTCATCAATTTCAGATTGTTCGAAAGCTGTTTGAAGAATTTCTTCAATTTTTGTGATTCCCGGGCAATCAGCACACTCGCCAAAGTAACATTTAGAATTCGGGTTTTCGCAAACGGCTAGAGCCATGCAGTCATAACAATTAGATAGTTGCGTAGTGCAATTTTTCGTTAATTCTGCTATTGAACTATTTTGGAACAACAATTTCATATTTTGATGAAATGTGCACACGCAAGTTGTATGAGTGCCGCTGGAACCGGCTAATACACAATGTTTAGGTCGAAGTTGACAAAACTTCGAAAAACCGATTTCAATTAAAGGGTTTTCGTCTTTGAATGCCTCGTATATTTCCCTCAAATTACCAAGGACAAGTCTTTTTTGTTCATGAATTCGTACATGAGAAACCGGATCACGAACCGATACGAAATCTTTTTTTCCTGGTAGTAATCTACTAATCTCGTCCGAAGTGTAGAACGATGTAACGAGATCGATAGTGCTTATGGGTATTTTGTGACCTAAAACAAATGATTGAGCACATTATTAAAACCAATCCCGTAAAAAGCAGCATATTATCAAAAATACCTTGCCAAGATGCAGCATGAGTGCTCATTAGTCCTTTATCGTGAACCAATATCTTAGCTTGACGTGCCATATGGAAACTACATTCGAAGAATTCCTCAATTTTCCGCGCGGTCCAGCTCAATGGAGCAAGAGTGAGAATCATCATCTTTTTCGTATTGCTAACATTTGGACTGCGAAATACTTGCTTCAATTGTGATAAAACTTCACAGCCGTCTTGCTCACTTATGATATCCTATCAAGAAATTAAAATGATAGATACTGGCATGGCATGAAAAAATATAAGTAAAATATTTTCAAATGTAATTAAACATTACCACGTTCATCGGAATGTCACCGGGATTCGATATTATATTTATAGGCCAAATTATGTCCAGTTTGTGTTTGAAAGACTGACACACAGCGTTAAATACGGATAGGATATAGGAATCCGTCTGTTTACTCTTTGTTTTTAACAGTGGCAAATGTAAAGAGCTTAAAACAGAATTTATTTGATGTGTAGTAACGTCAACATCGGACAGTTCACTTTCTGTGCGAACACAGTTGTCGACGAAGCTCAACGACGAGACACTTTCCGTGAGTGTATAAACAGATTCTTGACTCGATTTAGCTACCAATTGTTGCCTCGATCCAGCTGATTCTTGACTACATTTTTCAGCGAATTTCAAATTCGGTCGCGAAGGTCCGGGTTCATTAATTTCTGTACGGTCAAATTCTAAGTTTTTAGCAGGCGGAACCTCATCACTTTCCGATTCGATGTCCTGTACTTCTTCAGCTTTACATTGTTTAGTAACTTTCAACCGACAAGATGAACATATCACTTGATTAAGGGGAGGTACCTGAGTAAACAGCGAGAAAAATAGGTAAACTTCGGGAATTTTAATCTCAAAAACCAATGTTCCGATTGGATCCAGGTTTTTTTCATTGGAAAATATGTACATTGAGGTATGTTCAAGAATTTTTTTGAATGAATTCGTTGACTCGTTGTTGTGTCAGCGTCAGACGTGTTGTTCGTTGACATGGCTTGCGGTGCCAAGGATTCCGGGCAAGCGATTGATATGAAACATAAAAACTTAACGGATTCCTGAAATATAATGTAAAAACCAGTCCGCTACGTAGGGGTTTTCCATTTGATTGAACCATTGCTTTTTTATGCAACCAAAATCGTCGGAAATTGCGAACGAAAAACGAAGAATAAATCAAAACGGTCGCAATTCCGTCAATAATGAAAATTTCAAAAAAATCCTACGTAGCGGACTGCTTTGTATATTGTATTTCAGGAATCCGTTAAGTTTTCATGTTTCAGATCAATCGCTTGCCCGGAATCCTTGGCACCACAAGCCATGTCAAGGAACAACGCGTCTGACGCTGACCACAACAACGGCGCTTCCAGTCAACGAATTTATTCAAAAAAATTCCTGAACATACCTCAATGTACATATTTTCCAATAAAAAAAACCTGGATCCAATCGGAACATTGGTTTTTGAGATAAAAATTCCCGAAGTTTACCTATTTTTCTCGCTGTTTACTCAGGTACCTCCCCTTAAGAGTCAGAGATGGAAGGAGTAACTTTAGTGTCGGTGTAACAATACGCAATTCTCTACTGTGGTGTCTTCTGTGTCCTTTCAAGTTGTACGGATTACAGCACCGACCATAATTTTTCGATGTAGATTGCATTATTACTAGCTTGCAAGTCAACCATTAGATGCACCAGAAAGTATGAGGTGTATTTTTATATTGTAGGTTATGATATTGTTTGCTCGCGGTCATAGAACTTATATTCCTGGAAGGGGAATACGCTCATTCCGTACCTCGGTTCGCCGACCGTAGCACTGTCTCGCGGATATATGGCGACATTACATACACGGAGAAACCTTCCAGTAATATAAGTTCTATGCTCGTGGTACGTTCCGCGGCAAGATAGCAGCAGCTGCTCATGTAACACTTCTCACAATATTCGTTTCTGTAACTTTGTGAATATATTTTTTTCGACCCATGTTATTAGGAACTTTCTTGTTCATTTTCATATGAGAAACGCATTCCGAAAATGATTTTCAAAATTTTCATTATTTTTGGATTCTAACTTTTGCTATGATGAAATCTCCATCTTCGAATATGGCTCAAAAAATTTGTTATATTTTCCCAGAATTTTGTGATTTTTTTCAGATTTTAGAAAGTGGCGGATCCGCGCGGTTTTGAAATAGCAATATCTCTGATACGAATGATCGAAAAAAATTCAAATAAATCAGGGCTCTGTTTTTCGACCAGTACTTTCACGGAAAAAATTTTGGAGTAGATCGGAAACATCGATTTCCGATCTTGATCGATACTTCGTGGAATGCCCCATATATAAATATTTTATATATACCCTAGTAACCAAATATTGTAAGAAATTTCGACAATCCTCGTTCGCAAGCATCTTTCGGCAGATTTGCCGTAGACTTGTGAATGAATATTGTAAGAAACTTAGACAATCTTCTTCCGCACGCATCTTTCGGCAGATTTGCAGCAGACTTGTGGATGAATATTGCAAGAAACTCGGACATATCCTCTTTCGCAAGCATCTTTCGGCAGATTTGCAGCAGACTTTTGTATGATCATTTCAAAAGACTTGAAATCATCAACATCTTGCGCAAGATCATAGCATGCATGCGGAAACAGACTACTAGTGGTTCATATGTAAGCATCTTGCAAGTGATGGTTACTAGGGTATATATATATATATATATTAGGGTGTGTCGAAAATGAACTTCTTTCTTTTTTTTCTGCTCATTCCACCCAAAACCTTAGGTTTTGACATTGAGAAGGTCCTCGTTCAAGGAGGGCGCTGTGGCTTGAAGTTTAGAGGTCGCTCAACGAGGATTTGGATTCCCATCTAATTAACACGTAAAAAATATTGTTTTTCGCTCAAAACGATGTCAGGCAACCAAAAAATCGGCGATGTCTGTCTTTCTCGGCTTATTTGAAAGCATGACTCATCCCCTAAACGATGGTGGGTCGTTTTTGATTCAATTTTATTCATTTTTTTTTCATTTTTTGACCACAATAATCACTTTTTTCCAGTTTACAAAGTCTCCAAGGCAAAAATTGGAACAAGGTAATTTGAAAAACGACCCACCACTGTTTAGGGGATAAGTCATGCTTTCAAATAAGCCGAGAAAGACAGACGTCGCCGATTTTTTGGTTGCCTGACATCGTTTTGAGCGAAAAACAATATTTTTTACGTGCTAATTAGATGGGAATCCTAAATCCTCGTTGAGCGACCTCTAAACTTCAAGCTACAGCGCCCTCCTTGAACGAGGACTTTTTCAACGTCAAAACCTAAGGTTTTGGGTAGAATGAGCAGAAAAAAAAGAAAGAAGTTCATTTTTGACACACCCTAATATATATGTATATCCAGAGGTCGTTTCAGGGACCAAAATTTTGGTCATGTTTTTTTGGCTGAAAAACATGAACACCAGCTTCACACTGAGTATGCAAAAACAATTTCATGACTAATTGAAGAACTTTTTTCTCTCCGTCGACATTAGTACGTAAAGATTGTTTCCAGTACCGATTGGAGAAAGGTTCTTTTCAGGACCGTTTGTGAACATTCCATTTAAGAATGTAAAAATACAAAAAACTAGTATATTTTCATTTTTCAACTGAAAATTTTCGACAAATAGTGTTACTTATTGAATTATAAGGAAAAATCTGTGGCGTGGTAGTTACCAGGACCATTTCAATTGTCTCATTGGTATTACGGTTATTTTCATCGAGTGAAGCCTATTATTACTATTATAAATTAGTTTCAGAACAGGTTTTGATTAAGCTTTAAGAAACATCAGTTTTGCATTCACCCATTGAATCATGTGGAGTAATATCATCTGATGCACGCAAGACAAATTACGTGGTCCTGGAAAATACCCTAAAACTGTAAAGGTTTTTTCGAGCACCCTTAGCTCGACCAGCTTCACTGGTCCTTCTAGGTCCCGTAGTGATACTCTGTAAAGGTGTGTTTCAGACCCTTCAAAAGCTTTTCTGGTCTTTTCTGGGTCCCGTGCTGATACTCTGTAAAACATCAACTGGCTGGTATTTTCCGGGACCGCTTTCTTATTTACTTCCAGATCGTTCTATTTATCATTATAAAATTTTTATCCGGTGAAATTTTTTTTCTATCGATCTAAATCCTATTTGAGGTGACAAATATGAGGCAATAAATATCCTGATTTGACTCACTTCTTATTTCCTACTCCTCGCTTTCTATTCAAGGTTAGGTTATTCGAATGCGACTAATCAAAATTCAAACGCGTTTCCGTTTCCCATACCTTTTTACCTAAGTATAATTATTTTTTCCTTGTGTAGTGACTCTATCGTTCGAAACCTATTAATTCATACCATATGTGAATTTATCGGACCAGTCGAACCAAATTTTTAAGTCTTCTAACTGAAGCTCACCTCTATATAGAGCGTGCAATCTCCAGATAGACCGAAAAAAACGGAAGTGCATCATAATTATTTTTTCAAGTAAAAATTCCTTCAGCCCGGGTTTGAACCGGGACCTCCGCATTTGTACTGCGACGCCTTGTCCAATTAGACCACTGAAGGACTGAAGGAATCTTTACTTGAATTTCATGTTAACTGGTCCGATAAATTCACATATGGTATGAATTAATAGGTTTCGAACGATAGAGTCACTACACAATGAAATAAACACAGACCTGTGGACTAAGAGGTCAATGACAATAACATGAAATTCAAGTAAAGATTCCTTCAGTCCTTCAGTGGTCTAATTGGACAAGGCGTCGCAGTACAAATGCGGAGGTCCCGGTTCAAACCCGGGCTGAAGGAATTTTTACTTGAAAAAATAATTATGATGCACTTCCGTTTTTTTCGGTCTATCTGGAGATTGCACGCTCTATATAGAGGTGAGCTTCAGTTAGAAGACTTAAAAATTTGGTTCGACTGGTCCGATAAATTCACATATGGTATGAATATAATTATTTTTATTGAATAATGCCTGGTTTTATAGACGTGGGTTAACAGATGGGTTTAAATAACCCGTAGGTTACCCCGCAGATACTACCCGTTCCACCTTTTTTCAACCGATAGCTGTCATGAATCGCTGTTAAGGTGAAGTGAAACGCTTCAAGGCCACGGCCGGGTGCCTTGCACCGCGGTAAAACAGAACTACCGAACGTTTAGTAAGTCGCGGAAAGTGATCCTGACGCGCCGTCGATAAGGTGATTGAGCAACCGTGCCATACATTCACATACATTTTGATTTTAATTTTCTTAAAGTTGGTATGAAATTCAGACATCTGTGAGGCGATGAATCAGCTTTGTTTGTTTTTTTTTCAGAGAACGTCAATTCACTAACCTAACAGGTAATTAATAAAATCGTCACATCGGATAACCTCAAAATGCGTGAATGTTTTTCCTAATTAGGTGACTCTTAAAATAACTTAGTTCTCGTGAGGTGTTTCAAGGGTTATAGGAGGGCTCTAATGAAACTTACTGTGATATTTTTCATGAAATCCGATCGATTTTTAATCCTCCTGGAGTCTTAGTTGAAATAATAACTAATCGAATTATTTATAGTACAAAACAAGATTTCAAAGCACTTCCAGTGAATATCTAATATGTACAGTCGCGGAAAGTGATTCTGACGCGCCGTCGGTAAGGTGATTGAGCAACCGTGCCATACATTCACATACATTTTGATTTTAATTTTCTTAAAGTTGGTATGAAATTCAGACATCTGTCATGCCATGAATCAGCCTAGTTTGTTTTCTTTCAGAGAACGTCAATTCACTAACCTAAAAGGTAATTAATAAAATCGTCACATCGGATAACCCCAAAATGCGTGAATGTTTTTCCTAATTAGGTGACTCTGAAAATAACCTAGTTCTCGTGAGGTGTTGCAAGGGTTATAGGAGGGCTCTAATGAAACTTGCTGTGATATTTTTCATGAAATCCGATCGATTTTTAATCCTTAAACTTTATTCAAGCTGATCTTTGAAAGTTATTCGAATAATATTGAAATATCAGGATCAACCATCAAGATGAACAACAAGCTCTTAAATTGTAGAAACAGGTCTCGTTGTTCTATTGAGAAGAATGTCAATGGTTTAATGAACAACGCTTAAGGATAAGTTAACAGGTGGTAAAACTATGTAGAACCCATATGCTAATTCAACGCAGGACTGTATGAATCAACAACTTGTAAGAATTTCTACTCCTCACTAATATATTATGAACCATCTTTGAATATCTAGTCTTACTCAAGTATTGAAGTTCAATTAGAGCAAATGCAATTCAAACAACTAATTGAATGGTCGTATCAACCCTTAAGTATTTATTTTTCCTTACTCTTTTTGCCAGGCTCATCTTTGAAAAATAATTTAATACTATTGAAATATCATGATCAACTATTAACATGAACAATGGGCTTTTAAGTTGTGGAAAGAGGTCTCGTTTTTTTTTTTTTTTTATAATTTGTTACTAGACCCTCTGGTCTAAGAACTAAATAAATTCAAGAGGTTTTCCAGTTCCTTTAATTTCATTCCCTGAGGGCACTTTCACACTTTAATTATCTCCTCCTTGAGCGAGAATCTCTTGCGCGTGCACCTCAAAGAGGTCTCGTTTTTTTTTTTTTTTTTTTTTTTTTATTGAGAAGAATGTCAATGGTTTAATGAACAACGCATAAGGATAAGCTAACAGGTGGTAAAACTATGTAGAACCCATGTGAGTTCAACGCAGGACTATACCGCGAGGACCAGGTGAAAGAGAATGGTCCATCCGCCCAGGCAGATAATATTTCGTATTTTTAGGGGGATACCCTACTAAAAATGGCGTATAAGAATTTATAGAACCGGATAGGACTGCGGATAGCGTTCCGTGCAGGGTTCAATCGGAATTGGTTCGTTTCTATCCGCATTTGATCCTCCTTGTCAATTTTGTGTGAACCTTATAAGGTCCTATCCTGAATCCGTCCGGATCCGATGATTGAAAGAGTCGACGATCTATCTTGTCTTATACCGAAAGAATCTATCACCGAAATCCTATACCGAATTGCGTCCGTCCCTATCAGGATTTCATCCCACAGATTACAACGCGTAGGAAATATTTCAAAGTCCCAAGTGGTGCTCGATCCGTCTCTATCAGTTTTTGAGTCGGCAGATATTCAAAGTCGAAAATATTTATTCTCTCACTCGGGTTTCTATACGTCCCTGTCAGGTTTCGAATCGGTACATTTTAAGGTGATTGAAATATTGCCACGAAAATATGTCTGAGTCCCAGGCAGGGCTCTATCCGTTTCTGTCGGGTTTCCATGTAATGTACATTACTTCAATATTTTCTCGTAAGGCGGCGACCACCGGTGTTAAAATTCTCGCGAGTGCCACTTATAGAAGTTGATGAGTATATATAGAGGCGGAAAATAACATTTATAAGCGTCGCCTAATACCTGTATTGGTGATGTATTATAAATACATATGTTGCCAATATATGTCGCGCCCCGTAAAGCACTGATAAAAATGGGGAAAAAAAATGAATGAATAAATTGATAATAAAAAAAAAAAAAAAAAAAAAAAAAAAAACACCGTTCCGACGTTAATTGTTGTAATTTGCAGATACTTAATACCGTAAACGCGCAGGGCATCGTATACACTCCGTATCAGTACCGTATAAGAGGCGACCCGATATTTTTCTAAAAATCGCAGTGCAGTAACGTATAGAGATTCCAGTTCGATTGCGGATAGCTCCGGATAGAGAGCGAATGCCGAACCCGGATAGGATCCGGAAAATTACCAGATCCAAAAAACGGAGTTTTGGCGGATAGGGCCGGATAAGGCCGGTTCGTCGGTTCCTATCCGGCTTTTTAAGTAGGGTAGCCACTCGTTGCGCTGAAAAAATCCCTAGGGTGATTTTGGCGCGCGGTCGATGCAACTCGGCAGCCATTGTTGGTACAAGCCGGCTGACTGTCAATACATCGCGGAAGGTGGACAAGTGTGGTTATGTTCGTTTATTTGAAGCAAATGATAAATAAAGTGAATAAAACCTACGTGAATAAGCTAGGAATATTTATCAAAAATCGATCAATCAGTTTTAAATGATATCTTAATGCAATCAACGAATTAACCTAAGCTATAACTGGAAATTTATCAGAATCAAAGAGTTCATCGAGAACAACCAATTCGAACAAAATTATTGATTGTATCCTGGGGTTGAGGCATCAATAAATATCCATAGCTCATTCACGTAGGTTTTATTCACTTTATTTATCATTTCCTTCAAATAAACGAACATAACCACACTTGTCTACCTTCCGCGATATACTGACAGTCAGCCGGCTTGTATCATCAATGGCTGCCGCGTTGCATCGACCGCGCGCCAAAATCACCCTAGGGATTTTTAGTGCAACGAGTGGCTATCCCCCTAAAAATACGAAATATTAGCTGCCTGGGCGGATGGACCATTCTCTTTCACCTGGTCCTCGCGGTATGAATCAACAACTTGTAAGAATTTTTACTTCTCACTCATATATTATCAACCATATTGAAAGTCTAGTCTTACTTAAGTATGGAAGTTCAATTACAGCAAATGCAATAAAATAAAAAAATAAATAATAAATAAATGAAAAATAAATAAATAAATAAATAAATAATAATAAATTCTGTCTCTTTTAGTTATGTCTGCGCTGTTGTCTCCATCAATTGCCGTTGATGGTAATTCACATACAGGATATCTATATTTGATCAGATTCTATCATAAACCTTCCAACATTTGTATTGGAACGTAGTCATTGACGCCAGTGACACATCTGTTCTGACGCATGGGTAGGATGTTGGGATCATAACGTTGGTCGCCTACTGTCACGTTATTTTTTTTTTTTTGTTGTTTAATGTTATATTTAGTATTGATTTTTCCTCTTTTCATTTGCTATAAAGCAACTAATTGTCGGTGGAGTAAACCTTGTTATCGGTAAAGAATACGAGATGTAAATATGTATATAATACTGTATATTAGGGTGGGCCAAAAAAAACTTTTAATTTTTTTTTCTTTAGTTACCATGAAAATATTGCTCAAGATGATGAAAAAAAAGTCCTCTGAAAATTTGAGCTCTTAATATCAATATTAAGAGGTGCCTAATCGCGATTTTTGATTTCCCATTTAAATAACACAGGAAATTTTTTTTTTTTTATTTGGAATTTTATTCCGTTCCAACGAATCATCGTGTTATAAAAATCAATACATATTCTTGTAGGAAATTAAACGATCTCCAAAAAAGGTCTGATGTAATTTTTCGCTAAGTTCACTCGTTTCAAAGTTATTCAAGGTTAAAGTTCAACCTCAAACGGTATATGACGACTTTTTTTTCGACTTAGCGAAAAATCACATCAGACCTTTTTTGGAGATCGTTTAATTTCCTACAAGAATATGTATTGATTTTTATAACACGATGATTCGTTGGAACGGAATAAAATTCCAAATAAAAAAAAAAAAATTTCCTGTGTTATTTAAATGGGAAATCAAAAATCGCGATTAGGCACCTCTTAATATTGATATTAAGAGCTCAAATTTTCAGAGGACTTTTTTTTCATCATCTTGAGCAATATTTTCATGGTAACTAAAGAAAAAAAAATTAAAAGTTTTTTTTGGCCCACCCTACTGTATATAATGTATAATAGAACCTAGAGCTCATGGTTACGTTGTGTTCTAGTCAAAGTAAGAACAACAAGACCTGTTTCTACAACTTAAGTTAGATTTTGAGCAGAGCGAAAGAAGGACCTGCCAAAGAGATCTAGCGAAGAGCATTTTGAATATTGATTGGAATCACGTCGCGGCTGTGTATTCGTTATTGTGTCCCTATTCTACGCGATAGAATATAATCCTTTATTTGTTTAGTTGTAGTTTAGAATACTTGATATCATTAAAGACAATTATTAGTTTAGGTTTCTTTATATTATTGCTCGTGAATAACCACGTAGCCTGCGAGTTAAGCTATGGCCGATAAACATACTGTTCGACCTATATAGATATTTTACATCAATTATACTGTGTTACACTGAAATGGGTTACAGTTCGAACGAGTTTACGCTTTATCGCAGCATGTTATACCTGTGAGCTTATCCTTAAGCGTCGTTAACTCATGAATAGTTTTACGCCCAATATCAATGAGAAAGAGTTGTTGGCTTATATTCCTGCGTTACACTCAAATGGGTTATCGTTTTACTACCTGTTCGCTTGCCCTTGAGCGTCGTTAACTAATGAATACTTTTATGTCAAATATCCACTAAAAAGAGTTTGTAGCGACTTACGACGTTCACTACATTCAAATGACCACAAATGTCTGCAATTAACAAAATTTCTGAAATGTGAAATATTAATATTCACTTCCATAATTGAGTAAGACTAGACTTTCAAGATAGTTTATAATATTAGTGAGAAGTAGGAATTCTTACAAGTTGTTCATTTATATAGTCCTGCGTTGAACTCACATGGGCTCTACATAGTTTTACCACCTGTTAACTTATTCTTAAGCGTTGTTCATCAAACCATTGACATTTTTCTAATTAGAACAACGAGACCTGTTTCTACAACTTAAGAGCCTATTGTTCATGTTGGTGGTTGATCACAATATTCCAACATTAATCAAATAATTTTCAGAGATTAGCTTGAATAAAGTTTTGTTTTCTCTAATTGAATTTGTTTATTGTAATCATCTAGGAATACAACGTTACATGTATTTTTATTTACGTTATTTAATTAGTTGTTAACTTGTGCCTGATTTGTTACTGGAGATCTTTTAGCCAAGGCGAGCATTGAAATGAGAATATATGGCGTAAGTACCAGAAGGATGTCTTAGTTGGAACCAAGACTCGATTATGCAGCGTGTATCCGACACTTGGGATTCTTCGCCCAAGTGTTCTGAACACATTGCCAAAATTTGCATAGCTGGCGAACATCATTGGTGCGTAACTCCTGTATCTAGGCTTGAGTTGGGAATGTCAGGTGCAGATCTCATTAGTTTCAACTAAGACTCCGGAGGATTAAAAATCGATCGGATTTCATGAAAAATATCACAGTAAGTTTCATTAAAGCCCTCCTATAACCCTTGAAACACCTCACGAGAACTAGGTTATTTTAAGAGTCACCTAATTAGGAAAAACATTCACGCATTTTGGGGTTATCCGATGTGACGATTTTATTAATTACCTGTTAGGTGAGTGAATTGACGTTCTCTGAAAGAAAACAAACTAAGCTGATTCATCGCCTGACAGATGTCTGAATTTCATACCAACTTTAAGAAAATTAAAATCAAAATGTATGTACGGTTGCCCGATCGCCCAAAAAACGGCGCGTCAGGATCAGTTTCCGCGACTACCTCTGCCCACCGCTAGATTATTTGCAAATAAACTGGCTGCAATTTCGGTACAGGCTGTGATCTCGACTAAATGTCGATACGGGTTGTGATCTCAACTGACTGTCGGTTTTTTAGTTATGAGTAACGGAGAATCGTCAATTCTCAGCCATCAAATGACACGGGATTAGCCTCAAAGTGTGTCGTTTTTCATTGCGGAGTGGTTAATTATCGGGAAAATGCGATTATCTACGGCAACAGTGAATAATCTCGCGATTTATGTGGTCGGTACGTCAATCTGTGAAAATTTTTGTAAAATTTTGGAAAAGTGAAATAATCAGCCACTTTCTGCCACAATTATGTATAATCCCTCAAAGTTTCATCGCGATTGATTCAGTAGTTCCGGAGAATTCACGATTCCCGTTTTCGAGATTCTGACAAACGTTTCACTTCACCCCAGTCCATGAAGGTTGAACGGGTAGTATCTGCGGGGTAATCTACGGGTTATTCAAACCCACGGGATAAGCCACGTTTATAAAACCGGGCATAAGTCAGCATGTCAAATATTCTTCAAGTGACGTACATGGAATTCAATAGATCTTATGGTTATATGAATGAAATTTATTGAGTAATCTTTCATTTTTATGGTATATAATTTATTCACGTAGTTTCGTACTCTCGAACCATGCTTCCGCTTCCGACTATGCTTCTAGCGTATATTATTTTTATTGAATGATTGAGCGTGTCAAATATTCTTCAAGTGGTGTACATCGAATTTATTAGGTCTAATGTTAATATGAGTAAAATTTTTCGAGTAAATTTTCATTTTTATGATGAATAAACCAAACGTTTTATTCGCGTATTTCGCACTTCCGAATCCGCACGCTTCTGCTACCGACCATTTTTCTAGCGTCTTTTCCGGTTGTACGCTGAAGATGAGGAGACGCCAAACAGAAAATATTTTACGACATTATAAAAATATTTAAGACATCGAAAATGTTAGCGTTAGTCAAATTTTGTGGTGGATCGTTTGACGTGTGTCGATCGAAGAGCATAGTTACCAAAAATAACACGTGCACAGTCCGATGCAGTGGTGGCAGATACGAAGCAGCAGTATTCGCTTATAAAGGTAAGTAAAGCAAGTTAATATATAGGGTTTTCTCGAGTTTTTCGTCTCATTTAGCCTAATTCGCTTCCCAGTTGACTGAATAAATTTTCGTAATTTGACACATTTTTCACACTGATAGCGCTTTCCTAAAACCTTCAAGTTCCCATCCACAAAGATTATCCTTGCGATCTTCGTATGCTTAAAGCCTTGCTAAGATCTTTATTGTCACTAACTTTTCCAGTCTAGCCGTTACCATCAAAAGTATTGGATCACTGTCGACTGCATTCAAAGGTTTCGCTTCAAAATCTGTTACCTGAGCCCAACTCGACTACTGTGCCTTAGAGACTTCGGTATCAAAGATCCACCGCACAGTAGAGAGTCTCTTCGAGATGTATTCCATGTGACTGAGTTCCACTCACTACTGTGTTGCTTGCTGGTTGATGTCTTAGAAACGACTCTTTTGAGACGTTGACGATCAAGTTACACACTAGTCAGGCTAAACTCAAGCGCCTAAGAACCATACCGAAGAAACTTCTAATTGTGAAGTGGATCTTTCATGCCAGAGTTTTTGAGACACAGTAGTCGAATTGAACTCAGGTAACAGGTTTTCAAGCGCAACCGTTGATCACAGTTTATAGCGATTTGAAACAACCTTTTCTTATGTACTACATTAGACGCCCCCTCAATCAGTTATATCTTCAGTTTTGTGGCTGCCTTAAATGAAATTAAATAAAATAATCAGGGTAAAATAAGGAAGCAATAATTTTGTATGTTTCTGAAAATGTCATTTTCTTTCCATCTTATGTAAAGTTCTTCATATCCTATATAAAAGAATCAAGTGGTCTTAGATGTAGAAATAGCTTTTGATTGTTATTTTGCAGATGACAGAAATCAACTCCTGAATATTAAGCAGCAGCTTAATGCTGATTCTTTTCGTGACGATGAAGAATGTTCTGAAGCTCAAATCAACACTCAGATACAGGAATTCGTTTCTCATTGTTTATTACAGTACGATATGGATGTTTCTGTACCTAAAGAGGATGATAATCATCTTTTCAAACAAAATAACAATAATCTTTTACAAAAAAATCATAACTTGGACACACATAAACCACACGGAGTTCTCAATGCACGAGACATTCTGCATGATATAGCTTGTAATTACTTGGAACCTGAAGTTGAGGGTGCACAAAGACATCAAACAAAACTTGCGGAGCAAGACTGTCCTCCTGGATCGCCAGAAGTTCTAACGGCTCAAAGTAACGACTCAAATCCCAACTTAGCTAACGCCACGTCGAAACATGAAGTTGAGGATGCACACAGACATAAAACAAAACTTACGGAGCAAGACTGTCCTCCTGGATCGTCAGAAGTTCTAACGGCTCAAAGTAACGACTCAAATCCCAACTTAGCTAACGCTACGTCCGAACCTGAAGTTGAGGGTGCACAAAGACATCAAACAAAACTTGCGGAGCAAGACTGTCCTCCTGGATCGTCAGAAGTTCTAACGGCTCAAAGTAACGACTCAAATCCCAACTTAGCTAACGCCACGTCGAAACATGAAGTTGAGGATGCACACAGACATGAAACAAAACTTACGGAGCAAGACTGTCCTCCTGGATCGTCAGAAGTTCTAACGGCTCAAAGTAACGACTCAAATCCCAACTTAGCTAACGCCACGTCGAAACATGAAGTTGAGGATGCACACAGACATGAAACAAAACTTACGGAGCAAGACTGTCCTCCTGGATCGTCAGAAGTTCTAACGGCTCAAAGTAACGACTCAAATCCCAACTTAGCTAACGCTACGTCCGAACCTGAAGTTGAGGGTGCACAAAGACATCAAACAAAACTTGCGGAGCAAGACTGTCCTCCTGGATCGTCAGAAGTTCTAACGGCTCAAAGTAACGACTCAAATCCCAACTTAGCTAACGCCACGTCGGAACATGAAGTTGAGGATGCACACAGACATGAAACAAAACTTACGGAGCAAGACTGTCCTCCTGGATCGTCAGAAGTTCTAACGGCTCAAAGTAACGACTCAAATCCCAACTTAGCTAACGCCACGTCGAAACATGAAGTTGAGGATGCACACAGACATGAAACAAAACTTACGGAGCAAGACTGTCCTCCTGGATCGTCAGAAGTTCTAACGGCTCAAAGTAACGACTCAAATCCCAACTTAGCTAACGCCACGTCGAAACATGAAGTTGAGGATGCACACAGACATGAAACAAAACTTACGGAGCAAGACTGTCCTCCTGGATCGTCAGAAGTTCTAACGGCTCAAAGTAACGACTCAAATCCCAACTTTGCTTACTCTACGTCCGAACGGGAAGGTGAGGGTGAACAAACGCATAAAACAAGACTTACGGAGCAGGACTGTATTCTTGGAGCAACAGAAATTCTTACTGCTGAAATAATTTACATGAACTCTGACTGGACTAACAATATGTTAGAAATTCGAGCTGAAAATAATGAAACAGACCTAAGTCTATACCACCTCGAACCTGAGCTGTCGAGTTCGGATATCATAGATAATTCTTACTCGCCAAGCGAATCGTCTATCACAGTTCCAAATCGTGATGATCCCATCTGGGAACAATTTGAAGAATCTACTAACTGTAATCTAATAGGATCGATGCTTCAAACAAATGATTCTGTTTTGGAAGAAAATACCAACAGCAACTTAGAAAAGCGATCCGAGGCATCTGCAAATAGTAGTTTAAGAAGCCCAATGCTCCAAAAACGCGAAGCTTTAATCTCCAGCAAAAATAGTACCATCGTCCCAGAATCTGAATCCGATAATGACGATGGATCATCAGATTATAATCCGGAAGATGATCGTTCTCAGGCAGATGCATCAGATGAAACCGATATTGACGATGAAGATGATGAGGCCAAAATCTGTACTCCTGATAGAAGCGAGAGTCTAAATGGAAGTAAAAATAAATCAACTGGATCCTGCAATTTATCTTCGACGTCGAACGTTCCGGGTACGTCTGCTTGTGATGATGAAAATATGATTGTTCAACCATCAAATGGACCCCTGGGAGCTGGAAAGCTATATTTCTGTTTTTACTGCCACAAGAAAGTGACTAAAATTGCACGGCATTTGGAACGAATTCATAAAGCCGAAGAGGATGTTAAAAAGTTTATTTTACTGCCAAAAAAAAGTACAGAACGCCTTAACCTCATAAAGAACTTGAGAAATAAGGGGAATTTTTTACATAATAAAGATGCAGACTTAAATAAGGGAGAACTTATAGTTTGCAGAAGACCTCAAAAAAAAAATGCAGAAGAGCGCTCAAGACTTTGTGCCTTGCCCAAAATGCAAAGGATTTTTCGCTAAAAATAATATCCGGCATCATTTTCAATACTGTGTCGGTGGCCGTCGTGGAAACAGCAGACCAATTCTGGTATCAGGTCGAAAGATACTTGGTCGCATTAATCCAGATGCGTCTTTAAAATTAAGAAAGCGTATTATACCCGTAATGAGAGAAGACAATATTGTACGTCTTATAAGATATGATCGCCTCCTCACATTGTATGGCAACAAAATGTGCAGAAAATCTTCATCGCAACACCAGGACGACGGGATCCGAGCTCATCTGAGATTACTAGGCCGCTTTTTAGCTGACATAAAAACAACAACACCTGAAATAACAGACTTTGCATCGGTGTACGATCCGAAATTTTATGATGCCGTTATTTTGTCAATTAATAATATTGCAGGATTAGATGAGGAGACAGAGACATATAGCCATCCATCTCTGGCGTCAACTATTGGTACATGTCTAAAAAAGATAGGAGCTATTCTTGAGACGGAATGTATTAAACAGCATGACATGGAAAAGAAGATTAATACTGCAGACTTTTTGAAACTTTTTATCGAGGATTTCGGTTGTAGCGTTGGCAAGACAGTCGTTGAGTCTCAAACTAAGCATCAACGTCAGAAGAAAGTTCAACTTCCAGTAACTGAAGATATTGTAAAACTCAATGAATATTTAAACGAAAAGCGGAAGGCCGCTCTCCAAAGTCTGAGTCGAAAATTTACCTTTGAGGCGTGGTTGTCGTTAGCACAAGCGACACTAATAATCGTGCAAGTTTTCAATCGTCGACGAGCGGGGGAACTGGAAAGAGTTGAGATTAAAGATTTTAATAATTACATTGGGGCTAGCGACATGGACAAAGATCTGTTCGCGTCACTGTCCGGTGAAAACCAGGAAGCTGCAGAAAAATACGTACGATTCACCATACGTGGAAAGCTCAATCGTGATGTACCAGTACTCTTGAGTAAAGAATTACTTGAAAGCGTAAAAACCATTATTACATTTCGGAGCGCTGCGAAAGTACCTGATAAAAATCCATACGTATTCGGCCTTCCCCCCGGAGACGACAAAAGCAGACATGTGTATTTTCGAGCTTGTCAACTCATGCGGAAGTTTTCTGAAGAATGTTCGGCAAAGAATCCTGAAACTTTGCGCGGAACTATTCTTCGTAAACACGTAGCGACTAAATGTGTGACAATGGATTTGCCAGAAAATGAGATATCGGATGTCGCAAATTTCATGGGACACCACGAAAATATCCATAAAAATATTTATCGGCAGCCAGTAGCACGTCGGGATATTGTTATGATGTCACAAGTCTTAGAAAAGGCAGTAGGAGCAAGCCATACTGTGGTCGGACATGATTCAAGTAACTCCAATACTGAAATACCTCTCAACGGACTGAAGCAAAGATGTATCCAGAGGAAACTTAAGGATCGCAGTATGTATTTTTTAATTTGCCAGTTTATTATATTCGTTTACGCTGTTATTCTGGATGCGATCTCCTCATGATGAAGTCCAAAATGAAATTTGAGATCTACAGTTGTACTGTCAAAATAAGTATACATGATAATAGCGTGTGGTATTAACTACACTCACTTGGTTTGAAGCCTTAACTCAATTGCTAAAATTTTGATTTTTCTTCTTCACAATTTGTATTGCGAAAATTCTTCTCGTATTGCAAAACGAAAATTCGCACTTACACGGATTTCCAGCTCCAAATCTACAATCAATTATTATTTCAGCTAAATAGTTATTATCTGTAAATATTACAACATCTAGCTTGAATTGAATAAATTTTGTAGCAAAAGACTATACGGGTTCACAAATCTGTTTTTCCTCCTGTATTCTAGAGCACAGAACTAAAACAAGCATGCATGATAGATTGTGTGACGACATGGCGGTCCTCGGCGATGATGACGTGCATGAACATCTTTCTAATGACTATTCTGGTAGTAGCGACATGGAAGAAAACAAAATGAAAAGGAAGCCAAGTGATAACCAAAAGCCAACAAAGAGACGCTCAAGTAGGAATGTACTGAAATAATACTTCGTTAAGAATTTTGGGTTTAGAAGATTTTATTCATTACTGCAAGCTTTTCAATAAACAATATTTTTGAGAATATTTGTCTTATTTTAATGTATTCTGTGTCGAGTGTATTGATATAACGTATTTGATTCATAGTTAACATTTTCCAAATTTTTCAGCGTCACCTTTTGGTAAAACCAAGAAAAAGAGATGGAGTACCGACGAAGTCGAAGCAGCACTCAATTTGTTCCAAGAAAACATTCAGCAATCCAACATCCCATCGTTGCCACTCATCGAAAAAAAATAGCAAGGATTGAAGCTTTGCAAAATAGAAACTCCGTTATAGTCAAAGCATGGATAAACAATCAAATAAAGAAAAATAAGAAACTAGAATGTCGCAGGAGTAATAAGTAATATTAGTTAAGCCAAAGAAAGATATAAGAAGTGTAATTCCAAATTAGATTCAGAAATAGTGTTACACATCATTTCTTATATCAAGGGAGACTTCGCTGAAATTTTGGACAAAAATGAGTTTTTGTAACACATGCACGATTTTTGCGTTTTTTTTACCTAATAATAGGGCTAAAAGTAGCCGTTTATTGACCGGTGGGCAAAAAAAAGTTCGTAGCGGGCAAAAAAAGTCAGTAGCGGGCGAAAAAAGTCGGTAGCGGGCGCAAAAGAACTTTTTGCGCCCGCTACCGACCTTTAGCGGGCGCAAAAGAACTTTTTACGCCCGCTACCGACCTTTAGCGGGCGCAAAAGAACTATTTGCGCCCGCTACCGACTTTTAGCGGGCAAAAAAATATTTATTTATTTTTTTTTTTTTTTTTTTTTTTTTTTCGCAAAATCGTGCATGTGTCACAAAAAATATGGTGTGCACCACGGGCGAGGGCTTTTTTGCCCTCGTGTGTTTGCATTACTCGTCTCCGGCTCGCGATACGCACTCGCCTTCGGCTCGTGCTTGCTCGCCTCGACTCGTACTGCAAACTCCACACGCGGGCGAAAAAGACCCACTTCTCGCCCTTGGTACACAATATACTATTTTTCTATTTTAGCATGACCGAAAAAAGTCAAATTAAAAAATCCTTTCATAAATTTTTAGATGATAATATAGGCTTTAAAAAAATGTCACCCTTCTGCGATGAAAGTGTGTGTAAGGAACCTTTTGATGAAGAATCTCTGGGAAAATTCCTTGCGCATACAGTTCCATCGCAGGAAGTTGACATTTTTTTCCAAAGCTCGTACTACCATAATCTAAAAACTTGTGAATGGATTTTTTTCAATTTGACTTTTCTCAGTCGTGCCAAAACAAAAAACTTGATTTTCGTCAAAAATTTCACTGAAGTTCTATCAACAAAATGAAAAACCAAATGTGCAGATATGTACTATACATATTATCAAGCCAAAGTAAAAAAAAAGTTCAAAGTGAGACTGAACTTACAAGAAGAATTTAAGTACCTGCATTCTATACTTGTATCAACTTAAAGTACATTACTAAGTTAGGAGAAAAAATAATGTGATGCATCCTGCGTTAAGGCGGCCATTTCCTGAGCATAGTCCGTCGTTTGCTAATCTGAAAAAGAAGAAAATATTATGTCATATCTTATCTTACCTAATTTAATACCTACGTTTAATAACGCCCAATAAGTTTGGCTACTTACCTTTAATACTTAACCAACACGAAATTCGTGTTGAAGAAAAAAAAGTGATGCATCCTGCGTTAAGGCAGCCATTTCCTGAGCATAGTCCGTCGTTTGCTAATCTGAAAAAAAAGAAAATATTATGTCATATCTTATCTTACCTAATTTAATACCTACGTTTAATAACGCCCAATAAGTTTGGCTACTTACCTTTAATACTTAACCAACACGAAATTCGTCAAACCTCACAAAGAAGGGTGATCCAAAGAAAAGAAAAAATGTTATCATTCATTTAAATGTTAACAAAATAATGTGATCCACCTTACATTACAACAGTCATTCTGAGCATAGTCCAAATTAGGATATCTGAAAGAAAATACTATTAACATTTAAGTGACAAGGATTAGTTATTTCCTACTTTATATTACATTAGGTACCCAGACAGCACACATGTGGAATATTATATATAAGATATTCATAGGATATCCATGGGACATTGAATGTTCCATATCCTATGAATTCCACATGTGTGCTGTGTGGGTACTTCATTCAATTTTAAAACAATTAGCATTTTCTTGATGATCCAGTCGAGCCAAAATAAAAAAACTTGACTCGACTGGATCACCATCTTCAGATTATTACGTATAAATACTCGTCCCCAGTCATTAATTATCTTATGTTTGCAAATCAGGAATTTTTTATTTTAATTTGTGTTTTGATTAGGGTGATTTGAAAAATGATATTTCCCCTTGAATATATTGTAGTTTATATTATTTTATTTTTTAATTCGTTTTGTCGATCGGAGATCTACGTGGAAAAAGCACAAACACCTCAGCAACAACTTAATGTTATGTCATTTCATCCTTCAGGTGAATTTATCTACCTGAAAATTACTCTCACTCATATTCAAATGTAATCGCTATTAGTCTTAGCAAAACTTGTACCCAGTTCCTATTCGAATTACTTTTTCAGTTATGGACAATACTGTTTTTGAATAAAATATTTGTTTCACCAATTAATTATATGACTGTTAATTCGAGGCAGGCCCTAGTCAATTAGAGTCAAAATCCGCTTTGATGACATTAATAATTGTGAAAGGTCAGATTCCAAAATGCATGCCTTATTTTCTCGATTATAACGGTCTGTAGGTGGAAAAAAATTCCAACCTCTTGCGAAGAAGCTAGAACCTTTGACACTGCCCTTCGCAGAGTTCTGTCAGAAGATACCCATGTCTTAATTTTCATGACATAAATTTGAAAAAAATTTCCACCCACACACTACAAGACGCTAAAGAATTGTATATGCATACCAGGATCTGACTCATAGTCATGAAAAGAATGCAAACTATTTTTTACCCTGTTTGACGAGGGTTTTCCCGTAAATCTTTTTGTATCTGATGATTCATCCATTTCCACTATCATACTCGACAATTTAATAATGTTCACCAAAAAGTTTCGATCATGGAAAGCGACAGCTAGAGTCCTTGAATTATTCATGAGGACGTTACGCAGAATTATACGGTAAATTGATAAAATTGTAAGGAAACAGAGATTGGAACATGTGATCGGCAAACTCTTCGAATCGGAAAATTTGTTAACTGATTATTTTGTGAGAAAAAGTGGAGAATTTTGAATAGTCAACGAGGTCCCGGAACAGACCTATAGACCGTTGCAGGCTTTCCATCGCAAATGTACGGGCAACGAACTTTGCTTCATTCATCGGTCCACGTGATAAGAGCATTGTTCGGAATAAACGAGGATCTTCAGTAAATCACGAATATTTCAACATACACCTCTTGGTTCCTCTATGGCTCACTTTCCGATAAACAAAGTAGAACCAGTGGGTATGCGCATGGTGAATTCGGCCTAAGGATCTCTTCAAGGACCGTGTCATTCTGGACTTTGGCTAATGCCTTCGATCATCCGATTCTTACGTACGGTCTATCCTCGCACGCCCGCGTTTGTATTACATCATTCGACTAGCCGGATCAACTGTTCAGTTCCTGAAATGAATTATTTCGAGTCCGAGACGAGGTCCCTGAATAGACCCACAGGCCGTCGCAGGCTTTTCATGTTATACATTTGTCGCAAACGTACATACGGGCAATGAAATCCGATTTATTCATCGTTACCCTGATAAGCGCATTACTTCGGAGAAAACGAGGGTTTTTGGTGAAACACGAGTCATTCGCGATACACCCGTTCCTCTATCGCTCACTTTCCGATAAACAAAGTACAACCAGTATGCTTTCGAGGAAAACAGATTCATCGGATCGTCCTTAGATACTTTGATATTTTTGCGGAAAGTTTGATCAGTTACAGGTTAGCTTTGGTCGATTGGCCTAACGGTCGCTTGTCTTAAATATTGTATACATGATTGAAGCGAATATCATATGTTCACTATACTCTATTACATGCGGTTTTTCAAGGACCGTGTCATTTTGGATCTCTGCGAATATTGTCCTTTATTTGATTCTGAAAGATGATTATTATTCTCACACGGTCGCATGGCATCTATTGACTCGCCCGATCATTGTTTCAGTTTCTGGATTAGAAATACTTTGATTCGCCAACGAAGTGTCCAATCGAAGTAATGAGCCGTCGGAAATGCGCGAATGTATATAACTGTATGAAAGTGTATAACTGTATGAAAGTGTATGAAAGTGTATAACTGTATGAAAGTGTATGAAAGTGTATATACTGTATAAAAGTATATAAACGCGATATATCGGCTTATTCAAGACCATGTGCTGGAAACACACAGTCCTTCGTATTTATCCGAATATATATTTCTTACGGTCCCGGAATAAGCCTTTCTATTATGTATCGGTTGTTACCGGTACGGTCCTGGTATCACACTTTACGTATAAAACACTTCCAGGTCCGACCCGGAAACTAGCAAATGTCCCGGAAAAAACCACTGTATACCAAATAATGACCTGGTAAATACCTCTGGATATACATATATATTAGGGTGGTCCTTAGATGGGGTCAAAAACAAAATTCATGTTGGATCCCCCCAAATCAGCTCCAAATAATTAAAAAAAAATTCCCCAATTTTTCCAGATTTTTATTTTACTCCCCTAGTCCCGCTGTTTTCATTCAAAGTTCAAAATACAATCCACGATACTTAAAGTTAAATTTTTCGCCGGAATATCTCTTAAAAAAAAAAAAAAAAAAAAAAAAAAAAAAAAAAAAAAAAAAAATTAAAAACAAAATTGAAAAAAAAAATAAAAGATTTATAAATGGGGTATCCCAGGGGAATCGTGTGTTTTATTATTATTATGATTATTTTTTTTTTTTAATTTTTTTTTTTTCAAAAAAAGAAATATTTCGGCGAAAATTTTAACTTCAAGTATCGTCGATTGTATTTTGAACTTTGAATGAAAACAGCGGGACTAGGGGAATAAAATTAAAATCTGAAAAAATTAGGGAATTTTTTTTTAATTATTTGGAGCTGATTTGGGGGGATCCAACATGAATTTTTTTTTTTTGACACCTTCTAAGGACCACCCTAATATATATATGGGGGGTTCCATCTCATTTCACCTAATCGGCGAAGGTCACCGACGCCGATCTTTTTACCGATTTATTCCTCGATTGTACTCTCGAAAAAAGTGTTGACGTGTTTGGCCGTTTTTCGAATAGGCTACCTCTATTGTTTTTACGGATTATTCAATTTATCCACATTCGCGGAAACTTACATTTTTGAACTGGCTCCAACTTCAAGAGCGTTCATATTTTTCAAACAATGGCCAGAACAAAAAATGTCATAAGGTCCAAGGTTGAAGAAAAAAAAACTTCAAATTTTTCCAAAAAAAGGATCTCGAGATTTTCAAATTCCAAAAAAACAAATCGTTTTTTTTCAAATTGCGACACCTTCGATTTTTTCGAAATTTCTTCCATAAATTTCTCCAGTTATGAAAAAGATTTCCCCCGAAGGAAATTATGGGCCTCGACCTAGTTCAGAAGTTACACTGGTATAAGTGCTCAAAAGTGCCGAGAAATTTCACGCAAATCAATCCAAACTTCAAGAGGATGAGGTTTTTTGTTCAACAAATAAATTTTCGATGAAAAATAAAACTGTGGGTATTATTATGGAAAAAAAATTGAGAAAACTGAAATCACACATAAAAATATTTTTATTCTTCACAAATTGAAGCAAAATACACACAAGTTAACAAGTTTTACCCCATTAACTTTTAATATGCGTGGTCAATTAGTTTTTTTAGACTTTCCAATTATAGAATGACATCTATACTCTCCAGATTCTGAATAAAATTTCGTGTGAAGTTTTCCGTCTTCAAGTGGAATAAGCGTATGTATTTTTGCTGCATCTGGAATTTTTTTGGTTGTCTCAAATCGACTACTTAACGTTTTGCTCATTTCTTGGTACTCCGCAGTACTTGAATATTCTACTGCCATACTTGGCAAATTATGCTTCTGTTTAGCCCAGTTATATAAAGCTATGGGAGTCAAAATTTGTTTACTTGGGGGCAATTGCAGACTAGCCTTCGCGGCAAGTCTTTTGAATGTACCACCGGATCCATCACAGGGGCCTTTGCCGTGTGCCGTCGCGAAGTAATGCCATTCAATTTCAATACCGAAGTCTTGTTTGTAATGATGAATATTACTAAAATGTTTGAAATTTTTGAATTGGCTAGGAGCGCCATCAGAAAAATAAAAGATCTTCGACACATTTGGAACAGTGTGCTGTACAAATCTATTTATGATACGCAGAAATACAGCTACGGCCACTGCATCGTGTTTTAAGCAATCAGAAACAATCACGAGACTCTTATGAAGTAAAATACCATCTTCTTTGTAATAGACAACGACGGGAAAAATTGTTGCTTGGTCGTTATTCCAGTGGAAGCCTGGAATAGCGTTCTGGGCTACAAATGCGTAGTTTTCCGCAAAATCACAGATAACTGCGCATTCTCGTTCTTGTAAATTGTTTTTCAAATTCCTAAAAAAGACAGCCTGTCTTTTTGAGATAAATGCATGTCGTAAAAGTTTCACTGCTCTGTCGCAAAATTGATCTGTGAATTTGTCATGAGTAACTGTGAATTCGGCTAATGTCGTACGCGGTGTCGTAATCCATTCATTGAAAGTCACTGTTTTAATGTCATGATCTGTAAATGCCTTATAAAGAAGGTCACGTAATATTATATCTCCAGGACAATTTTGACATGTACGAAAGTAACAGGCGTCTGTAGGGTCTCCGCACGTCAAAAGGGAAAGAACATCATCGCAATCGTTTATCGGATCCCGGTCTATTGTCAGCAATTTCAGCTTGCTTCCTAGAATTACAATGTGATTGAATTCTTTGGTTTTACTTTCAATTTATTTATGAAGGCAGATTATTTATTTACCTAATACCATCAGTTTCATATTCTCATGATACGGGCACACACATACTACATGGGTCCCGTTGCTTCCAGCCAATACACAATGTTGTGGTCGTAGCGATGCAAATTTCGAAAAACCTACTTTTACTTCAGGATGTCGATTTTTAAAAAATTTGTAAAGTTCTACTAAATTGCAACAGATGAGCCTTTTTTGCTTCAAAACTCTTTGACCTGTACTGGTTTTTACAGATTTCACGTCCTTCATTCCAGGCATCATAGTACTCGACTCTTCATCTTCGTAAAATTGACAAATTTTAGTTTGGTTTTCTGCAGATAACGATTTTTCTGCGAATTTTTGGATCAGAGTTTTTGTTGTATTTTTTCATCGAAGAGTACCCCTTATTAGAATTTAAATTTATTCAAATTCGTCAACTTTGTTAATAATGAATGTTACTGAAAAAATTAATCTAATTTCTATAATTTGTTCTGATAGTAATATGAGACTTCGATTCGGACGAGAACTTCACGAGAAACAAAGATAATCCATTCGGAATTACTAACAGACATAAAATGTGGAAAAAGTCGTAGTACCAATTTTTTTGCCGTCAGGAAGACCAAGGATTCCTTTCTTTTCTAAAATTCTCTTAGCAGCTTTTACCATGTATTCGGTTGCTCCAAATTTTCTTCTAATTTCAGCCACGCTCCAAGTTGTAGGTAAAAGAGTAAGAATCTGAACTCTCTCAGAATAACTCGTAGTACCATTGAACCTTTGCTTGAGTTGCATTATCATTGTATCATGATACCGAGCTTTTTGATCGTCGCTATGGTCATGAGTCTGGTCTTCATTGAGGGGAAAATTTAATGTGTTTCTTAAATTCGTCGCCATATTTTGTATTTTCTTCAGAATCCATTTTTCATTCACTTTTGAATCATCAAGTTTCCTAGGTGGTATAGGAGAGTGTCCAAGGATAGTCATAGCTTCATTTATTATTGGAAGCTGTGTCATAGCGCTTACATCCGATCGCGGACTATCTATTGTGTCTGATGTATTGCTGGATAAATTATTTTCAACAAGGGTGGACCGTGAACTTTCCTCCGTATCTTTCAGAAAAAGTCGAGAGAAAATTGTTACTATTGCTGCATTACTTTTTTGTACTCCAAAATTCAATTTCCATAAATTTTTTTCTATAATAATAGCCTTTAGAAAGTTATAGATACTTACTAGATAGAGATACAGCCGATGAAGACTCCTTTCGAGTAATTTTTTTACGGCAACTATTACAAAGGCGATCTCCTGCCTTCAAAGAAGGAATTAGTGCCGTCATTTTTGCGGAAATCGTGCGCAAATTCTTTTTCTTCAAATGGTGTTTGAGTTTGAATGGATTGCAACAGCGGTCATAGAGTAACTTTTCACTTTGTATTCGAAAGGGTGGCATTATAATCTGTTGTTTTCACTTAGTAGTAAGTACCGGCTTTCCAGAAGAACAATAGTTTTTAATGAACAATTGAATAACGCAACCGCGAACGATAAAACTAAGTAGATCGCCGAGATCCAATCAGTAGGTAAAATCAGCGTTGACATTATCGACTATTACAAATGTATTGTAAGGAAGATAGATAGATTGGAAAGTCTAAAAAAAAAAAAATAACTGTTAACTTGTGTTTATTTTGCTTCAATTTGTGAAGAATAAAAATATTTTTATGTGTGATTTCAGTTTTCTCAATTTTTTTTCCATAATAATACCCACAGTTTTATTTTTCATCGAAAATTTATTTGTTGAACAAAAAACCTCATCCTCTTGAAGTTTGGATTGATTTGCGTGAAATTTCTCGGCACTTTTGAGCACTTATACCAGTGTAACTTCTGAACTAGGTCGAGGCCCATAATTTCCTTTGGGGGAAATCTTTTTCATAACTGGAGAAATTTATGGAAGAAATTTCGAAAACATCGAAGGTGTCGCAATTTGGAAAAAAACGATTTGTTTTTTTGGAATTTGAAAATCTCGAGATCCTTTTTTTGGAAAAATTTGAATTTTTTTTTTCTTCAACCTTGGACCTTATGACACATTTTTTGTTCTGGCCATTGTTTGAAAAATATGAACGCTCTTGAAGTTGGAGCCAGTTCAAAAATGTAAGTTTCCGCGAATGTGGATAAATTGAATAATCCGTAAAAACAATAGAGGTAGCCTATTCGAAAAACGGCCAAACACGTCAACACTTTTTTCGAGAGTACAATCGAGGAATAAATCGGTAAAAAGATCGGCGTCGGTGACCTTCGCCGATTAGGTGAAATGAGATGGAACCCCCCATATATATATATATATATATATTAGACTGTTTCAAATGAAAAGAAGTTTTTTTTTTTCTACTTCCCACCGATGGAGCAGTTCAGGGCAGATACAGCAAAGAATTTGCACCAAAGCAGGTGCAAAAATGATTTTTTTTGAGCTGGCGCCGAGCATTTTTCTTTTTTCCATTGATTTAACATAGGAATTTTCCTAATTTTTTTTCAATTGCGAATTTCATGATCGAAAATCATGTTCATTCTTTGGCGACCATTCGAGAGAGATGTTAAATACCAGCTATAGATGTTATTGACGATCGTTGCATGAAAATAAACAAAATTGTAGCTATTCTTTCCCATGAAATACTCAAATTAAGGAACAAAATATGGATCTTATAATGTTTGTATCCATGCAACGATGGTCATAACATCTAGAGCTGGTATTTAACATCTCTCTCAAATTGTCGCCAAATAATAAAGATGATATTCGATCATAAAATTCGCTATTGCAAAAAAAATTAGGAAAATTCCTATGTTAAATCAATGGAAAAAAGAAAAATGCTCGGCGCCAGCTCAAAAAAAAAATTATTTCTGCACCTGCTTCGGTGCAAATTCTTTCTTATATCTGCCCCGAACTGCTTCATCGGTGGGAAGTAAAAAAATAAAAACTTCGTTTCATTTGAAACAGTCTAATATATATATATATATATTGTAACGAATCAGGCAACCCATGCCTGACCGTTAGCATTCAAACATCAGCCGTTGCGAACATCGAGAACAGTCTAGAACGATCGACAGCAGCGACGAGCTGAGTGACGTCACGACCAATATAAAAGTCGAGGCGCCGCTCAACTCACCAGCTATTCTAGGGTAGATACCAGATAGACTCACAGTGACTTGTTGGTCATCACGAGCATAGAGCTCTGATGAACCGTTAGAATCATCTATTCATTTCAATACAAATAATAAATTCAAGAATATTTCAGAAATCCAATTATTTCAAATAAAGACATAAAACTATAGAAAATCAGAGTAAATCACAGCATACAAAAAATTATAAAGAAAATATCAGAACAACTGTATTTTGCTAGAATATTCAAATCTCAGTCAAAATAGCTACTTGTCAAAATCGTATCACGATAACATTGTTTAACGTAGAAATAACGTAAGTAAGGATAAGCGACGTGTAAATATAAAATAGGGTTGCAACCGTAGGTTTAGTTAATTAAATAAATAGATTTTTGAACGTTACAAAAAAGCAATTTAATCAGATGTCAAACCCCTTCCTCCGCCATTTCCAGGTTATAGTTTAAATCTAACAGAAAGCTAGATACAGCCTTGGTGGATCTCCGATCACAGCTGTTATTTGGGAATAAATTAACTTCATTAAATTAACATTTAACAGTTAAGAGGGTAGAGTGCAGCCTTAGTGCGTTATCGTACTCAGGTCTGTGGGGAGGCGGCTTCAGCTACACGGTAGTTCAAGTCCGTAATAGGCACGGCTAATAATTAATAGTAGAAGTCTCAAACAAAAATAAAAATCGAATAAAGAAAACACAATAACCAACCGGTTCGCGTCACCTTCGGTGTCGCTCACTATCCGTAAAGTTACAATATATATATTAGGGTGGTCGTTAAAAATTAAATTTCATCAGACGCCCCTTGAAAAGTTTCCTTTTTGTCTAAAAACATGCGTACAATTTTTTTTTTTTTTTTTTAATGAAAAGAACACGTGCCGCAAGACGATCAAACATTTCGTTTTTCAACCTGCAGTTTTTTGGATATGTCTTACATAATGTGTAAATTTGACGAACAACCCATCGAAATTTCAAAATTTCAAATTTTTATCTTTTTTCGATGGGTTTTTCGTCAAATCTGCACATTAGGTAAGACATTTCCAAAAAACTGCAGGTTAAAAAACAAAATCTATGATCGCCTTGCGGCACGTGTTCTTTTCATTAAAAAAAAAAAAAAAAAATTGCACGCGTGTTTTTAGACAAAAAGAAAACTTTTCAGGGGGCGTCTGATGAAATTTAATTTTTAACGACCACCCTAATATATATATATATTTATATATAAAATCATATATGATTGTTCTTACTTGGAAAACTAACTCGCACGAAAAGGTCACATTTGGCCCGTCCGCGAGCGACTAGCACGACGTGCCAGCGATATGTCCAGCAAAGGCACGCGCAACATTCCGCTGAAGTGCAGGCACGTCGTGCCGATTAATCGGCACGCGGCGTGCTTCATGCCTCGCATATTGCACGCATATTGTTATCTGGGAAGCAATTATTATTCAATAATAAGCAATATGCAATAAATTATAGCCAAAAAGCACTGAAAGATCTATGTAACTCAGCCAGACTCGAGGTTGTTCGATAAATTAACAGACTAGATACGAAAGACGAGCCGCTTAGCTCAATAGACAAAAACGAACTTCATAGCTCAATAACCAAATTAATTAACCATACTTTTATCAGAACGACCTCGTGCCTTCACAGAAAGAATCAAGACCTTACCTTAAGTTGTTCAATCAGATAACACAACACTATTTTACAGAAACTTTACGATATTCCACAATAATATAATAATACTCGAGATATACGATAGTCGATTACGATAGCTGATCTGGGTTCGATAGTCGAGACAGTACGATATAGATGGGTGACGTAGAACGAAGCGAAGAATAGGCAGATTTGCGGCTGTACCCGCTTTTTTTTTTTTTTTTTTTGATAATTTGTTATTAGACCCTTTGGTCTAAGAACTCAATAAACTCAAGAGGTTTTCCAGTTCCTTTCTATTATTCCCTGAGGGCACTTTCACACTTTTTTTATCTCCTCCTAGAGCGAGAATCTCTTGCGCGTGCACCTAACTGTACCCGCTTTATATAGGCCATATTTTCTACCGTCAACTCATCCCTCAGATTAGTGAAATCACGTGTCATATCGATACTCTAATTGGCCCGTGTAACGACAATGTTTGATGAACGTAGCGTTAGAGAAATTTATCCTACCCCTGCCGCTGCTAATACCCCTCCTATTACCGCCGTCTTTTTGAATCCCGGGTGCTGGACTTACTTGGAGTCTCGCTCACCCGACTACCCGGTATTTCTCCTAGGTCCTGACTCTATTCGTCGATCCACAAGAAGGTTGGTGGTAGCTTCGTGTTTAGCAAACTGCAGCATGCCCAACTCACAAAGGCATTCGTCAGGTCGGAACGCCGATCCGGGGGTTTTCATGACCAACCACGGTCGCAATACCAGCTTTGGAGATAGTTGTCGATAGTAACTGCGCTGACTGATGGTCATCAGGTGGGAGGCTGTGAGGATGCACCTGCACATGACCCTGTACGCCACGCTTGCATCGACAGTGCATTTTCTTGTAGGCGGTAGCTTCTCCGGATGACGGGAGGATTTCGTCGTGCTTCTCGCACATCCCTGTACGCCGTCAATCCGATAGTTTGAGGTGGTAGATTCTCCACTTGAGAGAAGGCGCTGACCCTGGGGTTTTTCTGGACCATCCATGGTTTGCACGCCGACAGACTCGTCTTTGACGATAGTGGAAGCTTCTGTACGTTCGTTAGTCATCGTTCCATCGGTAGTTCCCACGACGATAGTCGTCTCGTGGAGTATCGAGCTCGAGATTACATATTTTACAAAAATAAAAGAGTGTTAGTTAATCCTAATTAATTTTTCCTAATTTTTCCTTTTCCTGGAGACCCTGTCTACGTCACGCATCGTCGTATTCTCGATAGAATCGCCTTGTGGCGAGGGATTATAAAATACCACGTCACAAACTATAGATGGATGTGTACTGTAACGGAGTGTTCCAGATCTCTAACTCCGCACCCTACGGCGTTCCTTGATAAAGACAAATTAATAAAAGACTAAGATAGAGAGTTGGGCGCCAGACATGGAAGTGTCGTTTTTCACACAAGATACCGAATATTAGCGATAATTAAAGAAAATACTCGATTGCCGGAACGACGGCCTTAAAGCGTCAGCTAACTCAGATTTTACTGCGATAAGGGTAGAGTGGGTGGATTCACCTTAATAAATAGTCAAATAAAATATAAAACACCAGATATAAAATTCCTTCAACGAAATCTAGCGATTTCGTATATTGTTCACAAGATAATTATAATAGTAGAATTTATCAGCGATAAATGACGGAATTCAAAGATAATCGCAGATATTCAATTTACACAGAAATAGTCTTCAAAATAACAGTTCAGAATAATACTCAAGATATAGACAGCGTCGGAATAATATAGAATAAAGAATATGCTATTAGTGAGCCTTATTGCGTCTCAGCGGTAATATAAAAAAACATAAACACGCCGGTTAGCTAGCTAACGCCGTAGAAGCGATACAATGCAAGATAATCTACTTTTCAGGCTGCGTATCACCGAGCGATACGATACTCTCGGCAAATTTTCTAATAGCGGCGAGCTAGCGATATTTAATAATTATTCAAAGCTAATTAACGCAATAATTAATATAAATGACTCCAAAACTAACCCGTGTGGAAATTGCCTTTTTAAGCCATTTTTATAAAAAGGTCCTTGTAGTATCCGGTCCCTTCGTATGTTGTAACCCTGGTGGAAATTTTTTTCTGAAAATACTCAGATTATTTCTTGTAGAATTCGGAAAAAGAATTGAAAAAGTCTTACTTTCTCAGAAAATCTCAGAAAATCTCAGAAAAAGTCTTATAAAGACAGACCAATGTTTGATAAGACTTCAAAAGAAAGAAAACGCTAAAATATTGAGACTCTGTCAGAAGAGTTATTCAGAGTTTTAAAAAAGTTTTTCAGAGAACTAATAGAACAAAGAATAACAGTTTTTCAGAGTTTTTCAGAGTTTTTCTGAGATTTTCAGTAGTTTGAAGAGTTTATTGATTCATCTTAAAAATAATTATTCTGAGTTTTTCTTGAATATTAAAATATTACGTAGAATTGCTGCAACGGTAGGAAAATTATTATTTAAATAAATAGAATCCACAAGTTAGGGAGTGGCAAATATTAATTATTCGTTTATTTAATGACATAAATTATAAATATTTTTTAGTACATTCTTCGTATATGTAAACGTTATCTGTTATCAAAATTTTTCTTGCCTTAAACAATATCTATTAATTTTTATGACAAAATATTCTTAACAAATATACATTAATCAAATACCTTAACCATAAATAGAATATTTATAAACATAGATTATCAACATTTTCCTAAGTAATTGCAATATTTAAGCAGTTTTATAAGACTTTAAGGTTAAACATAAACTTTTTTTTCTACGTTCTCGAAGTTTCTATAGTAATTAATGTTGATCCGTATACATTATAAAGTTTTTTGATAGTCAATTTCGTGAGCTACTGAATATCTAATACATTGAATATAGTCATTATTGTACATCAGATTGATGAAATTCTTCATCCCAGGTATAGAGGATGACTTTATTCTGTGCCTATTGACACATTGCTTCTCTTTGTTTATCGCTCGTGCAACATTCATTCGATGAATTTAAAGACTTCTTCCCACTTGAAAAATTTTGAATGCGTAGTCAGTCTTAATACTTCCACTGGCAGGATACAAAATTCTGTAATTCGCCATAAAGTATCAATTTCATCGCAATATTATATTCATTATTTCAGAAGAATATGTATAGGTATACCTATATAATATATATACTTATCTCATGGAATGGCATTGTGGCACAATGGGTGAGGTTAAGTTGTCCGATTAATCGTTTATGGGCGACAGCCCGATTTAGAAACAAACTGCTACGCAAAAACCTTTCCTGATAATAATTGGCATTTACTCTTCACTGCACAATATTTTTGGATTTCTTTAATTTAAATATTTTCTGTATGGATTAAAGTATTGACGTCGATCGTCGCGCATGCCAGCCATACTCGAAACTGCCTTTGTAAAAGCGTCGTCTGCTAGGAGCAAAAACGTGTTCGAACGAGCAAAGACGTGTTTCTGCGATCGAGTATGGCTGGCATGCGCGACGATCGACGTCAATACTTTAATCCATACAGAAAATATTTAAATCAAAGAAATCCAAAAATATTGTGCAGTGAAGAGTAAATGCCAATTATTATCAGGAAAGGTTTTTGCGTAGCAGTTTGTTTCTAAATCGGGCTGTCGCCCATAAACGATTAATCGGACAACTTAACCTCACCTATTGTGCCACAATGCCATTCCATGAGATAAGTATATATATTATATAGGTATACCTATACATATTCTTCTGAAATAATGAATATAATATTGCGATGAAATTGATACTTTATGGCGAATTACAGAATCTTGTATCCTGCCAGTGGAAGTATTAAGACTGACTACGCATTCAACATTTTTCAAGTGGGAAGAAGTCTTCAAATTCACCGAATGAATGTTGCACGAGCGATAAACAAAGAGAAGCAATGTGTCAATAGGCACAGAATAAAGTCATCCTCTATACCTGGGATGAAGAATTTCATCAATCTGATGTACAATAATGACTATATTCAATGTATTAGATATTCAGTATCTCACGAAATTGACTATCGAAAAACTTTATAATTTATACGGATCAACATTAATTACTATAGAAACTTCGAGAACGTAGAAAAAAAGTTTATGTTTAACCTTAAAGTCTTATAAAACTGCTTAAATATTGCAATTACTTATGAAAATGTTGATAATCTATGTTTATAAATATTCTATTTATGGTTAAGGTATTTGATTAATGTATATTTGTTAAGAATATTTTGTCATAAAAATTAATAGATATTGTTTAAGGCAAGAAAAATTTTGATAACAGATAACGTTTACATATACGAAGAATGTACTAAAAAATATTTATAATTTATGTCATTAAATAAACGAATAATTAATATTTGCCACTCCCTAACTTGTGGATTCTATTTATTTAAATAATAATTTTCCTACCGTTGCAGCAATTCTACGCAATATTTTAATATTCAAGAAAAACTCAGAATAATTATTTTTAAGATGAATCAATAAACTCTTCAAACTACTGAAAATCTCAGAAAAACTCTGAAAAACTCTGAAAAACTGTTATTCTTTGTTCTATTAGTTCTCTGAAAAACTTTTTTAAAACTCTGAATAACTCTTCTGACAGAGTCTCAATATTTTAGCGTTTTCTTTCTTTTGAAGTCTTATAAAACATTGCTCTGTCTTTATAAGACTTTTTCTGAGATTTTCTGAGATTTTCTGAGAAAGTAAGACTTTTTCAATTCTTTTTCCGAATTCTACAAGAAATAATCTGAGTATTTTCAGAAAAAAATTTCCACCAGGGAAAGGAGAGGATTGGGTCTAGTAATGAGGTTTACTCGTGATTCTGCTGAGTGTGACAAGCACGTTTATTTGATGACGGACTATAATACACTGAAGACTCGAGGCGTCTAGGACTGTAGACTCTAGTCGTTACCTGTACCTATGACCTATGTAAGGTGTACATTAGACTGTTTCAAATGAAACGAAGTTTTTATTTTTTTACTTCCCACCGATGAAGCAGTTCGGGGCAGATATAAGAAAGAATTTGCACCGAAGCAGGTGCAGAAATAATTTTTTTTGAGCTGGCGCCGAGCATTTTTCTTTTTTCCATTGATCTAACATAGGAATTTTCCTAATTTTTTTTGCAATAGCGAATTTTATGATCGAATATCATCTTTATTCTTTGGCGACAATTTGAGAGAGATGTTAAATACCAGCTCTAGATGTTATGACCATCGTTGCATGGATACAAACATTATAAGATCCATATTTTGTTCCTTAATTTGAGTATTTCATGGGAAAGAATAGCTACAATTTTGTTTATTTTCATGCAACGATCGTCAATAACATCTATAGCTGGTATTTAACATCTCTCTCGAATGGTTGCCAAAGAATGAACATGATTTTCGATCATGAAATTCGCAATTGAAAAAAAATTAGGAAAATTCCTATGTTAAATCAATGGAAAAAAGAAAAATGCTCGGCGCCAGCTCAAAAAAAATCATTTTTGCACCTGCTTTGGTGCAAATTCTTTGCTGTATCTGCCCTGAACTGCTCCATCGGTGGGAAGTAGAAAAAAAAAAACTTCTTTTCATTTGAAACAGTCTAGTGTACATCCAATACATTCAACACACCTTTCCCTTTTTTTTTTTTTTTTTTTTTTTTTTACAGAAATTGTTGTCTTTAATCTTAAGTTTCTATACTATTTTATTCTAGCTATACTTATGAGCGTGGTTTTATGTGCCTTGTGTTGCGGCGAAGAGTTTTTCCATCGTGTTCTACGAGATACGATCTGGGAGCCGAATGTTTTTCTTTAATTACGCTTGGCACCCACCCCGTTTTTGTTTGCACGTAGATTGATTGACCTACGTTAAATGTAACACTTTCTTTCGCTGTTTTATCATATTGTTTTTTCTGATTAGCTTGATTTGTTGTCAACATTTCTTTCACGTTTGGAACTACTGATGGTTCAAGTTTCTTTTCTTGGACTGGTACTAGTGTTCGCAGCCTCCTGCTCATCAGTAGTTCCGCCGGTGTGTGTGACATTCCCGCTACTGGATTGTTTCGATATGCTAGTACCCGTAGGAAGAAGTTACATTGGTTACCATTCGAAAATTCGCCATTTATTACCATTCCCGAAAGGATGATGGCAAATGAATAGTGATTTGCCAAAGGTAATATTTGCCATTGTGTGTCGCGCCATTCGAATGGCTTTTTCTATTAATGGTAAATGAATGGCGATTTTTCAGGGGTAATATTTGCCATTGTATGTCGCGCCATTCGAATGGCTTTTTCTATTAATGGTAAATGAATGGCGATTTTCCAAAGGTAATAATTGCCATAGCATTTTGTGCCATTCGTGCAGCCGTGATTATAGGGAAGAGCAGGGCAAAGTGGATACCCTAAAACTAATTGAGTCATAAAAAATTGCATATCGACCTAGGCTTAATCCTTTCGTATATATTTTGTAGTTCAAACCTTTGAGAAACTGTCTACGATAGTAAAGTCTGGAAGTTTTGCGAAATGAAAGTGTCATAATCAATATAAAGCTAACCTGCAAAATGATCACTTTACCCCGTAGACAGGGTAATAAGTGATCAAGCCTATGGGGTAAAGTGATCAACTACTGGAAAAATTGAACCACACATCTGATTAAGCCCTAATGTGAGCAGGTAAAGTTATTTCATATATCTGTGATATTTAATTAACACTTTTCACATTTTTGATATATTTTCGATCGAGTATCCGTAAAGTACGCCTTTTCGGTCGTGTTTCGCGGCCGTAAAGTACGACTTTACGGACAAGTCCGTAAAGTCCTTTACGGCCGCGAAACACGACCGAAAACGCGTACTTATTACGGATTCTCGATCAAAAAATGTTGTTCGCACCTCGGCCGTAAGATTTTACCGCCTCGTGAGGATTGTGCGTTCCTCGGACGGCTCGCCTCGGCTTCGCCTCGACCTCGCTGGTCCTCGGACGCGTCATCCTCACTCGGCCGTAAAATCCCACTTTACGGCCTAGGTACGAAAAATACTATTTATAACTTCTCGCTGATGAAAGCAGTGTTCGTAGAACTCTGAAAGTAAAATCATACCATACTTCGTAGCCTAATATCTTTCTTCCTCAACCTAAACAGTATACTCTGGTCCAAGCCCGGCGACTTACGTATGGATGGTATGGAGTGAACCATACTCTGAAATTTCTGAGGTATGGTATTCCATACCTGAGGATTTGAGATGAAAATATGATGAAAAAAATCCGAAAGTAGGGAAAGAAAAAATGGAAAACCATCGAAATCTACTATACCCTCGGGCATACCGTTGCTGTAGTATCGGTAACCTTCTTAGTTCAAATTTAGTAGAGGTGTGCGGGTACCCGATTTAGTCGGGTACCCGAGTCGGATAGTGGCGTTGAGCGAATATCGGTCGGGTATTGCTGCTCCCGAGATGAAGTCGGGTACCCGAATCAAAGTCGGGTACCCGGTTTAACTCGGGTAAAGTCGGGCTTTTGGGTACCCGAGATAAGACCGGATACCCGGTTTAACTCGGGTAAACTCGGGCTTATTGTTATTATTATTCTAAAAAGTTCTTGTCTTTACTGTGTAGTTTTTATCATAAGATTTGGTAACTTTAACTACTTTTGATGGTGAATGTAACCATCTAGATTGTAAATCGTACGATCGCTCGATTTTAGGAATTATCATCTTATATTGTATTGACTATAATATTTAAATTATTATATTTATCATCTTAACTTTTACAAATCTAATTACCATCTAAGATAGTAGGATCTACAAAACAAGTCTTGCTAGCGCTGATATAAAATTCTAACGTGCAGGAACAGCGATACCGAACCGATATTCGCTCGACGCCACCATGCAAACACTTCGATAAAATATCGGATATACTCAGATATAAGCTCGGGTATCCGAAAACCCGACTTCACCCGAGTTAAACTGGGTACCCGGTTATGACTCGGTTACCCAAAAACCTGACTTTACCCGAGTTAAACCGGGTACCCGAGTTAAACCGGGTACCCGGTCTTGACTCGGGTACCCGAAAACCCGGGTACCCGCCCGGGTTTCGCCCTCGGGTACCCGAACCGACCCGACCCGACAAAATAGACTACCCGCACACCTCTAAAATTTAGCCCCTACTAGGCCTAAGCATGTCTATAATGTTAAATAAAATTTGAATTCCTCCTCCTCCCCCCCCCCCCCCCCCCCGGCCGTATATAAATTCCACACTTGGGAAATTTCTAAGTCGCCGGGCTTGCTCTGGTCATTTGGGTATATAATATCAACCTAATATTACTAATTCACAACTTGCGCTTTCATATTTCTAATACGAATATACAGTAATAGTCGGGGCACTGTGAAATGTCGGGACCGGGCGAAACGGGCACTGTAAACGACCTAACCTAATTGCTCTGACCAATCAGGTGAAGGCACCAGGGCCGTGCCCAATGCACCTAATCGGTACCTATACAAGGGGTAACTTAGAAAGAATTAATATTTTTGTACGTGTAGGGCAATTTTGGTGAGTCGGCCCTGGCAGAAGCGAATTTTGTTCACAGTGCCCACATCTCAGTTTTCACAGTGCCTAGTTTTTCACAGTGCCCGTTCTCACAGTGCCCAGACTTTTACTGTACATGAGATATCTGACAGAAACGTTTCGTTATAGGTTCTAATCAGTAGTTATACATACATTACATATTATTATCCGTACCATGATGAGAATAGTGACAAAACTATTGCAAATACATAAAACTCTCTAATCTGGTTTTTAGAAATGTATATTACTGTGAAAACGTATAATATTTAGCTAGAACGGAGATATCTAACACCTGTAAAACACATCGCCGCTGCGAACCACCAGTCGCCCAAAGTGAGGGTTAAGTCGGCGCTCGGCGGCTAACAGCGCATGCGTTGGAATGGCCACTTTACCCCAACCACATTACCCCGCACGTAACGCGAGTACAATTTACGTAGTAAATTCATGAAAATCGTGTAAAACAAAATAAAAATTTTAATTGTTTTGTGAAGTAGAAGTCACCAGGAATCAAGAAAAAAAAAACCTAGTCCAAAAGTGCCATCTAAAACACAGTGGAGCAAACCAATGGAGCACTTAATTCCATTGGACATTACCATTCAACGCATGTTCTCTGTATTATTCCAAACAATGTAGAAACAAAATTCTTGACCTCAAGTGAATATGTAGTGGGATTCTTGGAAATGTAGGTCGAATAAAACGTTAAAAGACAAAGCTTCAATAATTGTCGACGTTTCGGCCTCAAGTGTGGGCCCTCCTCAGGACAGAACGATTCTTTATTCTACAATACAAAGGATTTCGTTTAAAGATTTAAGACATGAACAAAATTAAAATTCAAACTTATAGATTAGCGGTTAGTTTAAAAATGACAGTACTAACCTTATGGACACATGATAATAATACAGCGGGATTCTAGAGATAATCGAAACATAAACAAACGCAGTTACGCTGAGATTTAATTTTGCGTACCTTCCACTTATCCATTATAACTATTGAAAGATTAACAAATTAAGAGATCAAAGATCTTTTGTACTGGCAACAGTTAACAATACAATGGCAGCGAAGGAGAAGACGGAAGTCTGGATTGTTGATATCGATCAATATATCCCACGGAAATCTAAATATTAACTCAGTCACTAGGTCATACATACATAGAGAGGCAAAAACAATAAAGGTAGTCAATGTCGGTCACTTATCATAAGGTAGTTAGATGTTCGAAATAAGTCTTACGTACGTATCGCTTAGTTTCTCAACGTCCTGTCGTAAGTTGACCGAGTCAGAATGACTCACAATGTTACACATCTCAAGAATCATCCTTTTATAATACACAGGTTCTTCGTGTAAAACGCTTACCTTGTCATAATCAAAGCGATGGTCGTGATCAACAATGTGTCTGGTTAAAGCGGTATAGTGGTCAACACTCTCTTTGATGTTTTTTTTATGTTCGTTAATTCTTTGCGAGATATGTCGAGACGTTTGACCAATATAAGGCTTATTACAATCGAGACACGGTATCTTATAGACTACATTAGAACGTTTATCCAGCGGTAGGATGTCCTTACCGGAATCAAACAACGGCCTCAAATCATTATGGTTCTTACCGACAAACTGTACATTAAATTTCTTAAAAATACGGTTTAGCGACTCGAACAACCCCGCGATGTAAGGGATCGAAATAAACGTAGATCTGTTAAGATCCAATTGAGGTGCAACGTTGTTGTTCAAAGCGTTGATCTTAAGTAAACGTTTAGAAATAGTACGGTTTACTACATTTGTGGGGTAACCATTTTTTGCTAAAACCTCTCGAATAATAGACAAGTTTTTTTCATGAAACCGAGGATTTGACAATCTGATACCTCTATCCACAAGATTAGTGATGGAACCAATTTTATACGACCTGGGATGATGTGAATCATAATTCAAATATCTCTGTGACCAAGTAGGTTTCTGGTACCAATCCGTCTCAATGGTCTGGTTTGAGTTAATGATTAGTGCATCTAAAAAACTAATACGACCCTGTTTTTCAGTCTCACACGTGAATTGAAGTCTAGGGTGGAAATCATTGAAGACGTGTATTAAGTGGATCACAGAGTCTCTAGGTACCGCGGTTAAGATGTCATCAACATACCGAAAGTAAAACGGTAATTCAAAACCTAAATTGTTTATACAGTGAGATTCCAAATCATCCATAACTAAATCAGCCAGAATAGGTGATAGAGGAGAACCCATGGGTAGACCAAACGTCTGGGAATAGACCGTATTATCGAATTTGAAAATAGAGGCATCAAAACACAAATTCAGCGCTAGGAGTAGCTGGTTTAGAGACACCGGAAGATGCGATGAAAGATGCTGCCAACGGTTCTTAATAGCCTCAATCGCTAAAGATTTCGGGACATTAGTGAACAACGCAACTACATCAAGGGAGACCAAGATGTAGTTGGGTGGCAACACGAGACCACTTACTTTGTCAACCAAAGTGAAACTATCCTTAATGTAAGACTTAGGTTTGATAATATTAGATTTCAACCAGAAATTCAAAGTCTTCGCTAAACCATAAGTTGGACTATTAATAAAGGACACAATCACTCTGACCGGTACCTCATCTTTATGAATCTTCGGTAGACCATAAGCTCTAGCTACTACACTATTGTTAGAGTGAATGCCTCGATGGTTGCTCTTTGAGATTGACTCATTCTTGAGCCAACGGTTCGCTAGATCGTTAACACGTTGTTGGAGGGTGTAAGTGAGATCATGTCTAACAATTTTGTAAGTGTTAGCATCCGATAACTGGTGTAACATTTTCTCTTTATAATCTATCGACTTAATGCACACTGTAGTATTACCTTTATCAGCTTTAACAAAGAGTAACTCAGGATGGTTTAAGCGAAAATCGCGGACCGCCTTGATCTGAGAACCATTAAATTGGCCCTTTAAATTAGATGGATCATGTTTGAAATTGCAAATTCGATTTGCAAACTCCACTCTAGCTTGGTTACGGGACTCAGTCGGAATGCACGAGATGTTTGATTCGAAATCAGCAATCAGTTTAGCAGTTGGAAGGCATTTTTTCTGAACAGGAAGACCATATCTCGGACCCAAACTCAACACATCCCTTACCGTTTCCGGGATATGTACATCCGACAAATTTACTAACCATTTAGATCTATCAGGTGTCGGGGTGGATTTATGATTATGACAAGGTAAGCGTTTTACACGAAGAACCTGTGTATTATAAAAGGATGATTCTTGAGATGTGTAACATTGTGAGTCATTCTGACTCGGTCAACTTACGACAGGACGTTGAGAAACTAAGCGATACGTACGTAAGACTTATTTCGAACATCTAACTACCTTATGATAAGTGACCGACATTGACTACCTTTATTGTTTTTGCCTCTCTATGTATGTATGACCTAGTGACTGAGTTAATATTTAGATTTCCGTGGGATATATTGATCGATATCAACAATCCAGACTTCCGTCTTCTCCTTCGCTGCCATTGTATTGTTAACTGTTGCCAGCACAAAAGATCTTTGATCTCTTAATTTGTTAATCTTTCAATAGTTATAATGGATAAGTGGAAGGTACGCAAAATTAAATCTCAGCGTAACTGCGTTTGTTTATGTTTCGATTATCTCTAGAATCCCGCTGTATTATTATCATGTGTCCATAAGGTTAGTACTGTCATTTTTAAACTAACCGCTAATCTATAAGTTTGAATTTTAATTTTGTTTATGTCTTAAATCTTTAAACGAAATCCTTTGTATTGTAGAATAAAGAATCGTTCTGTCCTGAGGAGGGCCCACACTTGAGGCCGAAGCGTCGACAATTATTGAAGCTTTGTCTTTTAACGTTTTATTCGACCTACATTTCCAAGAATCCCACTACATTACCATTCAACAATGGAGTCTTCATGACTCCATTGCACTGGCAAACGAATGGCGCAATTAATTCCATTGGGCATTACCATTCAACAATGGAGTTTTCATCATTCCGTATGAAAGGCACTCAAATGGTTTAGTTTTTGCCATTACACTTTGCCATTTGAGGTAAATTTTACCACACATTGCCTTTGGATAAAAAGTGAAAATGCCATTCATGCCAGACCTTGACATTCAGTACCATTGGTTTGGGTCACATTACCATTGAAGTTCCATTGGGGCGCCAATGGTAACCAATGTAACTTTTTCCTACGGGTTGATCGTAGTTCCACTTTGATCTCTGTGTGAGAATGTTTCTAGGTCATCACAGAGTGCGTATGATTTTTTTGGTAATTTTAAATCGGGTCCCATTGGAAAATTTGTTTTTGCCTTATTGTGAAAGAATGATAAATGACAAAAAATTTAAAAAAATAATTTAATCATTTTGAACCCTGACAAACATCATATATGATAATTAAGTCAATCTAAAATAGTGAGGGTTTTGGTTTGCTGTTCTGACGTGGAATTCTCCATATAGTCAGACCTAGGCCCATATATAATCAGATATAATTAGATATAAATCAGTTGAAGCTCATACGGAACGATATAAAATCATATATAGGTATCATATATGGTTATATACAGGGTGACAATTATAAGGTGGACGGTACTTTTTTGAGGGCTTTGCGAGGTGATATCGGGTTTTCTCTTTTTTTCTTCTTCAATGGTTTTTGATGCCCGATCTGAAGAAAAATACGGTGTTCATGTGACCATTATGGTTTTTGCGGTACAAAAATGGTTGATTCGAAAAAAAACGAAAGTTGATTTTTATTTTTTTTTAAATGAAGATTATTTAATTTTGAATACAGAGGACCGGTTGAAAATTTAATTCGATTCCGATGTCGTTGAGAAAAAAAATGTTGAATAATGGTATTTTAACGATTATCTAGCTTCAAATTCCGAACAGTAGAATAGAACAGTGCCGTGTGAAGTTAGATCCGCCTCGTCTCACGGCCGTCGAATTGTCAGTGAAGTGAGGTTCAGAGCCGCTTGGTCCAAAAATGGTGCAAAGAATAGTTCATTAGAATTTTAATTGAGCAGGAGACAGTGACGGGGACGACGTACCCAGTAATGATACCCGAACCTGGCATTATCGAAAAATCGAGACAGTGACGGGGACGACGTTCAAAAAATTGTTAGGAATTGTTGATAACTAATCAAAGACGCGCGGAGGTACGAACTGCTCGGAAAAGTTGTTGCCAGCGAATTTCGAGATGAGATTTGATAGACGTACCCAGTAATGATACTTGAACCTGAAATTATCGTAAAATCCCCGGGGACGACGTTCAAAAAATTGTTAGGAATTGTTAATAACTAATAGAAGACGCGCGGAGGTACGAACTGCTCGGAAAAGTTATTACAAGCGAATTTCGAGATGAGATTTAGTAGACGTACTCAGTATTGATAGCCGAACTTGGAAATAATAGAAAATCCCCGGGGACGACGTTCCAAAAATTGTTGGGAATTGTTAATAACTAATAGAAGACGCGCGGAGGTACGAACTGCTCGGAAAAGTTATTACAAGCGAATTTCAAGATGAGATTTGGTAGACGTACCCAGTAATGATACCCGAACCTGGAAATAATAAAAAATCCCCGGGGACGACGTTAAAAAATTTGTTAGGAATTGTTATTAACTAATCGAAGACGCGCGGAGGTACGAACTGCTCGGAAAAGTTGTTGCGAGCGAATTTCGAGTTGAGATTGGGTCGACGCACCCAGTAATGATACTTGAACCTGGCATTATCGAAAAATCCCCGGGGACGACATTCCAAAAATTGTTGGAAATTGTTGATAACTAATCGAAGACGCGCGGAGGTACGAACTGCTCGGAAGAGTTATTACAAGCGAATTTCAAGATGAGATTTGGTAGACGTACCCAGTAATGATACCCAAACCTGGGAATAATGAAAAATCCCCGGGGAAGACGTTCAAAAAATTGTTAGGAATCGTTGATAACTAATCGAAGACGCGCGGAGGTACGAACTGCTCGGAAAAGTTATGACAAGCGAATTTCGAGATGAGATTTGGTAGACGTACTCAGTATTAATAGCCGAACTTGAAAATAATAAAAAATCCCCGGGGACGACGTTCCAAAAATTGTTGGGAATTGTTCACAACTGATAGAAGACGCGCGGAGGTACGAACTGCTCGGAAAAGTTGTTGCAAGCGAATTTCGAGATGAGATTTGGTAGACGTACCCAGTAAGGATACCCAAACCTGGAAATAATGGAAAATCCCCGGGGACGACGTTCAAAAAATTGTTAGGAATTGTTAATAACTGATCAAAGACGCGCGGAGGTACGAACTGCTCGGAAAAGTTGTTGGCAGCGAATTTCGAGATGAGATTTAATAGACCTACCCACACGGAGAGAAAAAAATAGGTATTTTTCCTATTTTCACACAGGTATATTTTCAATGTTAGCCTAGGAAAATTTGCTAAGCCAACATAGGAATAATTCCTATAAGACATATTATTTATTTCCATGTAACATAGTCAAAATTGCTATGCAACACAGTAATTATTTCAATGTTAACATATCGATTTTTCCTTTGCAATTTAGTGAAAATACCAATGTAACATAGGAAAAATAGCTATGTTTTTATTGGAACTATTCCCACATCAACATAGTGATTGTACCTAGTTTCAACATAGGTATAATTCCAATGTTAAAATAGCATTAATCACTATAATACGTAGGACTGATCCCTATGTAAAACATAGGTACAATCGCTATGTTATTATAGGAATAATCACTATTATGACATAGAATTAGAAACTATGTTCTCGAAAATCTGTCAACGCTAGTTTTGTAATTATAGAATGATCACATAGATTTTTGAATCTAGTTTTCATTTATCAGACAAATTTAATGAGTAATAATTTATTTCTGTACTTATAAGGTAATGAAATAGAATACGTACAATCGAGGCGGGTTTAAAATAATAAAAAAAATAATTTCTTCATTGACATGATTTACTACTTGTCGAAGTCATATTTTATAGGTTAAGATAAATCATGAGAATTAGGGAAAATAATTAAAATTTAATGAAAATGGAAATTTAATATAAAAAAAAAAAAAAAATTTCATGTGAATAATTCCTATTTATTATAGGAATTATTATTATGCCAACATAGATATTATACCTATGTTACACATACGTATTGTTTCAATGTTTTTATAGAAATTATTCATATGTTAACATAAGAATTATACCTATGTCAAACATAGGTATAATAGCTATGTTATTATAGGAATAATTTCTTTGATACATAGCAATTTTTGCTATGTTTAACATAGGTATAATTCCTATGTTTTTAATGGAAGTTCCACTATGCTAACATTGGAATCACTGCCATGGTATTATAGGAATTATTCCAATATCAACATAGAAAGAATCCCTATTTTTTATAGGAAATAATCCTACAAAAAATAGGTATTTTTCCTTTTTTTACATGGTTATAATTGCTATATTGACATATTAAATATCTCTTTGGTAACATAGAAATAATTCCTGTGTGAAAATAGGAAAAATGCCTATTTTTTTCTCTCCGTGCAGTAATGATACTTGAACCTGGCATTATCGAAAAATCCCCGGGGACGACGTTCAAAAAATTGTTAGGAATTGTTGATAACTGATAGAAGACGCGCGGAGGTACGAACTGCTCGAAAAAGTTGTTGCGAGCGAATTTCGAGATGAGATTTGATAGTTGTACCCAGTAATGATACCCGAACCTGAAAATAATAAAAAAATACCCGGGGACGAGGTTCAAAAAATTGTTAAGAATTGTTAATAACTAATCAGAGACGCGCGGAGGTACGAACTGCTCGGAAAAATTGTTGCGAGCGAATTTAGAGATGAGATTTGGTAGACGTACCCAGTAATGATACCCGAACCTGGAAATAATGAAAAATCCCCGGGGACGACGTTCAAAAAATTGTTAGGAATCGTTGATAACTAATCGAAGACGCGCGGAGGTACGAACTGCTCGGAAAAGTTATCACTAGCGAATTTCGAAATGAGATTTGGTAGACGTACTCAGTATTGATACCCAAACCTGGATATAATGAAAAATCCCCGGGGACGACGTTCAAAAAATTGTTAGGAATTGTTAATAACTAATCGAAGACGCGCGGGGGTACGAACTGCTCGGAAAAGTTGTTGCGAGCGAATTTCGAGATGAGATTTGGTAGACGTACCCAGTAATGATACCTGAAACTGGCATTATCGAAAAATCCCCGAAGACGACGTTCAAAAAATTGTTAGGAATTGTTGATAACTAATCGGAGACGCGCGGAGGTACGAACTGCTCGGAAAAGTTGTTGCGAGCGAATTTCGAGATGAGATTTGGTAGACGTACCCAGTAATGATACCCAAACCTGGAAATGATAAAAAATCCCTGTGGACGACGGTCAAAAAATTGTTAGGAATTGTTAATAACTAATCGAAGACGCGCGAAGGTACGAACTGCTCGGAAAAGTTGTTGGCAGCGAATTCCGAGATGAGATTTGATAGACCTACCCAGTAATGATACTTGAACCTGGCATTATCGAAAAATCCCCGGGGACGACGTTCAAAAAATTGTTAGGAATTGTTAATAACTAATCGAAGACGCGCGGGGGTACGAACTGCTCGGAAAAGTTGTTGCGAGCGAATTTCGAAATGAGATTTGGTAGACGTACCCAGTAATGATACCTGAAACTGGCATTATCGAAAAATCCCCGAAGACGACGTTCAAAAAATTGTTGGGAATTGTTGATAACTAATCGGAGACGCGCGGAGGTACGAACTGCTCGGAAAAGTTGTTGCGAGCGAATTTCGAGATGAGATTTGGTAGACGTACCCAGTAATGATACCCAAACCTGGAAATGATAAAAAATCCCTGTGGACGACGGTCAAAAAATTGTTAGGAATTGTTAATAACTAATCGAAGACGCGCGAAGGTACGAACTGCTCGGAAAAGTTGTTTAGTCCAGTCGGAATGTACACAAGATCAGTCGACTTATTTGTTATAGTCGGCGATTTTTGTACAGGTCAATTAGATAGCCAGGAACATAACCCTAAGTTTGTGTATTGAGTTAGGTCCGGGTTTGGCCGCAATAATTAATTAAAAATTGAAAACACGCCATTTAAACGTTACTTTTGTTGTTATGGGTTTTGGAGAAAAATGTTTCCTACAAAAGTTGTTCACTGAATTTTTTTTTTTTGCAAGTTAGGTCCTATAAAAAAATGACGTATCATTGTTAGTTTAACCGTAAAATGCAATCAAAATTGAATCGATTGCATTTCGTTTATTGTAAGTAATTCAGTGGAATGTCAACGCATTATCATGAAACTCATGCGGCATCTAGAACAACCTGTCGTCAAGAGAAGTGCGCAAAGTTGACCAGGCTATCTCGTATAGTTTAGCAACAATAACCGATCTCCGAAAATCCGCCCTTTGCTCATAACTTCTGTCCAGATGGTCTCACAGGAAACGAAAAAATCGTGGTGGTAGTATTTGGAACGTAGATGCAGGATATAACATAAAAAAGTGGTTTTCTATTCAAGAAAGTACGTTTTTAGAGGATATAAAACTTTGACTTATAAACAAAAGGGAATAACTTCGTCAAGTATCCAATAAACGGATCTGATCTACGCGATTATAATAGGTCTTCAAAAGGCGCACAATTTGAAAAAAAAATCGTTCCGATGTCTTCATTACAACCGGAGATACGGACTGTTTTATCCTTTATTCATTTAACAATGTTCTAATCAATATTTCAGGTATAATCAAGTTTGATAGCATTCTGGAGAGCTTCAGGTAGGACCCTGAATCGGTTTCAGGCCCCTTGTATCGTTCGCGTCAACGCAATAAGCCGCCAAAGTCAACCGCACGGGTAAAAAATCTAGAACCGCGGTGTGCGTCGCGTCGGGCGGCGTGGTGGGGAGCGCCCGGCCGCTTAGTTAACAATTAGATTATCTCCGTCAAAAATGGTCGTAGAGAGTTAATTTTTTTTTCAAATCGGGGTACCTCTTTCTCACCAATCCGAAAATGAACGCGGAAATCACCATTGATTGGTATTTTACCCAGAAGTTTCGTGTTTCACGCGAACTATGGTCTGGAGATAGCTGTGAATTACGTAACATTGATAAGCCGAATGTCCAATGAATAAATCTCAGTTGAGTGAATATTCCATGTTTTATAAGTTATAGTGGAAGGTAGGGCAAAACGGACCGGGAGGGCAAAACGGACCGGAGGGCAAAACGGACCGAGAGGGCAAAACGGACCGCCTGAAAAATTCCTTTTAAATTATCAAAAAAATTGAATAATTCATCGCGAAGGTAACCCTTGAACTAGTAATTTTTGGAGGAAGGTCTTAGTCAATCGAGTCGAGTCAATTTTTCTTTTTTAGTCGTTTGCGATGACTTCACTGAGTCTGACTCGACTTGATTGACTGAGACCTTCCTCAAAAAATTACTAAGTTCGAGGGTTACCTTTACGATGAATAATTCCATTTTTTATAATAATTTAAAAGGAATTTTTCAGGCGGTCCGTTTTGCCCTCTCGGTCCGTTTTGCCCTCCCGGTCCGTTTTGCCCTCCCGGTCCGTTTTGCCCTACCTTCGCCTATATATATATTTTTTTTATTTATCCAACAAGCCGTTGCAAGACGCGTGTCGCAAAAAAAAAAAAAAAAAAAAATAGGCTGCCATAATTACTAACAAAAAACATTATTGCAAAGGCTCGTATACGTATGAATGCATTTCTAGTTATAAGTAAGTGATTAAATAGACACATAAGATTTACTTTAATACTAAATTTCAATTCTGTACAATAAATATAATTTTCATTTCAATACTGTACAATAAATGTAACTTATAAAACATGGAATATTCACTCAACTGAGATTTATTCATTGGACATTCGGCTTATCAATGTTACGTAATTCACAGCTATCTCCAGACCATAGTTCGCGTGAAACACGAAACTTCTGGGTAAAATACCAATCAATGGTGATTTCCGCCTTCATTTCCGGATTGGTGAGAAAGAGGTACCCCGATTTGAAAAAAAAATTAACTCTCTACGACCATTTTTGACGGAGATAATCTAATTGTTAACTAAGCGGCCGGGCGCTCCCCACCACGCCGCCCGACGCGACGCACACCGCGGTTCTAGATTTTTTACCCGTGCGGTTGACTTTGGCGGCTTATTGCGTTGACGCGAACGATACAAGGGGCCTGAAACCGATTCAGGGTCCTACCTGAAGCTCTCCAGAGTGCTATCGAACTTGATTATACCTGAAATATTGATTAGAACATTGTTAAATGAATAAAGGATAAAACAGTCCGTATCTCCGGTTGTAATGAAGACATCGGAACGATTTTTTTTTCAAATTGTGCGCCTTTTGAAGACCTATTATAATCGCGTAGATCAGATCCGTTTATTGGATACTTGACGAAGTTATTCCCTTTTGTTTATAAGCCAAAGTTTTATATCCTCTAAAAACGTACTTTCTTGAATAGAAAACCACTTTTTTATGTTATATCCTGCATCTACGTTCCAAATACTACCACCACGATTTTTTCGTTTCCTGTGAGACCATCTGGACAGAAGTTATGAGCAAAGGGCGGATTTTCGGAGATCGGTTATTGTTGCTAAACTATACGAGATAGCCTGGTCAACTTTGCGCACTTCTCTTGACGACAGGTTGTTCTAGATGCCGCATGAGTTTCATGATAATGCGTTGACATTCCACTGAATTACTTACAATAAACGAAATGCAATCGATTCAATTTTGATTGCATTTTACGGTTAAACTAACAATGATACGTCATTTTTTTATAGGACCTAACTTGCAAAAAAAAAATTCAGTGAACAACTTTTGTAGGAAACATTTTTCTCCAAAACCCATAACAACAAAAGTAACGTTTAAATGGCGTGTTTTCAATTTTTAATTAATTATTGCGGCCAAACCCGGACCTAACTCAATACACAAACTTAGGGTTATGTTCCTGGCTATCTAATTGACCTGTACAAAAATCGCCGGCTATAACAAATGTTTGAATAGAAGTCGACGAATTTTGTGTACATTCTGACTGGACTAGTTGGCAGCGAATTTCGAGATGAGATTTGATAGACCTACCCAGTAATGATACTTGAACCTGGCATTATCGAAAAATCCCCGGGGACGACGTTCAAAAAATTGTTAGGAATTGTTGATAACTAATAGAAGACGCGCGGAGGTACGAACTGCTCGAAAAAGTTGTTGCGAGCGAATTTCGAGATGAGATTTGATAGTTGTACCCAGTAATGATACCCGAACCTGGAAATAATAAAAAAAAAACCCGGGGACGAGGTTCAAAAAATTGTTAAGAATTGTTAATAACTAATCAGAGACGCGCGGAGGTACGAACTGCTCGGAAAAATTGTTGCGAGCGAATTTAGAGATGAGATTTGGTAGACGTACCCAGTAATGATACCCGAACCTGGAAATAATAAAAAATCCCCGGGGACGACGTTCAAAAAATTGTTAGAAATCGTTGATAACTAATCGAAGACGCGCGGAGGTACGAACTGCTCGGAAATAGTATATTATGCAACAAGTGCGTAAAATGCGATTTTACGCACGAGTCATGATCGCTGCGCACGAGGGCCGGAAAAGCCGGCCCGAGTGTCGCACCGATCACACGAGTGCGCAAATCGTACGCACGCGTTGCATACGCTATTTTTTGCAATAGTGTGCGCAAAATTCGGCACAAATGTGCATAATATTATGCATTTATTCAGATTCTACAACGAGACAGTGCATATCGAAATCGAGAAAGATAGTAAGGCGTAGAAAAGCGAGTTCAGGCTTCCTCAAACAAAATACTCGACCCTGAATAAAAACTTTCAATTAGTTCATAGTCAACAACAAAATGTAAATTGCCACGCACGCTGAAACGGTGTTGCATGCGAAAGGTGTTTGCTAACGTCCAGCGGGGGTCCAGGGGCGCAGCCCCTGGTGGGGCCCAGGGGCGAAGCCCCGGTAGGGGGTTCGGGGGGCGAAGCCCCCCGAGTACCGAAAAAATGAATTTAATCTGATACAATAAGAATAGTCAACGTGTGAAGAATAAAATCCAAAGAAAAAAACCAATCTTGTGCACCCGGTTAGGAAAAATATATCAAGAAATACATACAAATAATACATGAATGAATTAATAAAATGAATTGAAAAAAACAGATGAAGATATCAAATTGAAAAGAAGAACAGATGCTCAAATGAATGAAAAATACACGTTGATTCAAACTAAATGTTTTTTATTAGCGTTGTCAACTGATGGAAAAAGTTTTTTTCATTGAAAAATGACCGACATGAATGATTTATCGTCCAAGAATGAGTGATTTTAGAAATTTTCAATTTTACGGACATACGTCCGTGAAAACTTATTTTCCGGACCTACGCTCGTGATTGGGTCGATTCTATTGTTTATTTTCGTTACAGCTATGGTGACAGTGTCGTACCGTATCGAAAAGTATCATTTTACGCATCGAAAACAGCAAGAGACACTGTATCGAAATGTTTCATTTTACGCACTGAAAACAGTGCGTAAAATCGAATTTTACGCACACTATTGCAAAAAGTTATTACTAGCGAATTTCGAGATGAGATTCAGTAGACGTACTCAGTATCGATAGCCGAACTTGGAAATAATAAAAAATCCCCGGGGACGACGTTCCAAAAATTGTTGGGAATTGTTAATAACTAATAGAAGACGCGCGGAGGTACGAACTGCTCGGAAAAGTTATTACAAGCGAATTTCAAGATGAGATTTGGTAGACGTACTCAGTATTGATAGCCGAACTTGGAAATGATAAAAAATCCCCGCGGACGATGTTCAAAAAATTGTTAGAAATGGTTAATAACTAATCGAAGACGCGCGGAGGTACGAACTGCTCGAAAAAGTTATTACAAGCGAATTTCGGGATGAAATTTGGTAGACGTACTCAGTATTGATACCCAAACCTGGAAATAATGAAAAATCCCCGGGGACGACGTTCAAAAAATTGTTAGGAATTGTTGATAACTAATCGAAGACGCGCGGGGGTACGAACATCTCGGAAAAGTTGTTGCGAGCGAATTTCGAGATGAGATTTGGTAGACGTACCTAGTAATGATACCTGAAACTGGCATTATCGAAAAATCCCCGAAGACGACGTTCAAAAAATTGTTGGGAATTGTTGATAACTAATCGGATACGCGCGGAGGTACGAACTGCTCGAAAAAGTTGTTGTGAGCGAATTTCGAGATGAGATTTGGTAGACGTACCCAGTAATGATACCCAAACCTGGAAATGATAAAAAATCCCTGTGGACGACGGTCAAAAAATTGTTAGGAATTGTTAATAACTAATCGAAGACGCGCGGAGGTACGAACTGCTCGGAAAAGTTATTACTAGCGAATTTCGAGATGAGATTTAGTAGACGTACTCAGTATTGATAGCCGAACTTGGAAATAATAAAAAATCCCCGGGGACGACGTTCCAAAAATTGTTGGGAATTGTTAATAACTAATAGAAGACGCGCGGAGGTACGAACTGCTCGGAAAAGTTATTACAAGCGAATTTCAAGATGAGATTTGGTAGACGTACTCAGTATTGATAGCCGAACTTGGAAATGATAAAAAATCCCCGCGGACGATGTTCAAAAAATTGTTAGAAATGGTTAATAACTAATCGAAGACGCGCGGAGGTACGAACTGCTCGAAAAAGTTATTACAAGCGAATTTCGGGATGAAATTTGGTAGACGTACTCAGTATTGATACCCAAACCTGGAAATAATGAAAAATCCCCGGGGACGACGTTCAAAAAATTGTTAGGAATTGTTGATAACTAATCGAAGACGCGCGGGGGTACGAACATCTCGGAAAAGTTGTTGCGAGCGAATTTCGAGATGAGATTTGGTAGACGTACCTAGTAATGATACCTGAAACTGGCATTATCGAAAAATCCCGAAGACGACGTTCAAAAAATTGTTGGGAATTGTTGATAACTAATCGGATACGCGCGGAGGTACGAACTGCTCGAAAAAGTTGTTGTGAGCGAATTTCGAGATGAGATTTGGTAGACGTACCCAGTAATGATACCCAAACCTGGAAATGATAAAAAATCCCTGTGGACGACGGTCAAAAAATTGTTAGGAATTGTTAATAACTAATCGAAGACGCGCGGAGGTACGAACTGATCGGAAAAGTTGTTGCGAGCGCATTTCGAGATGAGATTTGGTAGACGTATCCAGTAATGATACCCGAACCTGAAAATGATAAAAAATCCCTGTGGACGACGGTCAAAAAATTGTTAGGAATTGTTAATAACTAATCGAAGACGCGCGGAGGTACTAACTGCTCGGAAAAGTTGTTGCGAGCGCATTTCGAGATGAGATTGGCAGACGTACCCAGTAATGATACCCAAACTTGGAAATAATAAAAAATCCCCGGGGACGACGTTCAAAAAATTGTTAGAAATTGTTAATAATTAATCGAAGACGCGCGGAGGTACGAACTGCTCAGAAAAGTTGTTGCGAGCGAATTTCGAGATGAGATTTGGTAGACGCACCCAGTAATGATACTTGAACCTGGCATCATCGAAAAATCCCCGGGGACGACGTTCCAAAAATTGTTGGAAATTGTTGATAACTCATCGAAGACGCGCGGAGGTACGAACTGCTCGGAAGAGTTATTACAAGCGAATTTCGAGATGAGATTTGGTAGACGTACCCAGTAATGATACCCAAACCTGGGAATAATAAAAAATCCCCGGGGACGACGTTCAAAAAATTGTTAGGAATTGTTGATAACTAATAGAAGACGCGCGGAGGTACGAACTGCTCGAAAAAGTTGTTGCGAGCGAATTTCGAGATGAGATTTGATAGTTGTACCCAGTAATGATACCCGAACCTGGAAATAATAAAAAAAAACCCGGGGACGAGGTTCAAAAAATTGTTAAGAATTGTTAATAACTAATCAGAGACGCGCGGAGGTACGAACTGCTCGGAAAAATTGTTGCGAGCGAATTTAGAGATGAGATTTGGTAGACGTACCCAGTAATGATACCCGAACCTGGAAATAATGAAAAATCCCCGGGGACGACGTTCAAAAAATTGTTAGGAATCGTTGATAACTAATCGAAGACGCGCGGAGGTACGAACTGCTCGGAAAAGTTATTACTAGCGAATTTCGAGATGAGATTTAGTAGACGTACTCAGTATTGATAGCCGAACTTGGAAATAATAAAAAATCCCCGGGGACGACGTTCCAAAAATTGTTGGGAATTGTTAATAACTAATAGAAGACGCGCGGAGGTACGAACTGCTCGGAAAAGTTATTACAAGCGAATTTCAAGATGAGATTTGGTAGACGTACTCAGTATTGATAGCCGAACTTGGAAATAATAAAAAATCCCCGCGGACGATGTTCAAAAAATTGTTAGAAATTGTGAATAACTAATCGAAGACGCGCGGAGGTACGAACTGCTCGAAAAAGTTATTACAAGCGAATTTCGAGATGAGATTTGGTAGACGTTCAGTAATATTCATTAAGGGGGTATATACACCTTTGAATCTTCAAAAAATCGTTTTTGTTTTTATATTTTTTTTGGAATGCTAGTGACCTACTTTACCTGCAAATAAATTAGCGTTCGAAAATCTAGAGGATTTGAAAAGTTACAGCCATGACAGTCCCGAATTGCGAAAAAGCGCCGCCGCGCGGCGCGCGGACGCTCATATTAGTCCCGTAAATATTGTACAGTACCGCCAACACCACTGTCTTGCTTTTTTTGACGTTTTTATATATTTTGCTTTTGAATTTTATTTTGTGATTTTTCAATTCTTTGTAATTATGATTTTTATACATATTTAATTTTCAATATTCTTTTGAATTGTGATAATTGACAGAACACATGGCTGCGATCTACATTTTTTCGAGGTTAGGTGTCTACTTGTTTGTAAATAGTCGTGCTGTCATTGCGAATTCAAACCAATAGTAATTTTCAATATTGAACGAACACAGTGTATATATCTGAGATGAGATGAGACGTCGGAATCGAAAGAAGATGATCCATCAAAAAAGTGCATTTGAAATCGATGCCAGGAGACTACACATTCAGATTTCTAAAAAGATGAGTATTTCTATAATATATTAATTGCGAAAGTTTGATAAATATTATAAGAAAAAAGGTATGATCGATGAAAGATGGGAGAATTTTTGGAGTAATGACACAAATTGTGCTAGCATTTTCTGAATCTCGAAAATATTGAAGATTAAGGGGAGACTTCGGTGAAATTTTGAAAATCGCTATTAGAGGTTGTATAAAAAAATCCTTCCAGCAGTTTTTGAATAATGTCAGTATAGACGGTGAAAAAAAATTTCAGCCTCCTGCGATGAAAATGTAAGCGCAAGGAACCTTGCGAAGAAGATTTTTCTCACCGCTGTCAAAAATTCCTTGCGTCTACACTTTCATCGCAGGAGGCTGAAACTTTTTTTTCACTATCCATACTGACATAATTCAAAAACTGCTGCAGAGATTTTTTTATACACGTCTTTTTAAAGTTGTAAGAATTAAAAAACCTGTTTTTGCCAAAAATTTCACCGAAGTTTCCCCTTAAGAATTTTGAAGGATTTTTATGTTTTGAAAAATTTTGATCAGATTTTTCCTGACGCAATTCATTCTTTTTCTAGCAGTCTTACTGGACACCTACCGGACACTGTTGTTGGACAGAACAGGTCAAAACTCACTACAAACCTCCGCCTGGCACATGTGTCTAGACTCGACTCATAACACATCGATGCGAGAGCAGCTGCGGATCCAGCATATTAATCATTAGCAAAATCTTAGAACTTGACTTTCTGTAGCTACATTTCCTTCTCTAGAAGAAGTAGAAAATAAAAAAAAAATAAAAAAAATGAAAAGTTTAAAAGTTGATTCCTGAACAATCATTATTTTGACCGGTTGCCGTAAAGAATAAAATCAACCGTTGGACCGATCTTTGATTTTTAGGTCCTGAATTATTCAGGAGAGATGCCTCTATCGGATGAACAGAGAACTTTTTGATAAACCCATTTTTAGTTGAAATATTAGAAAAATAAGCAAAATTTTTTTTCAAATTCAGAAAAAAAATCGAAAAAATTCAATAATTCAAGTAATTCTTGCAATATCAAAAAGTTCTCTGTTCATCTGATAGCGGCATGTCTTATGAACAATTGAGGACCAAAAATTCCAAGATCGGTCCAACGCTGGGTCTGATTCTTTACGGCAACCGAGTGATTTTGTATTTTCCTGTCTTCAGCGCAGCCACTATTAGACTGGAAGTAATACATGATGTAATATATGGATAATGAAGGTCAAACCCTCCCCAAACATGACGATTTTTTTGAATTTTATCAGAGTCTTCAAGTTGAAAAAAAAAGGAAAATTGTTTTTCAGAAATTCAACCAATTTAAAGGTGTATATACCCCCTTAAGGGGGACCACTAGTGTGACCGCCTGAAAAAAAGGTGATTTTTGGGAATTTTTTTGAAGAAAACTACTGCATGGAATGTTTTGATGTTTCGAGTATATAATTGTAGATATATACTGAATCTCTCATAAAATTTTTAGATTAAAAAATTAAAAATTCAGGGAGTTATCCGCAATCTCCCAAGGCTGAAAAAAAAAAAGTACCCCCACTGCTGCAGTGATGCAGACCTTCACAGTGCCTGAAATCTAAAAAACTAACAAGTTTATGAAACTAGAAGGTATTTCCCGTACCATCAACCTCGGGTTTTGAAAAAAATTGAAATTTAACAAAATGGCAGAGTTTTTAAAAAAAAGTTCAAATTTCGCGCGAAAATTTGATGATTTTTGGCCTGCCAAAGTTACATTTTTCATTCGATCGGAAAACTGGAGGTTCATGGTACGGAGAAACATTTATAAAAGAAGCTGCAATAAGAATCAAATCGATCGGATGATTTGTCTTCGAGTTACAACTGCAGCAAATTTGAAAAATGTAGTTTCGGGGAAAACGCGTTCAAAGGTTAAGTTACTGATTTCATGGTTATAAATGATGGCTATAACTCAAAAACTATTTGAGATGTGTACTTGAAATTTTAGAATGTCATTTTGAAAGGTATAGACTATCGAAACATCAAATAAATGAAAAATCGATTTTTGAAAAATTTCACACTATGGTCCCCCTTAATGGTTTCTCAGTGGCTAACTGTTTTTTTCTGACTTTTTCGTAAACGAGACTCCATTCCAGTCGTATTTCATGTGCCGATAGTCGAAATTATAATAATAATAATTATCAACCCTTATAAAAATAATGTAATATTATTTTATTCGATTCTATCCGAAAAAGTCCGAAAAAACAGTTAGCCACCGCGAAGCCATTAATGAACATTACTGTACCCAGTATTGATACCCAAACCTGGAAATAATGGAAAATTCCCGGGGACGACGTTCAAAAAATTGTTAGGAATTGTTAATAACTAATCGAAGACGCGCGGAGGTACGAACTGCTCGGAAAAGTTGTTGCGAGCGAATTTCGAGATGAGATTTGGTAGACGTACCCAGTAATGATACCCAAACCTTGAAATGATAAAAAATCCCCGGGGACGACGTTCAAAAAATTGTTAAGAATCGTTAATAACTAATCGAAGACGCGCGGAGGTACGAACTGCTCGGAAAAGTTGTTGCCAGCGAATTTCGAGATGAGATTTGATAGACGTACCCAGTAATGATACTTGAACCTGGCATTATCGAAAAATCCCCGGGGACGACGTTCAAAAAATTGTTAGGAATTGTTAATAACTAATCGAAGACGCGCGGGAGTACGAACTGCTCGGAAAAGTTGCCAGCGAATTTCGAGATGAGATTTGGTAGACGTACCCAGTAATGATACCCGAACCTGGAATAATAATGGTAATAATAATAATCTCATCTCGAAATTCGCTTGTAATAACTTTTCCGAGCAGTTCGTACCTACGCGCGTCTTCTATTAGTTATTAACAATTCCTAACAATTTCTTGAACGTCGTCCCCGGGGATTTTTTATTATTTCCAAGTTCGGCTATCGATACTGAGTACACTTGGGGACACGGATTATGAGACGGTCAGTTTTCTGGACAAGTCAGTTATGTTGGCAACACAAAATGAACACACAGCGCCGCATAGTCGGCCGAGCGCGAAGCTAACTCAATCTCACCAAATATCACGTAACTCATGACCTAAGGCTGTTTTGCTCATGACAGTCGAATCTAACCTGAGAATACCGCGGAGGACTAACCTAAGAATAATAATTATTATAAGTAATATTATTATTAATAATAACCCGTTGGATTGACGTGTAAATCAGTTTGGAAATAATTGTAATTCATAACTTCCCCCTCGAAGAATACAAACGGGCGAAAGTTTATTTTCTTTGAATCTTTTTAAACGATGAAAAAAGAAATTGTAACCTGAAAGTTTACGGTAAGATGATTTTATAAAAATACAATTAAATTAGGTAATGCAAGTTACGCTATGCCTGAAAAACAAGATTCTTTGTGAATTTTGCGTGTGAAAGCATGTCCAGGACTAGATTCTAGATCATTGAGATTATCGTGTAACTCATTATTACTTCTTGACTGATACAAGACATTTATCAAACACAGACTGAACTTCGCAAGAACCACCCGTCGAAACAGGCAAAGAAAGGAAACATTCAGCTTCAGAGAAACGGAAGGAGTCAACTCGTACTAATCCAGAGATAAAAGGAACTCGTTTTGATAGAATCGTAGCCGGGACTTTGAATGCCTACTCCGGCGACTACATCACTCGTCTTTCACATTCTAAACTTTGACAATTCTTAGACTGAGACTTAATATACTATCGGAGACGACTGCTTGCTTCTTATAATGTAAAATTCTTAACTTTAAGCTGAATAAATAAAAATGCATGCATGAAAATCTTATGTTCCAGCTGGTTATTCAATAATTATTCAAAGATTAAAACTTTTAGAATTATAATCTAAATAATACCTATTAGAAAAATAAATTAGTTAATTAGTTTTTTTCTTTTATTTTATTAGTTAATTAGTTTTTCGTAGAAGGAGTTCTACGTCAGCGTCCACAGGATCATTAGAATCCTGAATTTTACATCCTCAGAAGACAGCAATCGTCTGTGATAGTATTCTAAGTCTTGCTCTAAGAATTGTTAGCTTTTAAAATGTAATTCTGTGATAGACGAGTAGTCGCCGTAGAAGGAGTTCTACGTCAGCGTCCACAGGATCATTAGAATCCTGAATTTTACATCCTCAGAAGACAGCAATCGTCTGTGATAGTATTCTAAGTCTTGCTCTAAGAATTGTTAGCATTTAAAATGTAATTCTGTGCTAGACGAGTAGTCGCCATAAAAGGAGTTCTACGTCAGCGTCCAAAGGATTATTAAAATCTTGAATTTTACATCCTAAGAAGACAGCAGTCGTCTGTGATAGTATTCTAAGTCTTGATCTAAGAATTATTAGCTTTTAAAATGTAATTCTGTGATAGACGAGTAGTCGATATAGGAGGCATTCTAAGTCAGCGTATAAAGAATTATTAAAGTTTATAGTTCGATTTTTTGAGAGACGATCAGTCGTCTATGCTTGTATTCCAAGTCTGGATCCAATAAATTGTCGAAATTTCAGAAATGTATGAATAAAATCCAATGATCCAAATCTCGTCATTGTTATTTATGACCAGCGGGTTGTCACGTGCACCAAAATCTTTCAACTTTTCTTCTTATTAATAAGATATTAAAATGTTAAATATTTATAATACTGATAATAATAACTCGTGAATGTATTTTAATATAGATATATTATTATCATTGATAAAAAAGATATGATTTGATATTGAATATAATATTCAATTAATTGAATTGAAAATCAAGATGACTTCACCAACTAATTTATTTTTCTAATAGGTATTATTTAGATTATAATTCTAAAAGTTTTAATCTTTGAATAATTATTGAATAACCAGCTGGAACATAAGATTTTCATGCATGCATTTTTATTTATTCAGCTTAAAGTTAAGAATTTTACATTATAAGAAGCAAGCAGTCGTCTTCGATAGTATAATAAGTCTCAGTCTAAGAATTGTCAAAGTTTAGAATGTGAAAGACGAGTGATGTAGTCGCCGGAGTAGGAATTCAAAGTCCCGGCTACGATTCTATCAAAACGAGTTCCTTTTATCTCTGGATTAGTACGAGTTGACTCCTTCCGTTTCTCTGAAGCTGAATGTTTCCTTTCTTTGCCTGTTTCGACGGGTGGTTCTTGCGAAGTTCAGTCTGTGTTTGATAAATGTCTTGTATCAGTCAAGAAGTAATAATGAGTTACACGATAATCTCAATGATCTAGAATCTAGTCCTGGACATGCTTTCACACGCAAAATTCACAAAGAATCTTGTTTTTCAGGCATAGCGTAACTTGCATTACCTAATTTAATTGTATTTTTATAAAATCATCTTACCGTAAACTTTCAGGTTACAATTTCTTTTTTCATCACTTAAAAAGATTCAAAAAAAAAATAAACTTTCGCCCGTTTGTATTCTTCGAGGGGGAAGTTATGAATTACAATTATTTCCAAACTGATTTACACGTCAATCCAACGGGTTATTATTAATAATAATATTACTTATAATAATTATTATTCTTAGGTTAGTCCTCCGCGGTATTCTCAGGTTAGATTCGACTGTCATGAGCAAACAGCCTTAGGTCATGAGTTACGTGATATTTGGTGAGATTGAGTTAGCTTCGCGCTCGGCCGACTATGCGGCGCTGTGTGTTCATTTTGTGTTGCCAACATAACTGACTTGTCCAGAAAACTGACCGTCTCATAATCCGTGTCCCCAAGTGTACGTCTACCAAATCTCATCTCGAAATTCGCTTGTAATAACTTTTCCGAGCAGTTGGTACCTCCGCGCGTCTTCGATTAGTTATCAACAATTCCCAACAATTTTTGGAACGTCGTCCCCGGGGATTTTTCGATAATGCCAGGTTCAAGTATCATTACTGGGTGCGTCTACTGAATCTCATCTCGAAATTCGCTCGCAACAACTTTTCTGAGCAGTTCGTACCTCCGCGCGTCTTCAAATAATTATTAACAATTTCTAACAATTTTTTGAACGTCGTCCCCGGGGATTTTTCATTATTTCCAAGTTTGGGTATCATTATTGGGTACGTCTACCAAATCTCATCTCGAAATTCGCTTGTCATAACTTTTCCGAGCAGTCCGTACCTACGCGCGTCTTCTATTAGTTATTAACAATTCCTAACAATTTCTTGAACGTCGTCCCTGGGGATTTTTCATTATTCCCAGGTTTGGGTATCATTACTGGGTCGTCTACCAAATCTCATCTTGAAATTCGCTCGCAACAACTTTTCCGAGCAGTTCGTACCTCCGCGCGTCTTCTATTAGTTATTAACAATTCCCAACAATTTTGGGAACGTCGTCCCCGGGGATTTTTTATTATTTCCAAGTTCGGCTATCAATACTGAGTACGTCTACTAAATCTCATCTCGAAATTCGCTCGTAATAACTTTTCCGAGCAGTTTGTACCTCCGCGCGTCTTTGATTAGTTATTAACAATTCCTAACAATTTTTTGAACGTCGTCTCCGGGGATTTTTCGATAATGCCAGGTTCGGGTATCATTACTGGGTACGTCGTCCCCGTCACTGTCTCCTGCTCAATTAAAATTCTAATGAACTATTCTTTGCACCATTTTTGGACCAAGCGGCTCTGAATCTCACTTGACTGACCATTTGACGGCCGTGAGACGAGGCGGATCTGACTTCACGCGGCATGGTTCTATTCTACTGTTCGGAATTTGAAGCTAGATAATCGTTAAAATACCAATATTCAACATTTTTTTTCTCAACGACATCGGAATCGAATTAAATTTTCAACCGGCCCTCTGTATTCAAAATTAAATAATCTTCATAAAAAAAAAAAAAAAAAAATTAACTTTCGTTTTTTTTTCGAATCAACCATTTTTGTACCGCAAAAACCATAATGGTCACATGAACACCGTATTCTTCTTCAGATCGGGCATCAAAAACCATTGAAGAAGAAAAAAAGAAAAAACCCTATATCACCTCGCAAACCCCGCAAAAAAGTACCGTCCACCTTATAATTGTCACCCTGTATATTAGGGTGGGCCAAAAAAAACTTTTAATTTTTTTTTCTTTAGTTACCATGAAAATATTGTTGAAGATGATAAAAAAAAAGTCCTCTGAAAATTTGAGCTCTTAATATCAATATTAAGAGGTGCCTCATTGCGATTTTTGATTTCTCATTTAAATAACACAGGAATTTTTTTTTTTTTCATTTGGAATTTTATTCCGTTCCAACGAATCATCGTGTTATGAAAATCAATACATATTCTTGTAGGAAATTAACCGATCTACAAAAAAGGTCTGATGTGATTTTTTGCTAAGTCGAAAAAAAAGTCGTCATACACCGTTTGAGGTTGAACTTTAACCTTGAATAACTTTGAAACGCGTGAACTTAGCGAAAAATTACATCCGACCTTTTTTGGAGATCGTTTAATTTCCTACAAGAATATGTATTGATTTTCATAACACGATGATTCGTTGGAACGGAATAAAATTCCAAATGAAAAAAAAAAGATAAAAATTTGAAATTTTGAAATTTCGATGGGTTGTTCGTCAAATCTACACATTATGTAAGACATATCCAAAAAACTGCAGGTTGAAAAACAAAATGTTTGATCGTCTTGCGGCACGTGTTCTTTTCATTAAAAAAAAAAAAAAATTGTACGCATGTTTTTAGACGAAAAGCGAACTTGACGAACGTCTGACCCTGACCATCTCGGATTTCATCGACTCTTTTTTAAATAGTGGTCTGCAGGTTCAGGATCTCAAAAATATTTTTTTTCAATTTTTCATAATGACCGTTATTTATTTATAATTTTTGAAATGAACTCAAAGTTCGACCCATTTTAAAATTCTGAAAAAATTCTGAAAATTTCTTTCAAATTTGAGGATCATTTTAAGCCCTTATATAGAGTGGTCAATATAATAGAACCCTTGGGAAAAATCAAAGAAACTACTTGAGATTTTTTTTTTTTTTTTTTTAACGTCATTTTGTATCAAAACAACTCGTAGCTCATAATTGGAGAAAAACCAAACAAAAAAATGGAGAATTTGATGAGCTTTCTCATGAGCTGGCAAAAATTGATCAGGGTACACGACATAAAACTGCGAAACGTATACCCGATACCCAGAAACTCCACTGCCTAATTCCTCGCACAAATAATAAAGTCGAAGTCAAAAATTTCTGTCAATCTGAAATATCCAAATTGTATACAATTGTTAAATAAGAGAAAAAGTGAATATTTTTGTATACACGCATCGAAATAAAATCTTTGGACAATATTTTCATTTATGTCGTCATTATTTGTAGGTTTTGAAATCCATACCTACTTTTTCTGGAAATTGATACGTTAATGAGTTCAGATATATACCAATGTGATCCAGTTACAAACTCCAAAATAAGTACATTTTTCAGACTTTAAGTAAAAGTTATTTATCTTTCACGATATTTGACATAGGAAGGTCAAATTATTTCTGCATTTTGAACCTCATTAATTGACTAAAAAGGATTTTTCTACATCATGATGTTGGGTTGAGATAAAAAAATGCAAAATTCTCCATTTTTTTGTTTGGTTTTTCTCCAATTATGAGCTACGAGTTGTTTTGACACAAAATGACGTTAAAAAAAAAAAAAAAAAAAAAAAACTAAATCTCAAGTTTGATTTTTTGATTTTTCCCAAGGATTCTATTATACTGAACACTCTAAATAAGGGCTTAAAATGATCCTCAAATTTGAAAGAAATTTTCAGAATTTTTTCAGAATTTTAAAATGGGTCGAACTTTGAGTTCATTTCAAAAATTATAAATAAATAACGGCCATTATGAAAAATTGAAAAAAAATATTTTTGAGATCCTGAACCTGCAGACCACTGTTTAAAAAAGAGTCGATGAAATCCGAGATGGTCAGGGTTAGACGTTCGTCAAGTTGGCGTGGAAAGCCCCATATATATTAGGGTGTGCCAAAAAAAAAAAAAATTATTTTTATTTCTCGTTTCCCATGTAAAAAATGATTGCTTGCATGAATTTTGAGAAACGTCGTCGAAGGGGGGCTCTGACAAAAAATGTTCAAAGGTGTCTCAGTCGACCAGAAATCATATTGATTGAGGCACCTGCTTGACTCAATTGATCGAAATCCCCTTTCGCGAGGTGAAATTTCACAGCAAGTTGAATGAAATCATAAGGTGGTACGGGGAATACACTAATAAAAAATGCTGTTTCTAGAAGAAAATTGAAAAAAAAAAGTACGTGTTCATAGCTTAATTTTTAACAATTTCTGTTCATTTTCTACTGGTTATACCACATGCTGAAACAGCTGAATGTCATTTAATATTTCAATTGCCGAAAGGGGAATGCTGATAATCAAGTTTAAGAGGTGCCTCATCAGTATGACTTCTGGTCGAGTGAGACACCACTTCGCATTTTTTCTCAGTGCTCTCCTGTAGCGAGACTTCTTATTTTATAAAACCACTTTGATTTTTGATGTGGGAGATAAAAAAAAAAAGTTTTTTCTGGCACACCCTAATATACATATATATGAGGTATTCCATACCAACTCGACCAATGATTTTCCCTCACCATTTTTGATTTGGTTCATAATCTTTTCTACGGTTACTCCAACGCTAACACCCACTCATGAATTTTTTCAGATTTTTTCCATGAACCGTTATTTATTCATGATTTTTCGAAACTTCGAACAGTGCGACACCTTCGATTTTTTTGAAAAAAATCTCAAAAATTCTACTTTCGAAGACGATCATTTTGACCCCCCAGTCGAAAGTGGAAACTCTTTTCCTTATGTTTATTTTGCTTATTTAACCCTTTGTGGCCCACATTTTTCCTTGCGTTCAATTGGCTGGAAATTTGTCACTCGGGGGTTTTTGGTGTCGCTGATGACGAATCTGAGCTCAGAATTTCAAAATTCAAAATGGCGGATTCAATATGGCGGACAAAAGTACAAAAAGTTGCTTGATGGAAGTGAAATTTGTCACTCGGGGGTTTTTGGTGTCGCTGATGACGAATCTGAGCTCAGAATTTCAAAATTCATAATGGCGGATCCAATATGGCGGACAAAAGTACAAAAAGTTGCTTGATGGAAGTGAAATTTGTCACTCGGGGGTTTTTGGTGTCGCTGATGACGAATCTGAGCTCAGAATTTCAAAATTCATAATGGCGGATCCAATATGGCGGACAAAAGTACAAAAAGTTGCTTGATGAAAGTGAAAATGGGCACTCGGGGGTTTTTGGGGTCGCTAATGACGAATCTAAGCTCAGAATTTCAAAATTCAGAACGGCGGATCCAATATGGTGGACAAAAGTACACAAAGTTGCTCGATGTGAGTAAAAACTTGTACTCGGGGGTTTTTGGGGTCGCTAATGACGAATCTAAGCTCAGAATTTCAAAATTCAGAACGGCGGATCCAATATGGTGGACAAAAGTACACAAAGTTGCTCGATGTGAGTAAAAACTTGTACTCGGGGGTTTTTGGGGTCGCTGATTACGAATCTGAAGTCAGAATAATGAAATTTTCACAACCAACATGGCGGATTCAAGATGGCGGACTCACTTTTCCAAAAAATAGACGTAGAGCACTAAAAACTTGTACTCGGGGGTTTTTGGGGTCGCTGATTACGAATGTGAAGTATTGATAAAGTAACCGCGCTTGGTTGATTCCAGAGACACGAACGAGGACGTAGCGGTTATTGTCTCCATTTTCTTTTTTTTGTTTTTTTTTTTTTTTATTTTTTTTTTGTTTTTTTTTTTTTTTGCTTTTTTTCTAAGAATTTAGTTTTTACATTTTATTTATAGTGTAACCGTTTATTGATGGTAAATTTGAAAACAGTTTTTCTCGGATTTTATGCACAATGGTACTTTGCAAGTACTGCAAATGTATATAGTTTTGTATGGTACAGCCTTTGTACTACAAAGAGCACAGCGTCTTGGACTCTTTACACATTCAGGCATATGACGGGATTCAGAACGCCTTTTCTCGATAGGTACAACAGGTTTTGTAACTAAGTTTGATAGAAATCCGCCAGCTTGGTTGTGAAAATTTCATTATTCTGACTTCAGATTCGTAATCAGCGACCCCAAAAACCCCCGAGTACAAGTTTTTACTCACATCAAGCAACTTTTTGTACTTTTGTCCGCCATATTGGATCCGCCATTATGAATTTTGAAATTCTGAGCTCAGATTCGTCATCAGCGACACCAAAAACCCCCGAGTACAAGTTTTTAGTGCTCTACGTCTATTTTTTGGAAAAGTGAGTCCGCCATCTTGAATCCGCCATCTTGGATGTAAAAATGTTGAAATTCTGACTTCAGATTCGTAATCAGTGACCCCAAAAACCCCCGCGTAATAATTTTTAGAATGATTGAATGAAAAACAAAGCGAAAATTGATTTTTTTCTTCAAAAAAGAGCTTTTTACGCCATTTGTTTATTTGTAACTAATTAACAATTTAATAAATATTAATTTTTGTTATTTGTTATGATAGAGAAACATTTTAGCTAATAGAAGAATGTATAATCACTAATATATACCTATAAATACAATTTTTATACACAAAAATCTAAGACGCAATAGGTGGTCAATATATTGACCACCAAGCCACAAAGGGTTAAGAAAAAATTATTTCGTAAACATGGTGGATAATGGCTCCCAGAATTTTTTCAATGCAAATGAATTGTATCTTCAGGGAATCTAGGAAAAAAAAGACTTGGAACAAAAAGACCCGGAAAAAAAAGACACGGAAAAAAAAAGACCCGGAAAAAAAAGACTCGGAAAAAAAAGACCCGGAACTAAAAGACTCAAAATATAAAAATTATTGAAAAATTTTATTTTTCATTGTTTTCGACAATAATCGCTAACCGACTGCGCGTTTCGTACTGTGTATGGGTGTTGTGGTTTCGGATGAGCGACGGATCAATGGAGTCCTAACCTATTTTAACCTTCGAGGATGCAATAATAGTGTCCTAACCTATTCTAACATTTGGGGGTGCGATAACCACCGACTGCGCGTTTCGTACTGGGTATGGTGTTGTGGTTTCGGATGAGCGGCAGATCCATAGACATACCCTGGTTAAAATTCCATCAGAAACAGACAGAAGATGAATCCTGTCCGTATCGTATGTGTTTTTGTCACTGCAATTCCGGATGGCAGCAGTTGGAAATACTCGTCCCACATGCATCTGTGTGCAACAGCGGACAGAAATCCTATCCGCGCGTGTCTGATTCTATACCGCATTTTGGTATCAAATGGGCAGAATTTCTATCCGCATCTATCTGGAGTTCTGTCGCACGCGTTGCCTATTCGGAATAATGAGCAAATCCAGATAAGAATGCCATCCATAATCTATACGCAGTTTGATAGTTCATCCCACCCGCTTCTAATGTATCTCTATTCGCACCTGTTTCAATACCATCCACATATGAATTCTGTCCATATCTATGCGCAGTTGAATTGGTTGATTCTATCCGTTTCCAATAATAAAACGATATTATTGTATGTAGAGAGAGTTTGTGAATTCGTTTTCTCCACCTGATCCTGATCGGTCATGATCAATATCTTTCCGTATCTTAAAGTCTCCAAATCTTCTGTGGTCTCGTACTTCTTCCCGTACTGTAGTCCGAGTATCTTGATCAGGTCGTTTATCACGACGTGTGACCTTATCTGCTTGTCCGTCGCTGCTCTGACGTTCAAAATTTTGCCTGAAATAAATACAAAATCGAATCATCCAACAGTCTGCAAGATAAGTTTTATCGCCTGTCGCACAAAACTCGAGCCGCCTGCCTTTCAGCGCGTAAATTCCATATTTATCCCTCCCGACCCTGGACAGTCCGGACAGGGCCATTGTCTTGGCCGAGTCTCCCTCCGTGAGAATCAGACAGCAATCTGATGCTTTGTCGGTTCCAGCATCGTTGGCATCGTCCAGCTTCAGAATGTCTGTAATAAAGAGAGAAAAAATGTCATTAAAATTGGCCATTATTAAACGAGAATTCGTAAATGAGAATTTGTTTCACCTTTTAGTTTGTGAGGTCGACTCAGTTGTTCTGCCGAACGTACTGCGGCTTCTATGATCCCCCCCATCATCTTGGTCACCTGGAATGTTAGATGATGGTGCGAGTGAAGAATTTCATCGTCATTCCGAAGGAAAGAGGGAAAGAGGGAAAGAGGGAAAGAGGGAAAGAAGGAAAGAAGGAAGGAAAGAAAGAAGAAGGAAAGAAGAAAAAAGTTTCAGAATAAAGATATACATTAACACGGGCGATGAATAGATGGTCCTGTTGGTAAGTGGAGTGAAAACGGCTTGCCTGAAGAACCATTCTGTCCTTAGTTTGGGAATCGAATATGGGATTGTCTATAAGACAGTTGACGAAAATCCACAGACGCTTTTGTATCTGCCAAGGATGGATCGTCAGTACTTGCTTGTTCTTTTTTTCCCATTCATTGATTAGCTCTTGAATAATGCGGCCAGTGACATAATCCACGTGTGCCCCTCCCTGTTGTAAATAATACAGAGGCAACTGTTGATTAGAATTTGCGAAAACGTAATTTCAATAGACGGGATAATGAGGGGAGATCGATGCTAGATGATTCAAAGTCACCTTTGTGGTGGCGATGCCGTTGACGAATGACAGGTGCTGGAAGCCCCTGTCGGATGAAGTCAAGGCGACCTGCCATCGTGTGCCACAATTTGCGTGGCTAACTTGGAGTGGCTTTCCAATGTCGTCCTTTTTTCCTTTGACATAAAGATCAACATAGTCCTTGAAGGACCGAACGGGTACTATGGTATTGTTTAGAAATACTTCAACACCATTGGTAGAAGCGGCGACTTCATAAGCTCGACGAGTCATCAACGATACCATGTCATTATCCAACGCCTGAATTTTGAACTTTGACAAATCCGGTGAGAATATTACTTTGGTAAAGTCTTTCCCGTCCGCAAGATTCTTGATCTTTGGCTTGCTCTCTTCTGTCATGTTGTTTATCCACGTCTGCGAACGGAATTAAACGTTTTCGGTATACAATAGACTGTTGTTTCAAATGGAACGAAGTTTTGTTTTTTTCTTTTACCTCCCACCGATGGAGCAGTTGTTCGGGGCGGATATAGCAAAGAATTACACTTCCGCCCCGAACTGCTTCGTCGGTGAGTAGATATAATAGGGGGGTTCTGGATCAAAACTTCTTTAGCGGCCGAGTTGTGATGGTAAGTTACCGACCGTGCGGGGTAAGTTACCGACAGTCTGATGGTAACGATCATCGATCTTTGTTACCGACAATCGGATGGCTGCAATTTGCCGTCGTGCGATGGCGCCACTACCGATTGTTACCGATAGTCCGATGGTAACGATCCGATCATTAGTTACCGATAGTCTGATGGTAACGATTTCCTGTTACCAACAATCTGATGGTTGCGATTTGTCGTCATGCGATGGCGCCACTATGGATTGTCGATCTTTAGTTACCGATAGTCCGATGGTAACGATCCGATCTTTAGTTACCGATAGTCTGATGGCTGCAATTTTTTCCTGCAATTTTCCGTCTTGCGATGGCGCCACTAACGATTCGCTTTCGAATCATGGTAACGATTACCGATCTTTTTTTTCTTACCGACAATCGATCCAAGATGGCTGAAATATCTAATTCTTAGCGTATATATACGAATTATACTAGCTGAAAATGTTTGAAGAGTGACAGGGTGTTATATATATATGCAATCAATGACGCAAATTATCTGATAATATATATGTTTATTTGTTATGTCTTAAATCTAACTTATATTCTAAAATGACAATTTTTTTTCTTAAAACTAACTTAAACCATGTATACATTAGATATATCTAATTTTAACTTAAGCTATACAGGGTGTTCCAGACCTCGCGACGAATATTTCACAGGGTAAATCTTGATCAAAAATGGGATCGAAATTCCCTCAGCCGATTTTTTCGGAGATGCATGGATTTTCCGTTATAATTATTTTAATTGCAGCTAATGACATGCGACTTATAAACGGCCGTTTGTCGGTGTAATCACCGCTCGGTTGTGTGCGCGTCTCTCGCCCTATTGTCGCCACGAAAAAAAGTGCACACAACCGAGCGGTAAGCACACCGACGTGCGGCCGTTCGTAAGCCGCGCGTCATTGACTGAAATTGAATTAATTATAACGGAAAAGATATGCATTTGAAAAAAAATCGGCTGAGGAAATTTCGATCCCATTTTTGATCAAGATTTACCCTGTGAAATATTCGTCGCGAGGTCTGGAACACCCTGTATATGTACAACGGGGTGCATCGAGCTTCACGCATATCATCTGAAACATACAGGTATTTTTTGTAATAACCGAACGACATGTAATGAAAATTACGTGTACTTACCTAGCAACGGGTAATTCAAAACCATATTCGCGAATGTCAATCTGTTCGAGTGGAATCACCCCCGGCGGCGGTGGTATGTCCGGAGATGAGGACCTCGACGACGATGGTGATTCCGGACTCGATCTCGATGTGTCAGAACCGAACGATCGCGATCGACTTCTCCCCCTATCAATATGTACCGTCTCCGCATCCGAATCTTCCGCATCTTCTTGCATGGAAGATGTTATATCCGGGCATTGGATGGCCGATTGTGTCACATTTTCTGTCGCGGCAGCACGCCTTGCCCAATTATCATTTATTTCATACTGCCTCGTGATGCTCTCGATCATCTCGAAATGTATGCTTGACGTTTCGACCACGAAGCGCTCATCCACATTCTGCTGGCGCAAAATACGCAACACATGCTGAGCGTTCCGGAGGAATCGCATCCTCAACTCGGCCCTCCGTCGCAGCTGAGCCGCCCGCAGTGAAACTCTTACGCGAGCTGGATTCATCTGGATTGATCACATTCTTATGTTTAGAAACTTAGAATCTGTTGAAATTTGAGTATTCAATGCTAACACAACATACCTTTTTTTCACGTGTTTAGTTTTAAAATTCTTCTTCTCCGTCTATTTCTTCGCCTTGATACTTTTTCCCGCTATTCAATGATCTTCCGCTCTTCACCGATCGAAACAAACTGAAAATTGTCTTCTTTTCTCAAACCGATCCGGTGGGGGTTGGGCTGCAATCCTATCGGTTGCATACAACCCCCAATTCGAAATAAAATCAAGCCTAACCAACCCGAGAACAGGACACAAAAGACTCCGCCTCAACTCATAAAAATGGGCAAGTTTCAAAGGATTCGGTGGTGAATATCATTAAGAAGTTTTTTTCACTGTACTTTCGTCGTTGGAAAATGCTAGAATTCTGCAAACACGAAGATTGTAATAATCAAAAGATCCCACCTGGCTCCCATAAAAATCGACAAATCTCAAAGGATCAAGTAATAAAATATCATTCAGAGTTTTCACATCCTTTCGCCGCTCGAAAACGCTTGGATTTTACAAAAGATTACAATAATCAAAACATCCCACCTGGGCCCCCATAAAAATTAGCAGGTCTCCAAGGATCGAGCAATAAATATCGTTTAAAAGTTTTTCACACCTTTTCGCAACTCGAAAATGCTAAGATTTGTAAACACAAAGATCGCAATAATCTAAAGATCCCACCTGCACCTATAAAAGTCGGTAAGCCTCAAAGGATTAAACAATAAACACCATTCAGAGTTTTTCACATCCTTTCGTCGCTCGAAAACTTTAGAATTTTGTAAACACGAAGATTGTTTGGAACACCTGAATTTTTTTTTCGCATTTTTTTTTCACACGGTACCATCTGCACACCTGCACGCATACCGATCCCACGCATCAAATCATCAGCTCAGTCAATTTCCGGCATTGCTTGAGATCGCACACGAAATCGTCAATATGGAGCTAATATTAGATCTACAAGGTTTTGGACGATTCAGTGATAAATTTGTAATAAAAAAGCTGGCTGCAATAAGCATTCGCGCGCATGAGGAATATCAGCAGGATATCACACGCATTCTCTTCAAAGCACCATGCTCTTGGGTGACTCTCTCACGCGAGTATAAAAATCTGAATTCGTGGCTGACATGGCGTCATCATGGAATACCCTGGATTGCGGGAGAAACACCGTATAGGGATGTAGTGAAAACTGTGAGAAAAGTTGCACAGGATGCGAGGCGCATTTATGTGAAGGGATTGGAGAAGAAACTCTGGATCGAAAAAATCCTCAATGACGACTCGAAACCGGTGATTGATTTGGACGAGCTGGGCTGCCCGAATTTTCGAATACTACGATTGGAATCGCGTGTATATCGCTGGCATGAGGACTGTCATGGCGATGTATTCGGAGGCTACCATTGTGCCTTCGAGAACGTTCAGCGGCTGAAAAACTGGTATTTAGAGGAGGGGCATAAAAAACCCTCCCCACATGTCTCGATGGCGGGGGATGATGGTTTAAAAGTCAAGAGCTCGCAGGGAGCTGCATCCGTGCATCTCGACTTCTCACCATTAACACATCTTCCTCGTATATTCGAATCTGCAAACTCTTTCGAACAAGGTAACAATCCCGTTACACGATAATCATATTTAATTATAATATAAAAACTAATTTCGAATTATTCATTTTGTGCAGATGGATTTCAGCAGCCTTAACAGCACCAGCCGTCTGGATAATAATCTACCAATGAAAAGGATGTCAGAGCCGGAGGTTGGGCAAAAGTATGATATCACAAGACTGAGGCTTGTGAAAACGAAATTCGACTGTAGAATCATCGCCACTATTGCCAACGAATACATCGTGTTCCTGCCTGCAAGAATCGGAAAGGCTCTACACGGAGAAAAATATACCCTAATGGTTACTGTTCTCACCGCAATCGGTATTATTAAAATCAAAAAAGGCACGAAACACGAATAAATGCGGAGAGAATAGGGATGCTAATGTTTCTCACAGCTTTCGTTACGGTCTTGCACAGTAACCGAAAGGACCGTAACCATTACGCTCCTGATAGCGATCGTTTCGGTGTGGACCGCCGGTAACGCTGCGCGCATTGTTGCTATTACGTTAGCGCCACCGTAGTTAAATAAGCAATAAACGAAACGTCATTTCGTGCGCTTTGCTTGTTGATCAAAGTTTTGTGTCTTGTTGATCAATATATTATGGTGAAATAGTGAATGAGCGATATCCCGTATTTGTTCAGGTAAGTTTCTAAGACCTCAATATGATTGAAAAAACATGAAGTCTACGTAGAATCAGAAGTCAAATGACAATATTACAAATTGTACCCCAACATAACCTGCAAAATATCATTTCTGTGGATTTCTATGCATTCCATTATCATCTTTCTATTTCATTAAATAATGGTGAATGTCCAAATGACTGTGGCCAAGATTTCTATAGCAATATTTATTAATGTTGAATAAAACTTCGATAATTGTTCGAAGGTACATTTTTGGAAATTTCAACTCTTTCAAGTGCCAAATTAATAAAACATATTAATTTTTCTTTTGTGAATAATTCGTTTTCTTATCTTCCTCTTTCCATGGAGCTTGTATGTATACATTCAATATTGATTGAAAATAGTCTAGATGAAAATTATTTTTTGCTGACAAATTTAAAAATATCAATTTCAAGCATGATTTTCACTTATTCGAATAGAAAAATAATTTTCCGCAGTGATGACTTTCTCAGCCGGTAACAATTATTGGTGAAAACTGACAATAAAATTAACTACGTATTGAAAAATTTACTTTTTTCAACAGTTTATTTAAATATCAATAATATAACAAGTGGAAAAAAATTGTTTGCATTTATATAATTTATTAATTATATAGTGATTTTAATACGGAAGAGATTCCTTCTAACTAGAATAAAAATTTTCCTTTTTAATTACTGGGTAATCCGAAAAACGTAATTATTTTTCTTTGAAATTGAAAATTTCTCGATAAGAACGAATTATTGCATCATATTCTTTACTAAATTATATTTAAAAATATATTGAATATCGACGCCTGGGCGGAAGAAGATCGTATCTCGAAAAATCCGTGAAGAAGATCGTAACTCGAAAAATCCGCGAAGAAGATCGTAACTCGAGAAACCCGTGAAGAAGATCGTAACTCGAAAAATCCGCGAAGAAGATCGTAACTCGCAAAAACCCGTATAATATTATATGGGTTTTTGCGAGTTACGATCTTCTTCACGGGTTTTCCGAGTTACGATCTTCTTCACGAATTTTCTGAGATACGATCTTCTTCGCGGATTTTTCGAGTTACGATCTTCTTCACGGGTTTTTCGAGTTACGATCTTCTTCGCGAATTTTTCGAGATACGATCTTCTTCGGCCCAGGCGTCGATATGTTGAATTTTATGTGCAAATGTATACAAATTTTTTATGTTCATTGATGAATTTGGATATTTTTTTATTTTCTGTTTCTATGAAAATCTGATGTTTGTGAATCACACAATATGGGTTTGGATTTTTTAAAATGAAATTATTTTATCATTTTCTTGTGTCTGCAGTCATGTCTACTGAACATTTTAATTCGCTCTCCGTGTCTAACAATGGCAACATTGTTGAATCACCTCATGTCATCGAGATCCCATTCTCACAAACATCCAACGAAGAAGTACGCTTTGTACGCCAAGATTCGTTTCAAATAATTTGCTCCAAATGCAATGCTATTGATAATATACACAATGCGATGTTTTCACGTGATCGTGAGAATTTGAAACCATTTTTGGAGTCAAGTACTGAGGGAAAAATACTTCTTTGGCATTACGAAAAGCACAATCATTTGCATGATGATATGATGGGACTTTTAGTGAGATTAATCGTTAACCGAGAATTGGACATAATTTTTAAGCGGGAAAAAGTTTCGCTGCATAATCCATTGAGAAAATTAGAGTAAGCATTATCAATGTTTCCCGTTTAACATTCATTTTATCAAAGTTTCTGTCATTTGGTCATCCATTTTTTTGTTCAAAGCATTTTTCTAAGCCTTCGTATAAATATGATCTCATGTGCATCTAGTTGGCCCTTCCCGGGTAAAAATGAAGAGATCTACTAAGATCTCGCAAGATCTAGAGATATACTGAGATCTCTCTGAACGATATATGCAGAGGTGCAAAAGAGATCTATAGAGATCTAAAAAAAAATCTACGGAGATCTGCTGGGATCTCTCTGAACGATATTCATGCAGAAGTGCAAGAGATCTATAGAGATCTAAAAAAATCTACGGGCAATACTCTACAATTTGACTATTTTCAGAGTGCCGTCTATTGTTTTGCGAAACGTTGCGAAAGAAGTTGCTGAGTTATTCAACTGCGATAGCGAGATATATTATTTGCCAGGACAATGTGAGAAGAAGAAAAAGATAACTCATTCAGGAAAATTTGTTGCTCGCATCGATTATATGCGAAAGAAACTGATTGAATCAGGCATCATAGTTTTTCCTTCAAAAAACCTCAGCATTCATCCTAACGAAGACGAAGATTCAAGTATGGATTTGCTGTTCAGATTTCATAATGGGAAAAATGTCAAAATTCTCAGTTTTCACTGAATTTTCGCTGAATTTTGCTTCGATAACTGTGAACAGGCATAGACAATACTAATTCTAGCTTCAATCTTCAACAGTTGATGAAACTGAAGACCAATTGACTTTTTTATATGGAACAGTCGAACCATGGGATGATGTCAAAAAAGCTTGGATAACAACATATGGAGCACGACAAATATTGTTGCAAGCAGGAAATCAGAATTCCTTTGACCCATTCAAAAAATATCTCTGTCTGCACGAAAATCTTGGACCGGAACTGGTATGTTTTTTATGACTTTTTGTAACCAGATCCGATATCTGTTCTTTATTAAGTATCACTTTTGTCAAATTATACTATTCATTTTCCGTAGATTGACCATGATTTTGGTTTACGGTTTCCAAATCTTACTGAATCTTGCAAAGAAAGTTGGAAATCTCTAAGGCCAGGCTTCGAACAGTTTTTATTGACGAAAAACTTATATGGAGAAGATGCCGATAAGTACTATCGCGACTTGGAGCAGGCATCCGGAGGTAATAGGGTATTTACATGGTATTTGAATATAGGTTCAAAGGTATTTAAATAGGGTACTTAAGGTAGCTTAATTATTCCAACAGAACAAAAAGATGTTCCAATTCTTCTGTTGATGCCCAACGCTATCACAGCAACAAATTTGAAAGCAGGAGCGCGAAGGACAACTGTATTGTCAAACAAGCGAAGAAAAGTTGAAACAGAGGACGAAAAGACATCAAAACGAAAAATTCGGGAAACCTTCATCATTCACTTTGATGTGAGTAGAACCCAATGTTACATACACGTAGATTCTGCTGTTAATAATGAGCGCAGATGTCATTGTATGTGTGATGTTAGCAGTCGTGGGTGGGGTTAAGGACAAATCATAATCTATAGTGTAGGTGTTGGTTGGTAGTGTACTTCAACAAATGTTCACAATTTCAGCTGAATCTGGGTGTGTGGTTGTAGTAATGTCTGATCTTATTTGTCTTTTGTAGACGAGAGCAGAAGCTGAAGAGTATTTCGCTGAAAAAAAACAACATGCAATTAATGTACAAGGTCAAGCAGATACATCCTCCCCAGTTGTGATTGTTGTTGGCCCAGTTGCATCACCTGAAGCTTTTTTCTGCTCGGTTGGATTTGTTAAGTACGAAACTGCATCCATTATAGAGGCTTTAGAATTGGCCTACAAGATTTTTTTTGTTTTTCACTACTCCTATCCAGTCGAGTCAAAGAGCATTTGGCTTCTCGTGCAAAGACTTATAATGAAAATAATTTTACGAGGCGAAAAAATGACCACGCATCTGAACAAAGTTATGAGTTTTGTAAAAGCAAACTCATAAACCAGACTCAGCTAACGAATTAGTTTTATTCTCAGTTCGGTAAAAACTTCCTTCGATATGTTGTTCATGTTCAATGTTTAATTTATCTCTATAAAGATATACTTGTACCTGTATGCGTTTATTTTGAAACTTAAGTTCGATATAAAAGACCTCTTCTGTCATTGTACGTATGTGTAAAAATCTGAGAATGGATCCGAACACTTTTTCCAAATTATTGCAACATCAAGCGGGAAATTTAGTTAGTGAACTATACAATTTTGGTGACGTACCACGTAAACGTGTACATGACATTTTGACATGCTTCGAAAAGTTCTTGCAGCAACAATTTATCACTTCGTTTTTTCGTCAAATGATTGCCAGATTGCAAAATCTTGGTGAATGTGAGATAAACGTTGACGCCTATAAATCTATGATAGCTGTTTTACAAACTCCATTTTACGAATTTCGAAATGAGTATCAGAGTTTTCAGTACTTTAAGTTACAGGGAACCTATATTGAGCCCGAAGAAATCAAGGTTTGCGTAAAAAGCATGCCTGCACCAGCTTGTCCCTTGTCGGTGATTTCCGAGAACACTGCGGTGATACAGTTCATACCTTTAAGAATAGTATTGAAGAAATTTTTAGAACTTCCCGGTGTATTTAGCTGTGTCATGTCCTACCTTGATGAATTGGAGGAGTACACATCCTTCTTTAGCAACATTGTACAAAGCGAAATGTGGAAACGCAAAAAAAATTCTTTTCCTGATAAATTGATGCTGCCGTTACTACTCTATCAAGACGATTTCGAAAATAATAACCCGTTGGGGTCCCATAAAGGTGTTGGGAAGGTTGGGGCTGTATACATCATATTACCGTGCTTACCACCTCAATTGCTTTCAAAAACAGAAAACATATTTTTGCTCACATTATATAAATCTGGAGATGAGAATTCGGTTCCATTGCAATCGATTTTTTCAAAAGCAATACAGGAACTTCTTTTCTTGGCAACTGACGGTATTGAAGTAACTACTGATTCAGGGTTTAAAAAAATATACTTTTCGTTGACCGGGGTTACTGGCGACAATCTCGCAATCCATACTATGTTGGGGTTCGTAAAGAGTTTTTCTGGAAATCATCCATGTCGCTTTTGTTTAATCAAAAAAAATGAGATGCAATCAGTATTTAATGCATCTTCGTGCCAAATGCGTTCACAGGAAATGTATGATCGACAAGTAAAAGAGGTTGAACCTAAAGAAACAGGTATTGATGGACCATCTGTTTTGGGGGATTTATCTCCATCATTGATTGAGATGATGACGGTCGACCCTATGCATGATATTCTGGAAGGAATAGGCGAATATGATGTAGGTTCTGTGTTGCATCATTTCATTGTAGAAGCAAAATATTTAACTCTCGAACAAATGAATGGCAGGATCAATGATTTAAATTACGGTCCCGACGAAAAACGAAACAAACCTCGCGAAATTAAATTGAGTCAAATTAAGAATAAGCATGTCAAAATGTCAGCGGCTGAATTTCTTTGTCTTTTGCGGAATGTCGGAATATTGATTGGAGAATTCATCCCGGAAGGTAATGAATACTGGAAAGTGATTATTAAATTGAAAGAAATAATCGATGTTGTTACTGCACCTGTAGTGCATGTTTCAGTACACATGCAATTGGAGAACCTAATATCGGACTATTTATGCCTCCTAACATCTCCATTTCCTGGTTGCATTAAACCAAAACATCACTTTCTGATCCATTACCCGCAGGTATTGAAAAGATTCAGTCCATTGTGGCAATTTGCCACTATGAGATGCGAGAGCAAAAATCGTGACTTCAAAATATATTCTCGTGCATCAGGAAGTCGCCTTAATATTTGCAAAACACTTGCCATAAGTGCACAATTGCGATTGAATCATCGCTTGCAGCAACAGTGTTCTGTTGGTGAAAAAATGTTTGAAACCACGCGCTCTCGTTTACTCGAAATCAAGGAATTGACCAATAGTCATATGTTTTTACAAAAGCTACCATTTAACATTTATCAAAATGTTATTGTGATCCAGCAAGTAATTTTTCATGGTAAGACCTTAGAAGAAAATACCGTTCTTGCGGTTCCAAACGAAATGCAGTACGAATTTTATGTCATTCAGGTAATACTTGAAGATGTTTCTCGTACTTTGTATGTTGTTCTCAGAAACGTTACTGATTACACATACTATGATGAGCATTAGCAAGGATACAGACTCCATGAAAATTACACTTTAGATCCTAACATTTGGCAGTGTTCGAGAATGACGGATTTTGAAGACTGCTCTATAACTCGAATTGCTTGCACGACTGACGGTAGAAAATTTATTTTAAAAAGATGGATATAGGCGTGAAAATGTAATATAACTGTATGAAAAAGTACATTTTTGATACAGATATCAGCGATAATGTAAGCATAGAGAATAAGTTCTAGAAACGTCGTATTGTAAAACTTTGCATAGTCATGGTAATTAGAATTATTATGTATAGATATTATTGAAATAAATATGTCAACTTATACTCATTGTAAAATGAATCATTTATTCCTACTAATCTGTATTCTGCACATGTTGGAAATAAACTTGGGAATGAATTTGAATACTTCTATCAAAATGGAAAAACTTTTTTCCTGAACTCACGAAAGGTGCTGTTACTTGATTTAATGACATCCATTTAGATACGACAATAATGAGTATTTTAATTGATATAATTGTAAGTTATTAATTTATATGGTGTCCACTTATGCGTATAATGGTCGATACGGTACGCGCTGCATTAGGAGCTGCCAAAGAACTTGGCAATCGCTGTCAGAACTGTAATAGTTACAGGTACAGTTAATGGTTTTAACCTTTCCTGTGACAAACTGTAATAGGCGCGGCGAGAACCGTAATCATTCAGGTCCTCTCAGCTTTCAACGCCATTAGACGCAATTTTGTTTCTCTAAATGCGCTGAACGCGGTCAGAACAGTGACTATTACGGTGAGAACGTGAAACGTTGTGGTATTTTTTTCTCCGTGTAGAGAACGATTCCACTCAGCTGGATCAGTTAAACAATGAGGCTGATCAGAAACGTTTGCAGATACTCTATCTTGGAGGACCATACGATAAATTTGAATTCTGTGGCAAAATCTAAACACACACACACACACACACACACACTAATGTATATAAATATAAATATATATGTAATGGGAATGGGCTAGGGTTGAATAAATAACAATGAAATTTCAATAACATTTATTTATTTATTTATTGTTCCTTTAGAATAAGCTTAATCTATAGTTCTCAAGCATGTAGAATCCTTAAAATGTGGCTAATTTTTTGACGGTACCGCTGATTGGATTATATTCAACAATGCGATCGTGTATAATCATACAGTAGGCTGAAGTATTTGCTGGAAATGCAACGCTAGTTTCAAATTCTAAACGAATATCCACCGGTCCACTCTTTAACGATTCACTTTGCTTGGAACAGTCTATAGTAATAAGTGGGGCTGTAGCCAAAAAATCACTCTTCGACAAAAGAGGTTCGGATTCCTTATCGTAGTATGAAATTTGAAAGTTTGTGTACATATTGTAGAGAATGGCGTATTGATTGCGAGCAATATCAAGATTCAAATTTCCATAGGGATAGCACTGTGAGTTTAGGAAAAGTTTCACATCTCTAATCATACAATGATCGAATTGACTGGCATTTTTCGTCGCATCGTTTCGTCGTGCAGTTTGGAATCCCAGTATGACGTGTCTCGGTTTCTCTAGCTGTGTAGATGTCTTGACAACCCATACATGTCTCGTTGTTGCAGGCAGCATCGGGTACTCGTACATTTCCCACGAGCGAAAACTCATAGATACAGCCGGATCTTTGGCGATATAATTGAGCATCTTGATTTTTGCAGAATCCGACAGTCTGATGTATGGCAATAACCATTCAATTTTCTCGAGTGAAATTTTGACCCCCTCCAGAGCAGTTTGATGTATGGTGTTTAGATCATTGTTTGATCGCGTCAAAATTAGCTCATGTTTCGCATTGACGATGATTCGATTATAGTCTTCGGCAAATCCGAGCAAAAAACTCAGCGGTATAACAACATCGAAGTATCCTTCGGCGTTGGTTAGTTTATTTTCATTATCCACCAACCAACCGGTGTTTCCCAAAAGATGTTGTTGTCCAGGGGTGAATGATAAGTATCCCTTCATAATACTCGTGATGCCGACATTCTTATTCTGATCAATCTCGTGTCCATTCAACTCGTAACGCATATCACCAAACATGTGACACACGGCCATATTGACCAATTCTGTACCTGCGCTAACAGCGGTGCCGTCTGATTTTGTAAGCCGACCGTAGATTTGGAGTGAACTTTTGCTGGGTAATACACACGCATCTTGATTCTGTACAGATATTCGAATCTCATCGTTATTTCTGAATGTAGATGCGGCATACGGTTGATGCGCGTGTATTTCACAGTGGGCAATCGACTCGTCGAAGGTCACAGGTGTTTAAATTTTTATCATTTTTGTGATGGGCATACGCAGATAAAGCAATGGATTCTTATTTTCCACCACAACGAAGTCGAAGTCCTAGGCTCCGGAGAAACTGAGCGTTCTGATGTGTCACTCGAATCGGAGCTGCTCGACGACTGATGATGCTTGGACATGTTATCGAGCTTTTATAACTACTACCAGATTTTCTTGTCCTCTCAAACACAATGCCCATATTATCTCAAAGATTTCACGTGTAATCGTATAGTTACAGTTTCTCTACGAAAATTGATTAATTTGCCGTCCTGATCGACTATTCTCAATTGTATATCGTGTATTGACCGTACGGTGATTGGATGATAAATGACATTTGTCGGCACTTCCACGATCTTATATCCGGGTGGTACGGTTGGGAAAAATTGATGAATCGTATGCACCCGATGTTCATTTATATACGCACCGGTGGTAATATTACACTCAACTCGCAAAGCGTTGACTTTGAGTATGCGAACGGGTAACTGGGATTTATGGGTAATACCACTTTCAAGCTTTTTTGGGGTAAAACCGAGCAATCGGCCGATGGAATCTTTTGATTCAAAGTTCACAGAATGATTGCATCTAATTTCACTGAGTAACTCATTGTTATTAGCCTTCAGACTGAGATTTATATCCTTAGGTAGTGCCCTTTTCAAATAATTTGCGATATCCTCAATTTCATAGCTCCCGGTGGGTATTGTAATCACAGTGTCTGGTTCTATATAAAACTTATTACACCCTTCATCTATATTGGGGATTGCATTGAATGTCAGAAGCTCTATGAGTCCGAGAACATACGTCTTTGTTGGGGATAACTCGATAGGCGGAAAATATTGAGTCCTCAACACCAACGATTCTCCGGAGAGTGTCAACGTGAACGAATCAGCCATGACTAATATCACATCGGGGATTCGCATACATTTTATAGTTGTCCGCTGAGAAACTTGAGGCACAGGTGACCGCAAATTATCGTGTTATATTCTTGATATCTCTTATGATTATATTTTACGCTACCAACACCGAGATATTTCATTAGATCTCTAGGTGGTTGTAAATCGCCAAAACTATCGAAATACACCGCATCGTTGCCATTTTTCGTGTACGCAACCCAATGCGTCCCCGGACCGTTTTTATCGTCGAGATTGATAATTGCAGATTCACGCTTTCTAGGTCCTGAACTGGGTAAATCATTTCGCATAAAAACACCCCGGAAATGTGGAATTTTCATTGCTTTTGCATAGTTGAGCAAATCGGCATCTGTGAGTGCTCGGTATGGTAGCTTTATTAGTTTTTTGCAGGCTTCAAATACAGCCCCATACCCTTCTTATATGGTTTGAGGTATAAGCCCTTCCCCAACGCAATCGCTTCCATTGTCGCGTTGTGACGCTTGGATTCTTGTAATTGATGTTTATTTGCTTTAGCCTCATTGACAACCTTTGCTATACCCGCAGCACCACCGGCTAAAGCACCTGTGGCACTAAGGGCCGCAAATATTGGGATGAGAAACGGTAATAAACCGCCAATTTTCTGGGGGACAGGTAGAATACGAGGCACGCGCACTTTTCCTTTAGACACGGCCGAACGGGCACCCGCCAAAGTCGACTCAATAGCTTTAGGGCCCGACTTCATAGATTTCTTTGCTGCTTGTATAATAAAGTTCAATGTTTTTTTTTCTCGTTCTTGAGCGATGTTTGCGTCTTGACCCTCCTCATGCCCATACCTAGTTTGGATTTTGCTTTCATGGTGTTGGTGACCGCCCAGGCGACAGCTTTTTCAGCTGTACTTGCGTCTTTGGCTAAAACCCGATTCCAAGCCCTCTCGGCAAGCACTTTATCAGCCTTATGACGCTCCGCAATATTATCGTGATTTTTGGAGTATGCAATATCGTGTTGCTTGCATGCAGCGTCCAGAGCATTGATACCATGATCACCGCGAGCTAACCTCTTAGTTAATTTTGTACCAGGTCCGCAGTACTGATAACCGGGAACATGCAATTCGACGGGGAGATTGTTGATGATTTTATTTATTAGCCCACAACCACTCGTTTTTCTACGTGTGTGTCCAACCATGGTTCACCATGAACTAACACGAATTCTATAAAAGCGTGTATTTTATACGTGAATATATTAGTTCTCATCGAGACGTTTGTCAAGCATCATGAAATTTCAAGATCAAACGATCAAACTACCCATCGCCAATTTTGATAATTTGGTCGAGCGAAAAAAGAAGAAGGGGAAACGGCACGGGGCCCTACTACCAAATAGTGTGAGGGCTGTCTTTTGCGGACCTTCGAATTGCGGCAAAACTAATGCCCTTCTCACACTACTGACCCATGCGAATGGTCTACGATTTGAGAATGTGTACGTCTATTCAAAATCCCTCAATCAGCCAAAGTATGAGTTCTTGAAGAGGTTGTTGGAACCGGTGAAGGGGCTGGGTTATTTTCCGTTTGATGAGCACAAGGAGGTTGTAGCACCGAAAGATGCACATCCCAACTCTATTATGATTTTCGATGACGTGGCATGTGAGAAGTAAGATAATATCAGAGCCTATTTCTGTATGGGGCGGCACAGGGATGTCGATAGTTTTTATCTTTGTCAAACGTATGCCCGAATTCCGAAACATTTGGTGCGTGATAATGCAAACTTGTTGGTTCTTTTTCGTCAAGATGAAATGAATTTGAAACACATCTATGCCGATCATGTGAACACTGATATGACCTATCAGCAATTTAAAGATTTGTGCTTGGCGTGTTGGAATGACGGTAGATATAGTTTTGTAACCATCGACAAAGACAGCGAGATTAGCGCTGGACGATATAGGAGAGGCTTTGACTGCTTTATAAGTCTGAATCACGAATAAATCGCATACAGTCACAACACATCGATCAAACTAGCAGCATGGAGAGCTCCAAGATACGTAAGCAAAACGATGTGTTGCGGGAAAAAGCGAGGGCCAGCGATATCATTCGACGTAAACATGAAATGATAAAAATGGGGAAAGACACCAGCGAGCGGGCTATTAGTGAAATCTTCAAACCACTGGCCACACCACTGCATAAGTTGGTGGATTCATCGAAGCAGCAGCAGCGGCTACTAATGAAGCGAGAAATAAAAACGGAGCCGGGTTCAGTCAAGACAGAGAAGGTAGAGCCGGGTTCGTTCAAGACAGAGAAGGCTGAGCCGGGTTTGGTCAAGACGGAGAAGACAGAATTATTTGTGGAACCAGAAGATTATGAGGATGCTGGTGATGATGAGGATGATGATAATGATGCATATAAAAGTGCGATTGAGGAGAGCTTGGCAACTAACATTGCTAGTGGAGACGACGCTATGGATGATACGGATGATGAAGATGATGATAACAACCTGGATCATACGTTAACCGCGTCTACAAGCACACCGATGTTGAAAAAAGAAGTTAAGACGGCGCGCTATTTAAACATGTTTTCCTCTGAAAAAGAGCGCAAGAAATTGGATCAGAAATTTGGAGTTCGAAAATTAGCTAGCGGATTGAAGATTGGTGATTCGGATATCGCATTTGATGATAATCAGATATATGTAGGTGATAAGAGTTATGATAATACACCAGGATTGCTTGAACTGTTATTCAAAAAGTTACCCGATCATGCCAAGGTGAATAAAAGCGATAGATTGAATTATATCAAAATCGTGAAAAAAACGAATGCTTATCGGAAATATTACAAAGCTGAGACAAGTCCCCATCATGATAGGCAAAAGTATTCGAAGTATAGAGATTTTATTGCCCCATACATCGATCTGCCGGTGAAAAAATCCGGTGAAGGTTTATTACCCACCCATAAAATCGCGCGGGGGCAAAGCATGGATTATGTTTATTGGGATAATCCTAATGAGCTCGTTGATCGTCTCCGGTTACTCACGGCATCTCAAGCGGCTGGTAATACTAGCCATACCAATGAAATTTCCTCCATTATTGAGGAGCTACGTGAGGCGGGAATCATTTATTAGCATGAGATTGATCATAAAATAATCATTCGGTCACAGATCGTTGAACAATGAGCATAGACATATTCGGACGACCGTCGGCTGGAAACAGCTACGAAAAAGTTGTTATCCGGGGTTCTCCAGGTGTTGGATTCAAATTCACGCCTGATAAGCAGTACGATCTAGACGGCAAACGATTATGTAATATTGCGGATCCGCAGGAGCCGAACGATGCTGTTTCTCTGAAAAGTCTTGAAGATATTACACAGCGAGCCTTGAGTGTTCTCGAACATTCTATGGAAAAAACATTTGTAAACTCTACGCTACAAGCACTTCACAAGTTTGAATCTCAATTTAATGCACGCCTTGATCGAGAGCATACCAACAATTTGAGCGGGAATCAACACATTCAGACTCTCATACTAAAAGAGATTGACACTCTGACAGCGGAAAAGGAACTTCTGAAGATTCGATTAGCCGCCGTAGGATCTAATCTTGCAAAACTCTACCACAACGGGCTAATCCATAATATTCACCCTGAATCAAGCTAGATCGATCGATAATGGGCATAGACATATTCGGTCGTTGGTTGACTAGCAGAAAAATCAAAAGTGTGAGTAGTCGTGGACCGCCCGGCGTTGGATTCAAAACCACCATCGATAACCAGTACGATATAGACAATAAACGATTTTGTAATATCGCACATCCGCAGGAGCCAACCGATGCCGTTTCTCTGCAAAGTCTTGAGGATATTACACAGCGATCATATATTGGTCTTGAGCGTACTATAAAGGAAACATTCGAGCAATCCATGCAACAGGCGCTCGCAGCTCTTGAATCTAAACTTAATGCTCGGATTGCACAAGTACACAGCGAAAGTTTTGAAGAAGATCAACGCATTTGGATCCAGGCAAAAGAAAGGATTGCGACACTGAAGGGGGAAAGTGAATCTTTGGAAAAACGATTGGTGATAGTAGAGAATTGCGCTGAAATACTCAGCCGGCATTACATCCTCGGAATTCCGATTCCACCCGAATTTTTAGACAACGAATACATTGCAAATTGGTTGAAGACGCATGAACATGAAGTCGGTAATAGCGAGCGAACTTCATAGACCCGCCCGACGTAATTATCCTCGCCGTTATGTCGATATACGCGGTCTGGATGAGACCTGGCAAGCCGATCTTGTCGATATGTCCGCATACTCATCCGTCAACAAGGGCTCAAAATTTTTGCTCACAGTGATTGATATATTTTCAAAATTCGCGTGGGCCGTGCCGATCAAGAGTAAAAATGCCAAAGATGTAACAGCTGCGATGAAATCTGTGCTAACTCTGGACCGCATACCGAAACATCTACACGTCGATCAGGGCAAGGAATTTTACAACAAAGAATTTAAAACTCTCATGAGACATCATGGAATCAACATGTACTCGACATTTAGCAACTTGAAGACATCGATATGCGAACGCTTCAATCGTACACTGAAAAATAAAATGTGGAAGCAGTTCACACTTCAAGGTTCTTATAAGTGGACTAGCATTCTACCAAATTTAATTGCATCGTACAATAATACCAAACATCGCACGATTGGAATAAAGCCGAAAGATGTGACTACGACTAATGAAAAACAACTGTATCGAAGTGTGTATAAACCGCGTCAAATAAAAAGAAGCAAACGAAAACGTAAATTTAAGGTTGGCGATAAAGTTAGAATTAGCAAATATAAAAATGTATTCGAAAAGGGTTATACGCCGAATTGGACAACAGAAATATTTACGATTCATGAGGTGAAAAATACCAACCCTCCAACTTACAAACTCACCGACTACCTGAATCAGCCCATTGAAGGCGGATTTTACGAGGAGGAGCTCAGCAGGGTGCAATATCCCGATGGCTATCTTGTAGAAAAGGTCTTGCGGAGGCGTGGTGATCAACTCTATGTAAAATGGTTGGGATTCGACAGTTCACATAATAGTTGGATAAATAAATCGGATATGTAATATAATTTTCATGAATAAATTTATTATCAACTTATTTACATTTGTTTCTTCACCCTCCTCAATCTTAATGCTAGCTTACATGATAATTGCGGAAAAATGTTTTCACACACATACACTTTCTCACATTTTCTCACACTTTCTCACATTTTCTCACATTTTCTCACATTTTCTCACATTTTCTCACATTTTCTCACATTCACGTGTAAAGTAAATGGGAAATTTTTTGAGAAAATGTGAGAAAATGTGAGAAAATGTGAGAAAATGTGAGAAAATGTGAGAAAATGTGAGAAAATGTGAGAAAATGTGAGAAATTTACAAGTTTGCAACATCTTGGTAACCCCAAGGTAAAGTATCAGTTTTACCGGGTATCAACTTTCGCTTATCGTCACACCAGCTTAGAGCTAACTTATTCTGTATAATAGTGCTAACTGTATGTCGACTACTTCTTATCATACACTGTTGCTCAACCAAATTTTGATAACCGAAAAGGCATCGTTTGTAATCATCAAACGTGATAGATTTTAATGTCGAGTCTTTTACACCCTTTGCACGTTTTTTATCGGTATTGCCACGAGTTCTGAATGTATAGAGTTTTGCGCGCAATCCGATAAATTCGGTCATAATTTTTCCATTATTTTCGTCCTTCATCAGACCAAGACGTTTTTTATTCAACAGGGGAATGCCGTAGGTATTATTCGGTAGATAGTCTGATGTATCGAACATTGTAGCAACATCACGCTTGATGATTTCATAGATATTTGGAACAGTAAATTGATATATCAGGCTATCTGTATCGGTATACATTAATTTTGATTCGGTACTTGAAAAATTATTTTTTACATAATCATAGTGGAAGTTGTATAGAAATATTTTCGAAAGATCGAGAATAGCAGCACCAATGTAGATGGGTTTATTGAAATAAACCTTGGTTCGATTTAGCTGAATAATTACCATATCTTCATCAAATATGGTACAGCTATGAAATGTTGGCCTTGCAATGAGAGCACGTGCACCGCCCCTACCCTCCCATTTCGTGATTAGTTTCACAGTTTTATGGTTACGCACATTCTCCATGGTCTTGCCAAATACAGCGTTATTCATAAGCTTGTAGAAATTCTTCTCAAATTCGTTTTTCGATTGCTTTCGCATATTTGTATTGAGATCTATGTATGATTTTAACCATGGTGATTGTGCGAACCTTAGAATTCTGTGCACTTTCGTCAACTTTAAACCAAATTTGATGCACTGTTTCAAATTACGATAGTGCAGCACATATTTTTCCTTGGGTAGAAGCGTTGCCGCAAGTTTTTTCATTTTACTACCCGGTGGTGTGAAATGCTCGGGACAGAGAGGTAAGTCCGCATGATGTTTATGGAGCTCTGCGGGGTAATCTAAATCTACCTCTAGAATATAACCGATTGGTGCGTCATCCGGATGGGACATCACATCAATGGCATCATTTTCCCACTCAAACGATCCACTCGGCAAATGCTCACTCATATCTGCACCATAAAGATTGTTAACATCGAAATACATTAAATATGATTCCGCTTTGCTCGGATCAAAATCTTCACCCATGAATCGATTATTTGCTTTGGCGTAGCGATTTGAGCACTGTGCCACACCGCCTCTTATGCTTTTCTCGATGAATAATATCATTTCCGGATTGTCTAGAAGTTGAAGATTAATTTTCGTCTGCTTTAGCATAGCATCAAAAGCAAGCCCTGGCGCGGTATAATAATGCAGAGGATCCAAGTTATATGTTCTGAAGCAGCTATCGCGAAAATTTTGAAATATATCGGCCAATAAAAGCACATCGGTTTTCAGATACAAATCGGAATACTCGCCCAACGTTTTCAAATTAAACTTGGCCCAAATATCTTTGGCATGTTCATAATCAGCATCGGTGATACCCGCGGCACTGAGTTTTGAATAGAATTTTTTTTATTGGGTAATTTTATTTCGTTAAGTTTTTCCCAAGAATCAATATACTCGTACGGAAAGACACCTTTACGAATCATCAAACTGAATTCATCCCGATCGCTGTAAAATTTCCGCGTTATTTTCTTATCAGCATCGTCGACGTACGATGCTAATTTCTCTATACTGCTAGCCATGAATCGGAGTGAATCTATGAATCTCAAACTAATCATAGTACCATCGATTTTCTTTGTGAATGATATGTATTTTTCCTTATTGATGGGTAGCAATGAAATATCACCGGGAAAGGTTGTGGCCAGAGATTTGATGATAAAGTGAGAATCGTAGCCCGATAAATTGTGAAAAACCACGGGAATAGTGTGCGACTTTTGAAAATTCAGATTGCATCGATTGTGTGCGGCTCCGCGATATTTACCCGTGAAATGACAGTGATCGCGACATTTTTTTTCCTCAGGCGAAAACGGCTTCTCACAGATATAACAATTTTTCGTCCGCATGTGACGATCGCGTTGCGTTTGATTCAACACCTCCATTGGAATTACATTTTTTATACGCGACTCTACTTTTATGGATAATTCGCGAAGCTCCTCAATCAACCATTTAATGCAATCAGATCCACGATAGCCCTTGTATTCCGATAATGTATCGTCGTACACGCAATGTGTATAATACGCCGCACTATGTGGAATATGCTCTTGAGATTCTTTCACCCCAGGTTTCATCATGCATTCAAGATCGGCATATACGACGAACGGCACAGTGCCCTGATTTTTAAAATTGGAAAATCTCAAAGTGTTCTCCTTGGGGAATTCCATGCGCACTTTATTTAACCGCGTGCAATCTTGTCTATGATTTTCATAGGCATTCCGTACGTTAAAGTGACACAAACATCTATCACACAAAAATTGCGCACATTTATGATTCGACAATTGCATGCTAACCAAACGTGAAAGATTCTTGATCCAAGCAAAGTGGAATCGTGGTTTGAAATTATCTAAATCGCCACCATCGTTATCATCTAGTTTGCTCCGACTCTCAATCATAAGCAGATGGATTACATTTTTCTCTGTTACATTTTTACTTAAATATAGCGGGATAATTATACTATTGGTCGACTCTTTCTTGCTTTGAAAAGTTTCCGATTCGATTCCATATACGTTAATACTCAAATTATTCAACTTCTCGAATTTTTCTACACTATGCAAGGTTACGTGGAATTTGATACCTGTGCAATCTAGCTCTGATATGTACCGTCGATAGCTGCGTGTTCTGGTTGCGTTGACGTCTACGGGGTGAAGATCTGCGGCAACAGACCACAGCAAACATCTATCATCGTCGTTTTGCACGTTGACCACCGCTTTCTTTCGCTGAATATCCTCAGGTAGCGGTGTGAATGTCGAGAGTCCACCGCGAAGAGGCTCGTATCGGTTGATGCAGATCACGGCATTTATGATCTCAATCATACTCCAACCAGAATCACGCTGCTCGAAATCCTCCACCATGGTTAGCAGAGGATTCGTTACATTATCGGTGAACCAGGTTTCCAAATCCGTTGATGGAAGAATCGTGGCGTTGCGTGTATTGAAGTTCTTAACTTCCACACTGATCTCATCGTTTTTGACGTTCTCAAATTTACACGAAACCCCCACATTCACCTTGATACTTCCTTCTTGGCGTAGCACATTTTTCAAACGTTGCATCGTTACCACCCCAGCGTCAGCCAAAAATCTTGCCAAATCTTTATGCTGAAGATTTGTCACGGCTCCGGTGCGTATGCGACACTTGAAGGCGCTCTCCATGTCATCCCATCGAACGCGATTATGAATATCATCGCCGATATTACCACCAACAATAGTTGCACGATGTCGTTCAAATTTCACCGCCCACGATTGAAGGAGTGAAATTATATGTTGCAATCGTTGTTTTTCACTCACACTCGGTTTAGATTGCGTTAAAATATTGTTCAAAAATCGGATATTTTGATGTGCAACGTCACGCCAGTGAATAAAAATATCTTCATTCACCTGTTCTGGTGGTAGTGTACACAGTAACTTGTATGCGTCCTCCATCATCTCAACGAGATTCATATACATAGCGTTGTCCATTTTTTTTTCTTCGTAGAATTTCACGGTCAAACTGGCACTAGACGATTGCTAACACCCACCCTAGGGTTTGGGGTTTTATATGCCCACATCCCCCCCATCCACCTTCCAAATACCATGAAAATTCAAGCTTTTCCAACCATTGGTCAAGGGGTTTTTTTTTTTTTTTTTCCATCTGGGAGGGTTGGCATCTTTGGTACCTCCGTACGAAAAAAATATTTTCCGAGTTTGTCATTGATCAGCCCCCTTCCAATATTGAGCATATTTCGGGTTTCTAGTTGGGTATAAAAGTGCGAGTTTGCATCGAGTTTTACACAATCCGCAACCAGTCGAAAGAGGAAAAATCACACAGAAATCGCAACAGCCAAATCGAAAGCAAGAAGTAAGTATCGTTATTCTTCGATATCATAGTTTTTTGTTTTTTTCTCTCTTTGAATTTCGATGGATATAGTTTGTAATTGATATCTCCTATTATCGGTTTGAGAAAAGAAGACAATTTTCAGTTTGTTTCGATCGGTGAAGAGCGGAAGATCATTGAATAGCGGGAAAAAGTATCAAGGCGAAGAAATAGACGGAAAAGAAGAATTTTAAAACTAAACACGTGAAAAAAAGGTATGTTGTGTTAGCATTGAATACTCAAATTTCAACAGATTCTAAGTTTCTAAACATAAGAATGTGATCAATCCAGATGAATCCAGCTCGCGTAAGAGTTTCACTGCGGGCGGCTCAGCTGCGACGGAGGGCCGAGTTGAGGATGCGATTCCTCCGGAACGCTCAGCATGTGTTGCGTATTTTGCGCCAGCAGAATGTGGATGAGCGCTTCGTGGTCGAAACGTCAAGCATACATTTCGAGATGATCGAGAGCATCACGAGGCAGTATGAAATAAATGATAATTGGGCAAGGCGTGCTGCCGCGACAGAAAATGTGACACAATCGGCCATCCAATGCCCGGATATAACATCTTCCATGCAAGAAGATGCGGAAGATTCGGATGCGGAGACGGTACATATTGATAGGGGGAGAAGTCGATCGCGATCGTTCGGTTCTGACACATCGAGATCGAGTCCGGAATCACCATCGTCGTCGAGGTCCTCATCTCCGGACATACCACCGCCGCCGGGGGTGATTCCACTCGAACAGATTGACATTCGCGAATATGGTTTTGAATTACCCGTTGCTAGGTAAGTACACGTAATTTTCATTACATGTCGTTCGGTTATTACAAAAAATACCTGTATGTTTCAGATGATATGCGTGAAGCTCGATGCACCCCGTTGTACATATACAGGGTGTTCCAGACCTCGCGACGAATATTTCACAGGGTAAATCTTGATCAAAAATGGGATCGAAATTTCCTCAGCCGATTTTTTTTCAAATGCATATCTTTTCCGTTATAATTAATTCAATTTCAGTCAATGACGCGCGGCTTACGAACGGCCGCACGTCGGTGTGCTTACCGCTCGGTTGTGTGCACTTTTTTTCGTGGCGACAATAGGGCGAGAGACGCGCACACAACCGAGCGGTGATTACACCGACAAACGGCCGTTTATAAGTCGCATGTCATTAGCTGCAATTAAAATAATTATAACGGAAAATCCATGCATCTCCGAAAAAATCGGCTGAGGGAATTTCGATCCCATTTTTGATCAAGATTTACCCTGTGAAATATTCGTCGCGAGGTCTGGAACACCCTGTATAGCTTAAGTTAAAATTAGATATATCTAATGTATACATGGTTTAAGTTAGTTTTAAGAAAAAAAATTGTCATTTTAGAATATAAGTTAGATTTAAGACATAACAAATAAACATATATATTATCAGATAATTTGCGTCATTGATTGCATATATATATAACACCCTGTCACTCTTCAAACATTTTCAGCTAGTATAATTCGTATATATACGCTAAGAATTAGATATTTCAGCCATCTTGGATCGATTGTCGGTAAGAAAAAAAAGATCGGTAATCGTTACCATGATTCGAAAGCGAATCGTTAGTGGCGCCATCGCAAGACGGAAAATTGCAGGAAAAAATTGCAGCCATCAGACTATCGGTAACTAAAGATCGGATCGTTACCATCGGACTATCGGTAACTAAAGATCGACAATCCATAGTGGCGCCATCGCATGACGACAAATCGCAACCATCAGATTGTTGGTAACAGGAAATCGTTACCATCAGACTATCGGTAACTAATGATCGGATCGTTACCATCGGACTATCGGTAACAATCGGTAGTGGCGCCATCGCACGACGGCAAATTGCAGCCATCCGATTGTCGGTAACAAAGATCGATGATCGTTACCATCAGACTGTCGGTAACTTACCCCGCACGGTCGGTAACTTACCATCACAACTCGGCCGCTAAAGAAGTTTTGATCCAGAACCCCCCTATTATATCTACTTCGGTGGGAAGTGAAAAAAAAAAAAAAAAAAAAAAAAAACTTTGCTTTATTCGAAACAGCAAGCAAGTATTACAAGCGAGACAAGATAAGAGACAACATTTATAGGCGATCAGACGAGCAAAAAGTGTGTCGAAAACGAATCACCTGTTTCAGGATCTTTCCGTGTTTGGTGGACGCAGTTTCTACGGTGAATTTGCGACTGAATAGGTTGCACAATTTTGCGCCATATCCGTTTCTGCCTCCCGTCGCCTTCTCCTCTTCATTGTCATAGTTAGAAGAGGTCAAAAGGCGCCCAAATATCATCGTAGGTACGTACAGCTTTTCCTCTTCGTGTACAACGACCGGTATACCTTGTCCGTTGTTCCATACAGATATGATGTTCTTTTCTCTGTATTAAAAAAGCGATATTAGACGATTTGGAAAACGAGAAATTACCGGTTTCTTCGCTACAACTTACGCATCGATGTCGATACGGATCGTGTCCATTTTCTGATCGCGCTGTTTGTTATCAGCGGCATTGACGAGAATTTCATCAAATATTTTATAGAGACCAGGAACGTATGATATTTCTCTTTGCACCATCATCTCACCATGTGGGTTGTAAACCCACATTAATTCCGACACAGGTTCAACAGAACCAATGTAAGTATCTGGACGAAGCAATATATGCTCGCGTTGTGATGTCTTCTGAAATATTCTCTCGATTGTTTTGTTCTTTGACGCCGCATCGCCGGCGCCATTTTCCATCACCGTACTCATATTTCATATATTACTCATATATTCTGTAACAGAAGATGAATTGGAATATAAATGTGTGAAAAACTGTGATGCGAAGCGAGAAAAAACAAAAGCAAATTCAATAAAGCAAACGAAAATTTTGTTAATAAGCGTCAAGGTTATTTGAAAATTATCAATTTATTTCCCTCTTTTATTTTCTCTGAGCCCAATTTTTTCACTCGGATATATTTGAATGAAAAATTTTTGTCTTACAGCGACAGAGTTCACCGCTCTTTGCGGCTTCCCTATGATCAATCCGCGGGTATTTTACGAGGGAGATATCGACGTCGGTGTAAAAAAACATAAAAAAAAAAAAGTTTTATAATCGTGGATGCATCCACGTATGAATTCTATCCGTACCTATACACAACTAATAAACTAGTTCATTCCGTCATTTTCTATTGATGTACCTGTATCCGGATGTTTTTACATGCTAACGTACATCTTTAGAGCACTGCCTTTTATATATGGATCGACAAATTCCAAATAATCTTTTTGTACGGAAATCAAAGTTTTGATTTAGTTAGTTTCCAGATAAAGGGAACATTTGATTTGTTTCTGTACAGCTATTTGTAATCATATGCACTATTTTGTACAAAAAATAAACTGCGAATTGATGTGAAATTAAACTTTGAATGAATTCTGAAAGGCTGACGCCGCATCCTAAATAGATGCCTAACTTCAGGGAGAAATGAAACACGCGTTACCTATATAGACGTGCGAGTGCATGAGAGATAGTTGAATAAAGGCCTGCCACGGCGGGAGCGAAATCGAACGCCCGGTAACGTTTTTCATTTTCTTTGAAGCCTACATTACATGAACACTCACCTGGACGGAGACTAACATGTATAGGTACACATAACCGGGAGTGAAGTATATAATACAGTCGACCCTCTCAATAAGGCCGGTAAACGCGGTAAGGGGAAGAGTTTTTCTGGGAATCCTAGTTCGCCCACTCCGAACCGTCGCGCTCGCCGGCGAAGTTTACACCGCAACTATTCTCAATAAGGCCGGCACCTCGTGCATATCTAAATACTGATTTTGCACTTAAAAGTATATGTAAAAAGCCAGTGCGTCGAGCGGCCTTATTGAGAATATTTTCGGATGAAATTCGAGCTCGCTTTATCTGCTAGAGAATGGGGGTACTGCTCGACGTGCTCACCTGGGGAAGCGGCCTTATTGGGATGGTCGACTGTATTAGACTGTGTCAAAAAAAAATCGATTTTTTTTTTTTTTTGTTTTTATCGGACGCCGAGAGAGGCCGATAGAATTTGTACATGCAATGGATCCAGATCGGTTCGAATGCCGCTCAGCGATGTGTACAGATGCGGACAACCGGGCTGTCTGTAATTGCGGTCAGAAGCGGGTGTTTCAGTGTGGGTAGCGGACGCGGATAGAGACCGATAGAATTTGTGTACGCAATTCCAGACAGGAGCTGATGTCTCGTTGTGAGTATCGGACGCTGATAGGGGCCAATAGAATTTGTGTACGCAATTCCAGACAGGAGCGGATATCTCGTTGTGGATATCGGACGCGGATAGAGGCCGATAGAATTTGTACATGCAATTGCGGATGGATCCAGACGGGTTCGGATGCCGCTCAACGATGCGCACAGATGCGAATAGACGGGCTTTCTGTAATTGCAGTCAGAAGCGAGTGGCTCGTTGTGAAGAGCGGATGCGGACAGATGCTGATAGAATTTGTACACGCTATTGCGGATAGATGCCGTAAAGCAGTCAGAATTCCAATTGATACGGTTTGAAATTCATAGTGATGCGTACATAAAGCTGATAGGAGCTGATAGAAATTTATTGTTGGGTCACTTGTGCAGATACAGCGGACAGAATTCCGTCAAGTTTCCATACATTTTGGTTTAATATTCTGTAGGTTTCTGATGGAATTTTAACCAGGGTAGAGCATGGACTGCGCATTCGGGCCGAAAATCGCTCGGTCCGTAGAGAGAGAGGGGTAACACACGCGGCCAAATCTGTTTCTTTCTAACCAACAACGTCAAATGCGTAGAAAGAGAGAGAGATTGGCCGCGTGTGTTACCCTTCTCTCTCACTTTTGGCGTTACCACAGGCAGTCACGGTGTAAGAATAAGAGGTGGGTCAACTGCCGTATACTCCCCGTGTAGAGCTCTGTGATTATTATGCGGCAGTACGGCGAAAATCCGCCAGGGGCCTCATGCGTCGGAAAGGGTGGGTAAACCCGTGGGGTAAACACGGTGTAAACAATAATGGCGTCGATCTAGCAGACAGTATTTGTATTATGAGTAATTACTTTGTTATTATCCCACACATTTATTATTGTGCATCCTTTTCGTGGTTTATTAGGTGTGGTCACCTTTTTTTTTTGCTGCGAAAGCTCACCGGTTTATTTGATTTTCAATAATACACTATCGCGATAGTCACATGAATTCATCGTACAATTATTTTCTTTTCGTGGCGTAACATATTTTTAGATGCATCACCACGTGAATAATAACATGCACTTGTCATCTTCGTCACACGTCAAACGTCAAACTTTTGTGGATACCGTGAATACTGTCTGCTAGATCAACGCCATTATTGTTTACACCGTGTTTACCTCCTTGTTTACCCACTCTTTCCGACGCATGAGGCCCCTGGCGGATTTTCGCCGTACTGCCGCATAATAATCACAGCGATTAGGGCCAGTGGAACCACCTCTTATTCTTACACCGTGCAGGCAGTATAGGGAATGCGCAGTCCATGCTCTATGTCTATGGGCAGATCAATGGAGTCCTAACCTATTCTAACCTTCGAGGATGCAATACTTGTGTCCTAACCTATTCTAACATTTGGGGTGCGATAACCGCCGACTGCGCGTTTCGTACTGGGTATGGTGTTGTGGTTTCGGATGAGCGACGGATCAATGGAGTCCTAACCTATTCTAACCTCCGAGGATGCAATACTAGTGTCCTAACCTATTCTAACATTTGGGGTGCAATAACCACCGACTGCGCGTTTCGTACTGGGTATGGTGTTGTGGTTTCGGATGAGCGACAGATCAATGGAGTCCTAACCTATTCTAACCTTCGAGGATGCAATACTTGTGTCCTAACATATTCTAACATAATCCATAGCAATTTAGCGATAATTGTCGAAAACAATGAAAAATGAAATTTATCAATAATTTTTATATTTTGAGTCTCTTAGTTCCGGGTCTTTTTTTCCGAGTCTTTTTTTTCCGGGTCTTTTTTTTCCGTGTCTTTTTTTTCCAAGTCTTTTTTTTCCGCCAACCATCTTCAGGATAATGGGTTGTAACCATCAGAGATACGTTTCATTTTATTTTCGAAAATCATTGTTATCATTATTTTATTTTATTTTTATCGTCGTTCGTTGGAAGGATTTTTTTTGTCTCACAATAAATTATTGAAGCACTGTAAAAAAGAAAATTGTTTTTTGTGTTTTAAAAATATTTAAAAACCCCTAAAAAAAAACACCCAGAAAAAATAATAATAATAAAAATAATAATAATAATAAAAAAAAAAAAAAAAAAAAAAAAAACAATAATAATAATAATTTTCGAAAATAAAATGAAACGTATCTCTGATGGTTACAACCCATTATCCTGAAGATACAATTCATTTACATTGAAAAAATTCTGGGAGCCACTATCCACCAAGTTTACGAAATAATTTTTTCTTAAATAAGCAAAATAAACATAAGGAAAATAGTTTCCACTTTCGACTGGGGGTCAAAATGATCGTCTCCGAAAGTAGAATTTTTGAGATTTTTTTCAAAAAAATCGAAGGTGTCGCACTGTTCGAAGTTTCGAAAAATCATGAATGAATAACGGTTCATGGAAAAAATCTGAAAAAATTCATGAGTGGGTATTAGAGTTGGAGTAACCGTAGAAAAAATTATGAACCAAATCAAAAATGGTGAGGGAAATTCATTGGTCGAGTTGGTATGGAATACCTCATATATACTATATATATATATAGATTGTAACAGCGATTCCCACGAGTTCGGGTATTACCCGCAGGAACTACGTTCTATTATCAAAAACAAAATTGGAACACCAACGCTGAACCTCCTCCGACTAGCAACGTAGATGTTGGGCGCCAGACTTCTGAGAGAAGTCCTCTCTCTCTCTCTCTCTCGTCGCAGCTAGCCTGTCGGTAGAGGGATATTCGTGGGGGCGAGAAATAAAAATACCAACACACAAGAAATATATTTAAATTGATTATTTATTGAGTAAAAAGAAAAAAAGAAAAAGATAACATTAATTTGTTCAGCCTGTTATCTGGCTTCGGCTTTCTCACCGCTAGTTTGTGTTTATAAATGAAATTAAAGAAAAGAATAAACTATAAGAAAGAAATAAATTAAATAAAGGACTCTACTTTATCAAAAAGACTCTACGCTAAATATCTCCAAAAATAATAATAATAACCGTGACTCTAAAATAATAACAGTTGATTAAACTAATAATAATAAAGCTAGAAAGAAAAGGTATCGTTGACAATTATCACAGAACAGTCCGGTAGTTAGCCTTCCTCACTACCACCAGCTGGAGATCCGGCTGTCAAGTCGATTTCGAGTACCTCACGCTCTATGCGAGGTCTCTAGTCTCCGACTGACAGCTGGTCGCTCTACGGCTAGGAGGGGAAGGGATTCGGAACCCAATAATTCCGTACTCAGCCACTAGAGCTCTCTGACACGCAGCAGTCTGCTGCGACGCGTGACGTCAGAGACCTCGGGCAATATGGCGCCGACTCTGGATGCACGAAATCCTGCGCAGCACGGTTAAAAACCGGCACGCGGATGCGCAGAGTCGACAGGCTCGGAGAACAACAACAAGTTCGAAACTTGCCGGCTCTCAACGACCATGCGGTACTATGATACGATAATATAAAGCGGGACTCTCGGGGTACTGGGGAAACAAAGAGCAATCCTTATCGATAACTCGAGACTCTGTAATTTATATGACTTTAGGAAAAGGATTTTATATGAATTTGGCTCTAAGTCGGAAAGATCCTACCTGATTTCTCACGTTAGCTCGGCCTCGTGTCCGACTCGTAGTCCGGGGATAGGCGAGGGTCGTGTATTAGCAAAAATCAGTTATAGTCCAGTCCAAAATCCAAAGTCGAAGTCCAATTAATAAAGCACGGGTCACTGATAACTAATATCACCAATTTAACCGATTCTACACTCCTCAAAACTCTACAAAACACTCTAAATAAACTCTCTCTCGACTCACTGTAATATTGGCACGTTACTTAATTCACGGCTAAACAATGAATGACGCTTCGTTTCCGCTTCGCTAATTGCTTATCCTCGCCGTTCGTCCTGTTAGCGTTAGCCGTTATCGATAGACCAATCCGCTGATCTACGATCGATATGGCTGCGCTAGGACGAAGGGCGGCAGATATTCAAATTAGCTATACCGACTCGGTACTCTAGGAAATGTGTACGCTCGTTTTAGCTGGTATGGAGGAGGTCCGAACGTTTGCCACGTTACAAGATATAGGTATGTAATATTGTAGATATATATATGTACAAGCATGTATATAAACATATCAGTTAGCTTAGCTATGCGGCCCAAAAAAGGTGACAAAAAACGTTACAACGCTTTTTTTTAAAGAGGAATATCGTTACACGCCCCCTCAATAAAGTCTCTTTTTCTCTAATTAATTTTTTTGTTTTATTGCGCCCCCTGATTATTGGCGCGGCGTGAAGCACCTTCTAGCCTTTGTACTTAGTTATAGTTGCAGGCTCATCTTTCTTGAAAATTTCACAAATTTTTCTCTAGCCAATGGTTTGGTTATTGTCTACTACTTGCTCTTCTGATTTGACGTACTTTGAGATTATTGACCCTGCCTCTATATTTTGTTGAGTATAATTAAATTTGATATCAACATGCTTTATACAACGCAAGCATGTTTTTCCCGCTTTTTGATGCCTTTGTATAGGACCTAAAGTAGTACTTTTAGGTCCTATACAGAGGCATCAAATAGCGAGAAAAATATGCTTGCGTTGTATAAAGTATCGTGTGCACCATGGAGGTGGGCCTTTTAACGCCTCGCACGATGTTTTCAGTACTCGTCTTCGCCTCGCACGCTTCGCGCGCTCGTCTACGACTCGTACTTAAAACATCGCACTCGGCCTTAAAAGTTTCACTTTACGACCTTGGTGCACAATGTACTATTACACGCTTGTTGTTTTCAGGATTATTCCCTAAATTTATTGCTGCTTGGTTGTCGACATTTACAACAACCGGATCTATTACTACTACTTGGAAATCCTTTAGAATTTTTAATAGCCAGCTCGCTTCAACGACAGCTGAACTTAACGCTATGCACTCAGCTTCGGTAGAAGACAAACTGACCGTTTGCTGTTTTTTCGACGACCATGCAACTGTACATTCAAATAATTCAACCCAAAACCTGATGTTGACTTTCTGTCATTCACATCATTTCCCCAATCGGAGTCCACATATCCATACAATACATTATCACTTGAATTTCTCTTATAAACTAATTTCATTTGCAATGTGCCCTTAACGTATCTCAATACTCTTTTTAAAGCTGTGTATAATGCGCTATTGGCATATCTTTGGTACCTGCTTAAGTATGACACACTAGTGCATAAGTCTGGCCGAGTGCCCAAAGCTGCACACATGAGACAACCTATTATTTGTCTACACCTTAATTCTAAATCTTCATCACAAGCCTCCGGTTTAACAATAGACCAGGCAACGGGGAAAAAATCACCAAGAAATTCTTAGAAGGTAGGGAATAGTTATATCGTATAGAAGACGAAATTCTAAGACCTCCCACGTTTTTTGAAGGATCCTAAAAGTGGCAGATTTTCTGCCACAAGCCCTCAAAGTCCGAAATTTGCGATATTTCGTGTTTTTTCGATCTAGTCACTCAGGTGTTGATCCTAGACAAAAAAGTTAAGCGGGCGCGTTGTAGGCCATAAAAAAACCTATAATTTGAGACATTGTACGTTCGAATCCGTTTATTAGTTATTGCGAAAATAACAAAAAAATAATTTTTTTTATTTTTGCAATAACTATTGCAAAAACAACTCTTTCTTGTTTTTTTTAGTTTCAACAGATAGCCCTTATGATAACGAAAACAACGATATGCCTGTGCGCGCTGTACGCTAATTATTTGCTAAGAAACGTTCGAGTGTTTATTAAAACGTTTTAAGTTAACAATGGCTGGATTACGTCAAAAACGACTGTATCGACTCAAATCAAATGGGAAGTTACTTGGAAGACTCTACAGTTTGTCCCCTTTTAATTTCCGGCGAATTAGTTGATGGTAACATCCCGATTTTTACCGTCAAAAAAGAGGTAATTTTCAGGTTATAAACAATTAGAGCTGGAGCCTCCGATATGAGTTGTACGAACTTCTTTCCTTGACAACTCAAAACCGGCATTTTTTGGCAAATTTGAAAAAAAAAAAAAAATTATCCTATGACCAATAGGAGCCGAGTTCGCTTTTTTTTTTTGGAAAATCACTGTGACTTTGTTTATAACAATTAAGAATTCAATCAAGCGGTATTCGATAGTTGATAAGTTATATTTGATGTTACCGATAATGTTTTTTGTGAATTAGTAACGCAAATTGCTTAAAACAGTTATGAAAGTGAAGCGGCGTCTATGACCATGAAAGTGGTGGGGGGAAGGCGCCTCGCTGATCTCGCGATTTCGCGCGCTCAGAAACCGATCGCCCGACTTCAAAATCACTTCGCGTTGAAAATTTGTCGTATCTCCGTTAATTATGAACGAATTTTGACCTTTTTTTTTAATCTGGGGTAACTCGTCATGATAATAACAATTGCCACACTGGTTTTGACGAAATCATGCACCAATTTGTTGTAAACAACTGTTACTGCAAATTAACTCCTTTTTCGTATATTATCTCGAGTGCCATAGGTACTAGCGAAAAAAGAATCCAATAAAAGGTCTGCGCTTTTTGAAAATATACAATTTGGCATTCTTCACTTTTTTCGCTGGAACCGATGTTTAGCTGACGTAAAATTGTCATCTGTATTTGTGTGTAATAGTTAGATTTATAATCATTTTATACGTGGACTTCGAGAAATATTTTCTTTTATATTTTAAAACATGCAAGTGAACTCATAGAATATTACATATATTACATACATTACATACATTACATACTACATTACATATAGTATAACTTTAAAATATACCTTGAACAATTGAGAACTCTGATTGATCAATTAAAACATTAATCTACAATGGTTTTTCTTTTTTTAGCAGGTTGCGATAATTCATCAGCTTCTGAATCAATTAATATGCTATCTAGTAATTGATCAGAAGACTTAGCATCGAGCACACTCTCTGATTCATTTGTGTTCAATAACTCCTCTATGGCAGCAATATTACTAGTATTCGTACAACTCTCCCCTTGACAATGCGCACCCACTTTGAGCATTTCAACCCGTGTTTGCGACAACCGCAAGATTTCGCGCAACCTTTCTCGCAACGACAAAAAATCATTTTTGTGATATCCTCCGGTATTAAAGGATCTTTGGAGTACACTGCTCTAAAATCGTTATCATTCTTCTCCCAACCATGCTCAATGGGATCTAATGAATTGCCTAGCCATGCCTGAACTTGCAAATAAGTCCTGAGGCAATGTTGAGCAGCTGCACCTTGTGTTGGAGGTATATTTTCTAACTTGAACGCAGACTTTATCGACGATTTTTCGAACTGATAAAATCTGACTTCGTTTAAAGATTTGTCTAATTTTTGTTTCTTTTCTTGTATTTTGTCAGCCTTAGTAGAATACATCGCCTTTATGATTTTTGATCCGTTGTCAATAACTTCGTCGTAATTAGCAGGGTATGTATAAAAAGATGTAGCAAGTTTAATCAATTCTTCACTTTCGAAACATTGCAATATTTTGTTTTTTCCAGTATTAAAAAATGCTGAAGTAGTGTCACAACCAGTAAAACTATATAAAAATGCTACTATTTCTTTCAATTGTTCATATTTAAAACTATTGCAGGTGAAATACTGTATTGGTGTTTTGCCGGTAGTAATTTTTTGAAAAACTATATTTGACTGTTCCTTTGCTAATTGTGACAAAATTATCAACAAGTCGGTATCATTTCCAACTATGATGACGTTGTAGTCATCACATTTAGCTGCCTGCAGTGCTGACTGCACGATTAAAACATCAGCGTCTTCGTTGGCATGTTTAGTGCGATAACCTGCCTCGTTTAATTGAGAAGTTAACAATTTGATGAGATGAGATTTGTTTTTATTGTTTGATAAAAATTCGGTTGGTTTTAACTCTATCTTCGTAGCAGTCGTAAAGCGAATCTCACGGCCTTGACACGTATTCTGCCTACGAAGCCGCTCTGCACTTTTTGTGCCTTCTTGATCATAGCCATCAAATACAATAACACTGTTAGTGACAAATTTTTTTTTCACATAATTTACGTATTTATCTAATATGATCGCCACCGTATCATTTTTTCGCCACGTGATTTGATGTAAAAGAAAACCGCCGTCAACGATATGCATGAAAGGCGGCTGTAGTGGGCACGATAGAGTGTGATTGTAATTATCCGCGAATGCGCTCTTATTCGTCTTTCTCATTCCATTTTCGTCAAAAAGAGATAACGGGTATGGAGCCAACTCGAAACACAAGTAGGATTGCATATTTTTGTCTTTGCCTAATTGAAGAGAAATTCTCTGAAATATTAGTAACGGTTGTGCTGTGGTAGTTATATTATTAACTGTCAATTGCGAAGTCATTGCGCTCAAGGGTGAAACCTTCTCTTTTCTTTTAAATTTCACGGTGTTGTATGTTTTACCGAAATTACCGCGTACTAAATTAACACCAACGTCATAGGCTTTGTGGCAGTTAATTGTACTGTTTCCTACAAGGCCAGAATAAATCGAATGAATATTTTCAGACACTGGGAATGGATCGTGCTCGTTGTAAAATTCCATCAACAATTTGAGATCAGATGCATCTCTGTTCATTCGACTATGCCCGCTATCCGCGTGTTGTTCGCTATTTTCGTATGTAGTGGAACAGAAGTTTTCCATCTCCATACATACTTCTATTAAAATAATGCTGCAAGCGATCCACATCGCAATGGTACTCTCGCTGATACCTCGACCATGTGTTAAACCACCAGCAACCTTCAAGGATCGCATAAGTACTTGCTCAATCGCCATATCGCTCCAAACGCCGCTCCAATATTTATTGGAACGTCTAATTGCGAAACAACCTTCTTTTGCAAATTGATTGAAATCCTTTGGAGATAATTTTTTTCGCAATTGGAACATATCTTGCAAATATAAATGCGCCGTTTTCGCATAGTGATTGTGGCCACTTGAATGAAAGAATGGTAACATTTGCTTGACACATTCCAAATGCAGTTCAAAATTTGCGGACCGCTCTGCATGATAGTAATTCAAAACTATAATAACTAATCGCAAATATTGAACATATAGCTCAGCCGTTGGCCCATTTTCTTTCAAAAGTTCCAACTGCTTATCGAATTTGATTTTTATTGATACGAATAACGAGTCTTCAGACAAGTTAATATCCCTCAAATTTTCATTCTTTGACAGATCATCTAGATATTTCAACTCTTTCCCATCAAAATCGCATTTATCAATGACTAAGCCACCAATGGCCGCGAAGTTAAGTATATGACCTCTGATCGCACGCGAAAAAGCATGTCCGGCCATAATTTTGTCGACAGATCCCTCTGCGAACACCAAGGTGAATGCTTCTTTCAAGCCGCTACCTTCCATAAAATATCCAATCGATCCTAAGAATGACATTAACAAATGAAACCCACCTAATCTCAAAAGAACACTACGGATATCGCATGGATCATTATTCGGATCGATTGAATCTATCAATTCTCGTGCTTTCAAATACAGAGGTTGATCGAACGTCACGAATATGTACTCTTGCTTGTTAGCCTGACCGTGAAATACAGCTTCAATAAGCACCGTAAAAATTGTATCATAATCGCTAGGAGGCGCATTTGCAAATTTTAACGGGATAATTCTCGATACGGAATATTCAGTAATAGGAGAATATGTTTCTCTAAATCCATGCCAACCTTTTGTAGTCAAAGGTGACTTATTTTTTGCAAAAAGCCATAGAAAATCTAGTCCCGAAAAGGCGAATTTACCATTACTACAATAATCTAGTTCTTCAACGCGTATATTTTTTAAACCCGACAGTTGATTTTCGAATTGTTTTATTTCCAAAAACGGAAACGAGTTGGCCAAATCTGCTGCACGTGGTAGTTTTTGTAATCTTGGAATACTTTGATCAGTTGTTACAGCCGAGGAAGGTGTTACGCATAAAATACCACCCATTGCGTGAAATGTATTCCGACCATCAACAGTAACTGAATTATGATCGGCATTATCGAATATGCATTGAACAAAAGATTCCGTAGATATTTTATAGTTGGCTGGATATTTAACAATAGATGCTTCAAACAGAGTGGTTTCGTGATAAGATGCACATAAACCTAAGTTTGCAAGGCTGTCTATCAGAGTTCTAGATGCATGTTTCCTATGCATCATAGATGAAAGTCCCAATAAAATGGAGGATGTGAACGATTTCGGTCTAATTAAGGTAATAATTATGTGGGCGACCGTTAAAATTCGGTTTCTCCATTTTTTAATATTAGCTTCTGTCTCAAGCTTCTTATGAGTTAAAACAAGAACCTCTAAATACTTTAGTAATGTAGGGGGTATTTCAGTTTCTACATCGGCGGTAAAAGTACTAGGAGCTGTATAACTCGAGGTATCGTAATGGGAATCACGAACATCTTGCAACGTGATGTGTGCGGCTGCCGCACTTATACGTAATCTCTCTTCTTTTTTATTAGATCTCTTATTTTCGTACCACCTATCGTCGATTTCATTGTCTTGTGAACTTAGAAAGCATACATGTAAATCTCTTCTGAATGAATAAATTATGATTTCATCACCAAAATGTGATTCAAGATGTTTCCTAATGCAACTGAAATCAGGTATTTTTCCATCGTAATTGCTTAAAATTTCTTTTATAGAAAATTGACACTCGCTTTTGTTCTCAACAATATTTTCTATAATGAAAGATACGACCGCAGTCATAGAATCTGTTAATGGACGGCCCGTTCGATTACAACTTTTATAACTGTAAAATTTTGATAAACATTGCGCATGATAACGTGATTTTAGATTGTCAAAATCAGTGTTGATGGAAATCAATCGCGCACGAATAGCCTGTTCTTTCTGACTCAAAGTCTTATCTTTCGTTTCTTGCAGCATAGACCGTATCGTTTCTATATTTGAAATAGTGCTCATTTTAGTGATTCCATTTTTCTTTTGTGCTCCGCAAATGAAGCAAACCTTGTCATATTCAAACGAGCGCGAGTCTTTAAAAGCTTGTCTATGAGCCGCATTGATCGCAGATTTTTCCTCACATGCTTTTTGAATATTACTGGCAGTTGTATACCAAACGTAACACTTATGGTGAATTTCTAACTTATATAAACCCAGGAGACAAATATGCTTTTCATCTTTTCTTTTACGACTGGCCTCAATAAACGTTGTCAAGGCTTTCTCACCAAGAATTCTTGTACTACTTGTCGTTAATTTTTCATTACAAACAATACAAATTTTGTCCGCTGGCAGACTAGCTTCGTGTTCAGGTTCACTTGGGTCGGGTGGGATCGTTTTATCCATTTTTGGATAGTTGTAGAAGCACTATTTTTTGTAGTACATGGACACTGTAAAGTACACATTTGACAGCGTGAAACATCAAAAAAAATATTGAAATAGTCAACGAAAATTGTAATTATTTTACTTACAACATTACGTGAAAAATTATGTGTCGTGAACAATTGCAGCTAGCGTGTGAGTGTCGCTTTGATTAATACAATAATGCACTCAGACGGTTTTCGACAGAAACTGCAAAATATAGGTACATGATTGTGGGTCTTATTCATGGTATTTTTAAAATTTCCTGTAGACAAAGTGAAAAAAGTTTGCAAATAAATTCTAAAAAAAGTACGCGAAACTTTTAGTCTGTAGGTCAACTCAAAGTACTGCCTACAGGGTAATGAAATTTGGCATACGTCTTCAATACAGGGTTAAAGGTTTTTTTGTTCCAAAAAATCGCTCAATTTTTTTGTGGAATACCTATGACTACAGGAAAGATGTGTACCAAATTTCAAATTTTTCGAAGCACTATCAAGGTAGGGAAAAAAAATAATGCAGTGGCCAGAATATCCATGTGAATCAAACGAAAAAATTCGCTGCCTTATAGGTAGTACTTTCAGTTGACCTACAGACTCCAAGTTTCGCGTACTTTTTTTATAATTTATTTGCAATTCTTTTTTCACCCTGTCCGCAGAAAATTTTAAAAACACCCTAAATAATGGACCACCCTAAGGTACATATACTATTGAAATGTGAAATTCAAATAGCTATCATTTTGAACAAACATATTAGGTATTATACTTACATCAATGTGTCCACATGTGTAGAATAAACGATTCATAATTAATGATAGCTAAAAGTTTACTCCAAATATTCACTTGATTTGAGCGAGAATCGTATCCGAACTAGGATCTATTTTGATGACAAAGAATTTCACTATTGTCACCACAATTATTTGTGAATATAATGATATAATAATAATAATATCTGAGCGACGCTACTAAGCAACTGCAGCCATTGAAAAACAAAAAAGAAAAACCATTAAAGATTAATGTTTTAATTGATCAATCAGAGTTCTCAATTGTTCAATGTATATTTTAAAGTTATACTATATGTAATGTAGTATGTAATGTATGTAATGTATGTAATATATGTAATATTCTATGAGTTCACTTGCATGTTTTAAAATATAAAAGAAAATATTTCTCGAAGTCCACGTATAAAATGATTATAAATCTAACTATTACACACAAATACAGATGACAATTTTACGTCAGCTAAACATCGGTTCCAGCGGAAAAAGTGAAGAATGCCAAATTGTATATTTTCAAAAAGCGCAGACCTTTTATTGGATTCTTTTTTCGCTAGTACCTATGGCACTCGAGATAATATACGAAAAAGGAGTTAATTTGCAGTAACAGTTGTTTACAACAAATTGGTGCATGATTTCGTCAAAACCAGTGTGGCAATTGTTATTATCATGACGAGTTACCCCAGATTAAGAAAAAAAAAGGTCAAAATTCGTTCATAATTAACGGAGATACGACAAATTTTCAACGCGAAGTGATTTTGAAGTCGGGCGATCGGTTTCTGAGCGCGCGAAATCGCGAGATCAGCGAGGCGCCTTCCCCCCACCACTTTCATGGTCATAGACGCCGCTTCACTTTCATAACTGTTTTAAGCAAATTGCGTTACTAATTCACAAAAACCATTATCGGTAACATCAAATATAACTTATCAACTATCGAATACCGCTTGATTGAATTCTTAATTGTTATAAACAAAGTCACAGTGATTTTCCAAAAAAAAAAAGCGAACTCGGCTCCTATTGGTCATAGGATAATTTTTTTTTTTTTTCAAATTTGCCAAAAAATGCCGGTTTTGAGTTGTCAAGGAAAGAAGTTCGTACAACTCATATCGGAGGCTCCAGCTCTAATTGTTTATAACCTGAAAATTACCTCTTTTTTGACGGTAAAAATCGGGATGTTACCATCAACTAATTCGCCGGAAATTAAAAGGGGACAAACTGTAGAGTCTTCCAAGTAACTTCCCATTTGATTTGAGTCGATACAGTCGTTTTTGACGTAATCCAGCCATTGTTAACTTAAAACGTTTTAATAAACACTCGAACGTTTCTTAGCAAATAATTAGCGTACAGCGCGCACAGGCATATCGTTGTTTTCGTTATCATAAGGGCTATCTGTTGAAACTAAAAAAAACAAGAAAGAGTTGTTTTTGCAATAGTTATTGCAAAAATAAAAAAAATTATTTTTTTGTTATTTTCGCAATAACTAATAAACGGATTCGAACGTACAATGTCTCAAATTATAGGTTTTTTTATGGCCTACAACGCGCCCGCTTAACTTTTTTGTCTAGGATCAACACCTGAGTGACTAGATCGAAAAAACACGAAATATCGCAAATTTCGGACTTTGAGGGCTTGTGGCAGAAAATCTGCCACTTTTAGGATCCTTCAAAAAACGTGGGAGGTCTTAGAATTTCGTCTTCTATACGATATAACTATTCCCTACCTTCTAAGAATTTCTTGGTGATTTTTTCCCCGTTGCCTGGTCTACAAATTGGAACTTGTGTTTCATCGGAGTATTCATTGGTTTACATTCCTCCATGCCAAACTTATTTAACACTTGTTTCAAGTAGATACCTTGACTTAATTCAGTAATGCCTTCTTTGATGTTTTGATTTACTCGTATTGTTAAATAATTTGATACCATTCCCATATCCTTCATGTGAAATGTTTTACTCAAGTATTTTTTTATATCACAGACTTCATCATTGCTTGACCCAAATATTAAAATATCATCTACAAATAACAATAGAAACATCTTACTTTGCGAATTACATTTAGTATACAAACAATAGTAGATTACGTAACTAACCTTCTTATTTTCTGGTTTAGGTACTACAGTCCATGTGTTATTGTCACGCAATACCTTTAATTCACTGTTCATGGCTTCGCGCCATTTATCGGAGTCAACGCTATTTATTGCCTCGTTATACGTGGCTGGTTCTTCTAGTAGGGGAGCCCAGAATGCTAAATGGGGATTTACTCGAGCGTCGTAGAAACTTATTGGATTCGAAAGATTAGATGGTAGAAAGAAAAAAAGGTTATATAATGTACATCCTTTCAGCGGTGGGGGAAGCGTATACATTTTCTCAAAAATGTTTGAAAAAAAACAGTCACATGGAAATACTCAAGCGCGTCAGATATTGATAGTGTATACGCCCCACGTATCTCTGATATTGGGAGTATGTTAATCTGCAGCTTTGCATGGTGGGGGTGGCTGTACGGAAGGGTTGAAAATGGGAAAAAAAAAATTTGCTCGAGCGCATCAGATTTTCGGAGGGGATGTTAAGTAAACCTGAAAGAAGCTCCCATTCAAAAGACTGACGATTCGGACATGACGCAGGCTCATGGCGGCTTCTTGATAATGCAAAAAAAAAAATCGCCATTTCGAAATACTCGAGCGCGTCAGATTTTTATACAGGTGATTCAGCTTGATGTCCTAGTCGTGTTGACCCATAATCTGACGATTATTTAGAGGGATTTTTTTAGTCTGACGAATTTAAAAGAAAAAAAATTTTTTTTTTTGTTTAATTACTAAATGTGACAAATAAAAAGCATGGAAAATAGCATGCAAATGAGAAAATCTATTTCTTTCGATTGTGATACAGAAAAAAATGGTGAAATATTAATATTAATTAATAATAATAATATTAATATCAATAATAATAATAATATTAATATTAATAATAATAATAATAATAATATTAATGCCACGGAGGAGTGTAGCAGCTAGGATGTCGTCATGGCGACGGAAAGTAGTGTGGGGACGGTGCGGGAGAGTATGAGATCGAGAGAAAGTGAAAGGGAAATAGAGGCGCGGAGTGGGGAATACATGCTTCACTGCAGCTGCACGCACTAAACTTTTCCCTGACGATTCATGCTACTTCGGCTTGTGGAAATCAGCAGATTATATTTTTTCCGTTATTCTTGAATTATTACCTTCAAAATAAAAAAAATTCGACCGCGCTCGAGAATGTCAAGGTGACGTTTTTTTTTTTTTTTTTGCAAGTTTGTGACCTTTCCACTCCCTTACGTCACGCTTAAATCGTCAGATTATTGAACTGCACACTTTTCAGCATGTAATTGACCCACCTTACCTTAATCTGACGCGCTCGAGTATTTCTAACGATCGATTTTTTTTTACTATTCTGATCGGCTGCCCTAGACGCGGGTTCCTAGATTAAGGGCTAATATATGGTGGAAGTACTCAACAGGGTCCAAGGTATCCCCCTATATGTTAATCTGTCACGCTCGAGTAAATCCCGAAATCCCCTATTGGGCTCCCCTACTATTCTGATATACTAATAAAACCTGTTTCATACTTGATATTGTGTTCTCTTATTCGGAAAGGGGGGAAGGATATATATATATTAGGGTGGTCAAAAAAAAAACATTTTTTTGTTTTTTTTAAAGTCTTATCATCTCAAAAGTTTCGTTTGGGTATAAAACAAATTCTCCTAAAAGGGCAGCTCGATATCTCAACTCTACGAGGAGCTCAACGATTTTCCGTTTTCCCATCTAAATAACACATGAAAAATTTATTTTTTCGTTTTTTCTGCATAAAACTCCGAAAAAAAATGTTATTTCAATTTTGATGCACATATTCTTGTAGGGAATTCAATTCTCTACAAAAAAGGTCTCATAAGGTTTTCTTGTAATCTCAATAGTAGTAGGGGAGCCCAAAATGGGATTTCGGGATTTACTCGAGCGCGGCAGATTAACATATAGGGGGATACCTTGGACCCTGCTGAGTACCTCCACCAAATATTAGCCCTTGATATAGGAACCCGCGGCTAGGGCAGCCGATCAGAATAGTAAAAAAAAATCGATTGTTCGAAATACTCGAGCGCGTCAGATTAAGGCAAGGTGGGTTAATTACATGCTGAAAAGTGTGCAGTTCAATAATCTGACGATTTGAGCGTGACCTCAGGGAGTGGGAAGGTCACAAACTTGTAAAAAAAAAAACGTTACCTTGACATTCTCGAGCGCGGTCAAATTTTTTTTTATTTTGAAGGAAATAATTCAAGAATAACGGAAAACATATAATCTGCCGATTTCCACAAGCCGAAGTATCACAAATCGCCCGAAAAGTATAGTGCGTGCAGCTGCAGCGAGACATGTATTCCTCACTCCGCGCCTCTATTTCCCTTTCACTTTTTCTCGATCTCGTACTCTCTCGCACCGTCCCCACACTACTTTCCGTCGCCATGACGACATCCCAGCTGCTTCACTACTCCGTGGCATTAATATTATTATTAATAAATAATAATGTTATTAATAATATTAATATTAATATTAATAAATAATGATATTATTAATCATATTAATATTAATATTAATATTAATATTATTAATCAATATTAATATTTCACCATTTTTTTTCTGTATCACAATTGAAAGAAATAGATTTTACTTCACTCAGTGTGATTTTGGACGTTTTACCCACGCTTCGCGTAGCTAAAACCCCCATTTTCACACCACCTAAAGTAAAATTTTGTACAATAGTCGACGGAGAAACTTCTTCCGATCTCGTGTGATTGCAAAACTCGCCTTCGGCTCGTGCTGCAACCTCACACTCGTCAGAAAAAGTTTTACCGCACTCGTATTGTAATTTGTAATGTACTATTCTTATTTGCATGCTATTTTCCATGCTTTTGATTTATCACATTTAGTAATTGAAAAAATAAAAATCAAATTTTTACATTTAAATTTGTCACATTTATGCCCGGTTTCACCAACGTCGAATAACTTTATTCATCGATTAAACTCTTATTCATTGAAAACAAAAGACTATTTTACATTGTATTTGCCACTTTTATTCGATGAATAGCGTTATTCTATAAATAAGAAGTTATTCGACGTTGGTGAAACCGGGCATTAGTAATTAAAAAAAAAATTAAATTTTTTTTTTTTTAATTCGTCAGACTAAGAAAATCCCTACAGATAATCGTCAGATTATGGGTCAACATGACTAGGACATCAAGCTGAATCACCTGTATAAAAATCTGACGCGCTCGAGTATTTCAAAATGGCGATTTTTTTTTTGCATTATCAAGAAGCCGCCATGAGCCTGCGTCATGTCCGAATCGTCAGTCTTTTGAATGGGAGCTTCTGTCGGATTCACTTAAGATCCCCTCTGAAAATCTGACGCGCTCGAGTAAATTTTTTTTTTTCCCATTTTCAACCCTTCCGTACGGCCACCCCCACCATGCAAACCGGCAGATTAACATACTTCCAATATCAGCGACACGTGGCGCGTATACACTATCAATATCTGACGCGCTCGAGTATTTCCATGTCACTGTTTTTTTTTACATTTTTGAGAACCTGTAGACGCTTCCCCCACCGCTGAAAGGGTGTACATTATATGACCTTTTTTTCTTTCTACCATCTAATCTTCCAAATCCAATAGGTTTTTACGACGCTCGAGTAAATCCCCATTTAGCACGCTGGGCTCCCCTACTATAGGTTAAAAGTTATCAGGCTTTAAACCGGCCCTGCAACTCAATTAAATTTAACCAGATATAATTTCAGAACGATTTTCAAATTTCTTCAAATGTGAAATGATTTCTAACTGTCTAAAAATAATCTTTAACTGTCGCAAATATTTATTCATACAATCACAAATTCACAGTCTACTTATGGATTAGTAATTACAATATTTTTAAAATCATATTACGCTTTTAATTATAAATAATTATTTTTGTTACAATTAGGATATTTTTTTTCTACGATCAGCAACTACTTGTAACAGGACTAATAAATTTGGCCCCAAAAATGAAGAGCAAAAACAATATCTGTTACAAGTAGTTGCTGATCATAGAAAAAAATATCCTAATTGTAACAAAAATAATTATTTATAATTAAAAGCGTAATATTATTTTAAAAATATTGTAATTACTAATCCATAAGTAGACTGTGAATTTGTGATTGTATGTATAAATATTTGAGACAGTTAAAGATTATTTTTAGACAGTTAGAAATCATTCCAGATTTGAAGAAATTTGAAAATCGTTCTGAAATTATATCTAGTTAAATTTAATTGAGTTGCAGGGGTTTAAAGTCTGATAACTTTTAACCTGTTGAGATTACAAGAAAACCTTATGAGACCTTTTTTGTAGAGAATTGAATTCCCTACAAGAATATGTGCATCAAAATTGGAATAACATTTTTTTTCGGAGTTTTATGCAGAAAAAACGAAAAAATAAATTTTTCCTGTGTTATTTCGATGAGAAAACGGAAAATCGTTGAGCTCCTCGTAGAGTTGAGATATCGAGCTGCCCTTTTAGGAGAATTTGTTTTATACCTAAACGAAACTTTTGAGATGATAAGGAAAAAACTTTTTATTTTTAGACCACCCTAATATATATATTAGGGCTAATCATTTTGGGGTCATATTTTTTGATTTGCCCTCGCACCCCTCAAAATGTGAGTGTATGAGGTCAGTATCAGTACCTATCAATATGACCACGGTGCGATTTTTTTTGGCGTGGCCCATTGCAAAAGTATTTTTCCCATTTAAATAACACGGGAAATGTTTTTTTTTTTTATTTGGGATTTTATTTCGTTCTAACGAATCATCGTGTTGTAAAAATCAATACATATTCTTGTACGAAATTGAACGATCTCCAAAAAAGGTCTGATACGATTTTTCGTTAGGTCGAAAAAAAAGTCGTCAAATACCGTTTGAGGTCGAACTTTAACCTTCAATAACTTTCAAACGAGTGGACTTAGCGAAAAATCATATCAGACCTTTTTTGGAGATCGTTTAATTTCCTACAAGAATATGTATTGATTTTTACAACGCGATGATTCGTTAGATTGGAATAAAATTTCAAATAAAAAAAAAAAAAAACATTTCCCGTGTTATTTGAATGGGAAAAATACTTTTGCAATGGGCCACGCCAAAAAAAATCGCACCGTGGTCATATTGATAGGTACTACTACTGACCTCATACACACACATTTTGAGGGGTGCGAGGGGAAATCAAAAAATATCACCCCAAAATGATTAGCCCTAATATATATATATATATATTGTGACGTTGCAGATTAGCTGCCGTCACTAGAGCCCTTCTGGCACATATTTTGTTAGTAATACCGAGAGAGAGAGAGAATATCGCCGTCTAGACCCTCGGGATACAAGTGACACACCTGTTTTATAAGCAATAGAATTAGACTAATTTGAAGAATTTTTCTGTTAATGTACCGCGAGAGAAAGAGAGAGAGAGAGAGCAGATGCAGAAGATGACGATTTCCGAACTTCCGCTACGAGAACTTCCGCTCCGGAGATGCTACCGACGGTATGCAGTCCAGTACGGCGCCGTGCTCAGGATAGTACCGCAACATCTACGGGGAGGGATGTAGGCCTTGGAGAATTATCGCTAAGGAGTGAACAGGGTCCCCATAAGACCTCCTGCCAGCCGATGCATCTTGTCACCCAGCATCTGACTGTTACGTCGAGTGCAGTCAGCTTATATCGCCCGATCCAGCAATCAGAAGACAACGTCACGCAGAGTCCATACCTGGACGAGTGACGTAACGTATCGCCAGAGGACATCCTACGTAAGAGTGGACGAGTATCGCTTCCTACATGCTCTGTCAGGTCACGAAGAGGTGGTGACTCAGATGGGACACCTAGACCTGGCAGAAGTCTACAGTAGGTCATCTATCGCAGAGATTGCCGCTGTGGAGGACATCCCGAGGGATTGGTATCGCCTGGATCGGAAAAGCTCAACGAGAACCAAGGTCACACCCTCCCGCCACCCATCTCGCAGCTGAGATACCGCAGAACGGTGGTTCTGTCGCTGTGAAGCGCGCGGAGAAACGCCTGACACCCGGCAATAAGATCACGCTTCATTCTGGTCAATTGACAAGTTGACTGTTCGAACGTTGTCACTCGCAGGACCAATAAGGTAATTAGGAGGTCCTGATAGGTCCCCCACCTGGACCTACCTCACTGGGAGCCAGCTCGCCAAATTGTCTGCGGAGAATCATCACTTCTACGTTCAGCTATCGCAGTAATCGGACGTGCCTAACTCTCGCTCTCTCGCATTAGACCATTATTAGTTTTCGCTCTTAGAGTAATCCGTTAGTTAAATTAAAGTTAATAAGTGTGTGCCAAAAGCAGCTCTACGCTAAGGTAAGGTCTTTATGATCACTACTTGCTAGAAACATCCACAAAAGCTACCGCTGAACTCTTATTTGATCGCTTCATACTCTATTTCTTTTATATACCGCGAGCCTACGGGCTACGCAAGTAACGTTCAGTTCGAAGAATTCAGCAAAAGCACTTTATAATTGTCTACAGCCCTTTTGATTACCTTACGCTGCATTATGTCTCGCTCATTAGTCTAATTTCTATCTTTGCTTTGCTTAAGATTCGCTAACGCTTATTTGATTGCTTATTCTGATCTGAATTCTCGCTTGGGGAATATTCTGTATCTCATATTTCGCTATCTTTGATTTTTATAATATATTTGAGTAATACGTAGTATAATATCGCATGGTGTGTCGCTTGTAATCCAACTCCCCGTGGGTTGGCTGACGTAGAAAGTCATAGTATTAAGTTGTTCATTTCTTGTTCTATTCCAAGTTGTTCTAGCTATAATTCTTTATTATTCTATTATTCTGATTTATTTAAGTATCTTCGCTATCTTTGATTATCTGTGCTATCTTTGAATATCCCCGTGTGGAAATTCAATTCGGGGGCTGGCTAGGTGTTGCCTAGTTTCGCTGTTCACTAAGCGGGCGCTGAACGGGCGGGCTGCTTAGTGCCCGGCAACGCATGTAACGCTCAGCTGTACAGCGCGAGCTGGCCAGCGCCCGTCTAACATTCCCGACAAATTCTAGAAGATTTGTCGGGTCGGCTGTACAGCGCCCGGCCAGACCCCGGTTAATTTATTGATATCAGAAAGGGCTAAAGCAAAAGAGGTATGATTGACAAAACGAAACATTTCAGGAAAATATCTTTTTTACATTCAAACTGTTGAAATGCAAAAAAAAAAAAAACACTTTTCCTGAAATGTTCAATCTTGTCATGTTTCGTTTTGCTCTAACCTCTTTATTTTTAATATCTTCATATATTACTCAATTATATAATCATTCATCAAAAATTGATTGAAAATAAGAAATATAAAAATTATTATTTTTTCTTCAAATTCATAGTATTTTTCATAATAATTCATGAATATCTATTAGAAGTTCATCAATTTGCTGCGTATATAAAAAAAAAAAAAAAAAAAAAAATTACAAAAAGTATTATCAAAACCATTTTAATCAGAAAAACTTTAATGTCCATTTTCTCAAAACTTAATATGTGTCGTTTGACACACGAATGCGTAACAGGGTCCATATATGGTTACCGTCGAGAATATCGGGTTAATAATGAATGTTGATCGAAATTGTAAGCATATAAATAGCTCAGCTACAATTTCGGGCTCTCCCAACTAGGGCCTAGGCAAGTTTTGATGTGAAAACGCATGCACGGAAAATATCTGGCCTTGCTAACCGGGGGCTGCACAGCTAAACTAGAAAAAATTATTTACAGTTATGCTATATATTGCCCGTATAGCACCCCCCTGACGACTTTTGCGCAAGGTTGTGAGAAGGTTTATATACCGATATTCAACGGTATATTTCCGGATTTACCACGGGTAATCACTTCAGAAATACAGTATATTTGCGCCTTTCTGCATACCGTATTTTACCGGCACTTCTACCGTATTCACGGGTACTGAACACAGTTTTCATACGGTATGAACACCGTTACCGTACCCTGTGTGAACCGACAAATTTCCTGGTCCCTTCAAAAAATTAGGTTTGACCGCAGTATGTGTACCGTAGTTTGACGGTTTCGATACCGTATTCTCACCACATTCATACCGTATTCTCACCATATCCATACCGTATTCTCACCACATCCATACCGTATTTTCACCACATTCATACCGTATTCTTACCACATTCATACCGTATTCTCACCACATTCACACCACATCAATACCCTATTCGAACCGCATCCATACCTGAAAAAGAAATTCAATAAAAAAAATCGGGAAGTGCGAGACAGCGACGCCTTGGCGGCAGAAGACATGTAGCGAATTTCATTGAGAAATAGAGCTCTTCAGCAGATCTAAACCAACGTCGGGATAGCATGATTTCTAAAGGAGATTCCCTGTTTGCCTTCGTACCAAAGCGTCGCTCTTTTCTGAGCAAGACATATATCGGACTATTCTGTACATGGTATTTATTGATGACAGGAAATTACAATAATTCACTTTCTTCGCTAATGAGTAATTTAATTAAAAATGTAATTGGTGACTTGCAACACTAGTTGGGAACAACTGCATTTTCCCGTCCGTAGTATCACGGTCTTCCATGCCTCGCATGACGAAGTAATATCGTCGGAGGCGGCCTCGATAATTGAGCAGCCGCATACTCGGTGCGTTTCGAGTACATTTGCCCTCTCACATCATCCATGGTACCTGCTTAATTTCAATAAACGATTTCACCCAATTTTCAATAATATTAAGATTTAATAATCCATCAGAACACGTTATAAGACCTTCCGTGGTGACTGGAACGAGCTCGGTACTTTGACGCTTTCTTCCGGGATCACCACATGTCCCGTTGTATCGCTCGTCTCCAGCACACACTCCTTCGATGTAGTCACCAACCTTCTGAAAATTATTAACACGCTGCGGAATGCACCTACTATTTTCTAGGTTATGTCTCTAACTTTTCATCGTATTCCAATGCGGGTATATCGAGGCATTGTACAACGGCTTTACGTAACATCAGAGATGAACGCTACATACACACGAGAGTCAAGGAAGTTTCACCAATTTTTTTGACGACTGATTTCAACACAAATCTGAGTAACTATGCTAATACGTGCGAACGAGTATACCGCTTTGACAGGTCAACGCATGGCGGAGCGAACGCCGCGACGCTTATCGTCCTGCTGGAGAACTACCATAACGGTTTTAACGTATTTCATGAGTCATAAATTTCATATACTTTTGTTTCGCTGAATTAGTAGGATTTTTATATAAATAATATATATAAATAATATGATATAAATTTATTATTATTTATTCATTTTCATTCACATTATTTTCACATAATAAATATTATTTTTATACTGATAATCAAATTGCTGTTTGAAATTATTGCAGTACAGAATCCCAATATACCCAAAATATTTTCCACATTTTTTTTTACAACGTTGTTCAGGATTTCATTCCAAGGCGTGTACAGTGTTATACGCTTTATGAGCGGATCCACGTCACTTCACTCAAAAAAAAACCGTCAAGTCACGGATCTTTGCGCCATTCGACATATCTTTAGTACTATGGGAAAAAAAAATACGACTTCAGGGATTTTGAAAAATTTTCAAAAATGGCGGAGTTAGAGCTATTTGAATGTTGGTAAGTCGCTGTTGCACCGCTATGTTTGAAAATTCATATCTCCGAAAGTATTTATCGGAGCGGACTGATCCTGGAATCATTTTGTTCGTAAAAGAATGCGCTTTCATAAAAAAAAATGTTGTTTTGAAAAAAAAAAATTCTTTCAATTTTTTTTCGTCGTTTTTATTTTTAATTTCGCTGCCATTTCCGCGGGACCTACAGGAATCCATAGAGATAATTTTTTTCGGATAGCCGAATCTTTCCTCTTCAACCCTAAAAAAAAAAAATTCATGGAGAACCTATTTGGGCCAAAGAAAAAAAATAAAACGTCTTTTTTTTTATGAAAGCGCATTCTTTTACGAACAAAATGATTCCAGGATCAGTCCGCTCCGATAAATACTTTCGGAGATATGAATTTTCAAACATAGCGGTGCAACAGCGACTTACCAACATTCAAATAGCTCTAACTCCGCCATTTTTGAAAATTTTTTAAAATCCCTGAAGTCGTATTTTTTTTTCCCATAGTACTAAAGATATGTCGAATAGCGCAAAGATCCGTGACTTGACGGTTTTTTTTTTTTGAGTGAAGTGACGTGGATCCGCTCTTATACGCTTAGGTGTGTTATACGTTTATGAATTATCCGAAAAATATCTAGATCCTTTGAAAAAATAACTTGTGAGCAGAAATACCGTCATATAACTAAGGTACATAGTACCGTATTTTTGGTAAAAAAATACCGTCGTACAACTGGATACATACGGTATTTTTGGAGTAAAAATACCGTCATGGAACTCGATACATACCGTATGTTTCGAGAAAAAACACCGTTTATATATGATTTACATACGTGACTCATACTCTGTTCGTGCGTACCTCATCTGCCATTACGACTGTGAACATTCCGCTTCAATACCGTATTATTAGTGATTACCTACGGTGTATAGACGGTATGCATCCGAGCTCAAAAATACGGTATTTATTCCTACAACACACAGTTTTACTACGGTGCGGTTACTCTGTTTATACCAATACCACGTGTTCACGGTTGATATACCGACGTTATACGTTAGTCAAAAGCCGTCAGGGCCGACTAGTTGGGCTATCTTCGGGATTGCCCATCCGGGGGCTGGGGCAAATACCGGGCGTTCCCGGAGAAATTTCCACACGGGTCTTCGCTATCTTTGACTATCTTTGCTATCTTTGAATATCTTCGCTATCTTTGACTATCTTTGCTATCTTTGAATATCTTCGCTATCTTTGAATATCTGTGCTATCTCTGATTATCTTTGTTTTATTTGGTTAATTTGCTATCTTGATTCTTGTGTAATATCTAAGTAACTTCTTATCTAATATCGATTAATAGCTCGTTTAATTACCGCCGTAGAGTCGCTATAAAAAGAGAATACATCTCAATTAATTAATTTGAGGCTGATTAAGCGAGGTATTATGGTCACCTGTATCTTCTAGAATTCATAATTTCCCTTGTATTTGCGAATTTAGTTTACCGTATTTGTCGAGTCGTTTATATTAGTTATTGCGTTAATTATCTTTGAATAATTCTTCTAAATATCGCTAGCTCGCCGCTATTAGAAAATTTGCCGAGAGTATCGTATCGCTCGGTGATACGCAGCCTGAAAAGTAGAGTACCTTGCATTGTATCGCTTCTACGGCGTTAGCTAGCCAACCGGCGTGTTTATGTTTTTTTATGTTACCGCTGAGACGCAATAAGACTCACTAATATTATATTCTTTGTTCCGCATTATTCCAACGCTGTCTATCTCTTGAATACTACTCTGTACTATTACTTTGAAAACTATCTCTGTGTAAATTGAATACCTGTGCTTATCTTTGAACTCGGTCATTTGTCGCTGATCAATTTTATATTATAATTATCTAAGGAACAATATACGGAATCGTTAGATTCCATTGAAGGAAACTTTATATCTGGTGTTCTATATTTTATTTGATTAATTGTTAAGGTGAATCCACCCACTCTACCCTTATCGCAGAAAATCTGAGTTAGCTGACGCTTTAAGGCCGTCGTTCCGGCAGTTTAGTAGTATCTTTGAATATCGCTATTGTTAGTAGATGTTCGTGAAAAACGACACTTCCGTGTCTGGCGCCCAACTCTCTATCTTAGTCTTTTATTAAATTATCTTTATCAAGGAACGCCGTAGGGTGCGGAGTTGAGAACTCTGAAAAACTCCGTTACAATATATATATATATATATATATATCGACAGCCTAATAACATAGTCACGTAAGCGCCAAAAAAAAAATTTTTCGCAAACTGACAGACGTTTCGCCAAAAAAATTTTGGCGTCTATTAGAAATTGTTTGAAAAATAGGCCATTTTTGGCGCTTACGGGATTATGTTATTAAGCTGTCGATATATATATATATATTAGGGTGGTCGTTAATTTCTAACATATACTTGCCACCCCCTGAATCGACAGATAATGACCCAAAAACACTGTGTAATTTTTTTCAGATTTTTAGCTTGATGGGAAAGCGTGCCGAAATCAATTTGAAGTTGGAAAATTTGAAAAAAAATTTAAAAAAATGAAATTTATGTGTCATAGGCCGTAAAACCGCAATTTTAACCTCGCTTCGCTCGGTTTAAACGCGGTTTTTGGCCTGGACACATGAAATTCTGTATGCCATACGGCCGAAAAAGTATTTTCTGACGAATTTCATCATAATCCTCGCCTTCGGCTCGGATTATAAACTCAAATTCGTCGGAAAATACTTAATCGGCCTAGTGACATAATGTACTATTTTATTTCTTACCAAATTTTTGAGTATAATAGCAGGAAATAAATGTAGAATGAAGAAAAACGAAAACTTTCCAACAAAAAAATGTATTTTTCATCATTCTAGCCTCAAAATCGCGACTTCGTCGCGATTTTGTGGCTTTCCTGATGAAAAAATATAATCGTTACTTGTACGTAAAGACTTTTTGACGAAACGAGTTACAGCACTCGCCTTCGGCTCGTGCCGTAAACCTCTCGTTTTGTCAAAACAGCCTTTCCATACTCATACTGAAATGTACTATTATGGTAATCTTATAATTTATAATATTACAACGATATAAAGACTATATCAAAAAAATTATTAAATAAAAAAATTGATGAATAAAAAAAAAAAATCAATAGAAAAAAAAAAATTAAAAATAAGAAATAAATAAATAAATAAATAAAATAAAATAAAAATAAATATAGTCTAGCATGAAGTTGTAATATGATAAGTTTACAATAAAATACATTTTTTGTCGAAAAGTTTTCGTTTTTTGTCATTCTACATTTATTTACCGCTTTTTTACTCGAAAATTGAAAGAAAAAAAAAAATAAGAAAATGTATTTATTTTTTTGATTTTTTTGAACTTCAAATTGATTTCGGCACGCTTTCCCATCAAACTAAAAATCTGAAAAAAATTACACAATGTTTTTGGGTCATTATCTGTCGATTCAGGGGGTGGCAAGTATATGTTAGAAATTAACGACCACCCTAATATATATATATATTAGACCGCCTCAAAAAAAAACTTTATGTTTTTTTTCGATCTCCAGCTTCATAATTTCATAGTTTTCAACCAAATATTGAACCTCGTTCAAGGAAATCGCCGTGCGATTTTTTTTAGCGGTGGCGCATCGAGATTTTGTATTCGCCATTTGATTAACACGTAAGAAATCCAATTCTGACGTTTGGAGCGGGATAATTTCTTTTCTACACAACGGACGGAACTCTTCTTGGTACCCTTTTGACAAGTTGGATGTCCTCTTCAAATCGGCGTGTCATTCAAAATTTTCAACCGCACGATCTTTGAGATATCCAAGATTGCGTAAAACGTGATTTTTCACTTTTTGAGAAATGGTTACTTACGATAAACACGCAGCTTTCTCGACTGGGCCTCAGTGAAATGTTGAACAATATCCGTCAAATACATTAAATTTGTTCAATTAAACCGAACTCGATGTGCCTGTCTATCGGGAAAATCAAATTATCGAAAATTTCAGTAGAAACTTTCTCGCGTAGAAAAGAATATATTTTTTTTTTTTAGTATCCACTGCAAATAGTAAAGGATCACCGGTCAAAATATAAAAACTGCCATAAAGGAAGTTTACGACACTCAAGTTTGAAATAAGTCGATGATAAAAAAAAAAAAAGAAAGCGGAATGGCGGTTATATTATATTATACTGTTCACTTATTTCACTTCTTACTTATTCTGTCTAAATAAAAATTCATTAGAACGGAATTTTTCCGATGTGTTTTTTTCTCCGAGCTCGGTGGTTAGGAACCCACCTCAAAAAATGTAGGTCCTCCCAAAACACTGGAACAGTATTGACAAGGTTGCGGAATCAACAAAAACTAAAAGTTCAAAAAATGAACAAAAAAACTATGTGCTCAGTGTGCGGAGGTCTTAAGCCTAACCCAGTAAGACAGGTTACCTACCCTACTACTCATACTACTACTACTACTGTATATTTAATGTATTTGACGGATATTGTTCAACATTTCACTGTGGCCCAGTCGAGAAAGCTGCGCGTTTATGGTAAGTAACCATTTTTCGAAAAAGTGAAAAACCACGTTTTACGCAATCTTGGATATCTCGAAGATCGTGCAATTGAAAATTTTGAATGACACGCCGATTTGAAGAGGACATCCAACTTGTCAAAAGGGTACCAAGAAGAGTTCCGTCCGTTGTGTAGAAAAGAAATTATCCCGCTCCAAACGTCAGAATTGGATTTCCTACGTGTTAATCAAATGGCGAATACAAAATCTCGATGCGCCACCGCTAAAAAAAATCGCACGGCGATTTCCTTGAACGAGGTTCAACATTTGGTTGAAAACTATGAAATTATGAAGCTGGAGATCGAAAAAAAAAATAAAGTTTTTTTTTGAGGCGGTCTAATATATATATATATATGTATGTCAAGCGTATAGTTTGGGACCCTACATAATTAAATCGATATTTCGTGCAAAATCACATAATTAACTCATCTTCAACTTCATTTTTGAGTATAAACGACTTTTTTTCAAGTTATCTCAATTAATCTATCGAACGCATAGTTTGCAGACTCATCAATTAAGCGTTTAATTTGGGCCCAGACCCCATTTAATCGGTGAAATATAAAATCTATTGTTAAGTGTATAGTTCGAGACACTGTGTCATTAAATCGATGTTGAGTCCAAACAACACAATTTACCTCCTATAAATGATTCTTCATGTATAAATGATCATGAGGTTGAAGTAAGAAATTGAAGATAATTAGATTTTGTAATTTTTAAGGAAATATCGATTCACCAATGGTCTCAAACTATACGCTTGACATACATATATGTATACATATGTCAAGCGTATGGTTTGAGACCCTACATAATTCAATCGATATTTCGTGCAAAATTAGAAAATTCACTTATCTTCAATTTTGTTTTGGAGTATAAACGACTTTTTTCAAGCCCTACTGAAAAAGTTCATGTGATATATCATGTAGAAAAGTACATAATAAATCACATGGTAAATTAATGTATGATCTTATGAAAGATATCATGCACAATTTACCATAAGAATTATTCTGTACTTTATTTTGTGATTTGTTACATGATTTATTGTATAGTTTAAATCCACATCATTTATTTTGTGATTTACGATATGATTATATGGCCAGGGTTTACCGAAGAAAAAAAAAAAAAAAAATTGAAGACATCATACGGGATCAAACCCACGTCCGTCAAATCCTGACGCAGTCTCGCTACCGCCTGGGCTACGCCGCTTGTTGATATAACTTAACAGTTTGACGATCATGAAGTCCACATATGACCAGAATTTATTTAATTTTCTCCCACCGAGTTGAGCTTTATTTTGATCCAACTATGGCTTTTATATATAATATGAAGCGTGGGCGAGGCGGATGCGAGACTGCTTCAGGATCTGACGGACGTGGGTTCGATCCTGCAGGATGTCTTCAATTTTTTTTTTTTCTTCGTCAAACCCTGGCCATATAATATAATATAATATCATATGGTAAATCACAAAATAAATGATGTGGATTTGAACTATACAATAAATCATGTAACAAATCACAAAATAAAGTACACAACAATTCTCATGGTAAATTGTGCACTGATATCTTTCATAAGATCATACAATTTACCATGTGATTTATCATGTACTTTTCTACATGATGTATCACATGAACCTTTTCAGTAGGGAGTTATCTCAATTGATCTATCACACGCATAGTTTGAAGGGTAATTAATTGAATGTTTTATTCTGTCTATAGTCCCCATTTAATCAGTAAAATATAAAATCTATGATCAGGTGTATAGTTCGAGACAGTATCTAATTGAATTGATATTCAGTACAAAATAACAAAATTTACCTGCAATAAATAATCATTTATGTATAAACGATCATCGTTTCAGTAATTTACATTAAGATTGTTAGCACGCTGGTGAAAGTAACTCTGTAAATAACTGTTCAGGAATATATTCAATTTACCTAAATGTACAATAAAAATCAGCGTAACCTGGGTTTTGCAAATTGCCATGAAATAACCAGTTTTTGTGCTGCGTTATGCAAAACCCAGGTTACACTGATTTTTATTGTACATTGAGGTAAATTGATAGAGCAAAGGCCCAGTCCGGAGAGTTATTCAGCAGGTACTTCATATTTTGGTTCAACGAAACACCCCTATAAGTTTGGTCAAGTCTATGACCCGTAGGTGCGATACGCTCCTAGTAAGTAGTAATCCACATTGAAGTAGTATGATATTCAAATTTCCCAAGATTCCAGAATGATTGAAAATTTAGTATTTGAAAGATCATGACGTTTGGAGCAAAAGCTTTCTAGAAACTGAGATATTAAGGTGATATGGGTAATGGGTGTTATAACATAAAACATACGTCGGAGACATGTCATATAACATTGTTTATATTAAGAAAACATTACATGAGATCATCCATTTGACTAAACCATATCATCTTCGAATAATCCATTTACTAAGTAGTAATCTAATAAATAAAATCTAATAAATGTAGAATTGGAGTAGTATGATATTCAAATTTCCCAAGATTGTCGGAGTCATGTTATTTAACATTTTTTATATTGAGAAAACGATTTCTACCTAGTAGATGCATTGTTCCGAGACGATATGGTTCGGTCGAAAATATTTTACTGAAAACTCGAGAACAAATAATTGAGATCTTCGTAGATCCACTCCCTTGGATCTACATCGAATAGCAGAATAGAATATCTAGATAGAATATTTGATAGAATATTATATATAATAGTATAATAGAGTAATAAAATAAAGAATAGAAGTCGAATAAAAGATGACCAAGCAACGCTGGATGACCACTGGGGTGGGTTGAAAAAAAAATATTTCTTAGCCTGGGGGTAGAATTACCCCCAATTGTATTGTACCTTGTAAAAAAAGAAAATTTAAAAAAAAAAAAATTTTTTTACTCAACGCTTTGAGGTAGCCCACTCGTGTTTTAAATAAATAAATGAAAAAAAAAAAAAAAAGTTGAGTAAAAAAAAATCACATTCTACAATTTTTACATGTTTTCCACGATTTCGGACCAAAAAAAGAATTTCCCGTTGGAACTACCCCATTTGATTAAATATTTATTTAAAACACGAGTGGGCTACCTCAAAGCGTTGAGTAAAAATTTTTTTTTTTTTTTTTTTAATTTTCTTGTTTTATAAGGTACAAATTCTACCCCCAGGCTAAGAAATTTTTTTTTTTCAACCCACCCTAATGACCACGTTTTAGTCTATTTTAAGACATTGACCATAATTGGACTCAAATACTTGTGTTAGTTATCTTTTAGTCAATGTCTTGAGATTGACTGCAATGTGGACATTCAGCGTCTGTTGGTCATCTTTCAGTGTGACCTTGCCAACGCGAATTGTGTGCTACTTAGATTGAACGATAGAATCAGGTTAATTCTAATTTTTTTTTTTCGTAATATGCCTGGCGACGTTGTTGTATTTTTCTTCGATTGTCAATGAAGGATTTTAATTGTGGTGGCTGTCGATTACGTAAAGCTTTGTATTTTTTAATTGCAGCTGCACATTGAATCAATGTTGGTAATTTTTTTAGGGCTTCGAGTTCTCCGAAATAAGAAGTCACCGCCTTCCGTTCAGCTTCGCTCCATTTTTTATGCTGTGTTTTTCCATAGGGAGATGCTGAAATAAATATTGATAAAAAATTAATTTTGGGTTGTGAAAAAAATGGAAATACATTGCATAAATCGTTATCACTTACTACTACGTCGTCGAATTTCACCTGAAGTATTATGACTACGCTGACGTGAGGAGCTTGATATGTCTGCAGAATGTGAACCCTCCGTTTTTATTTCTGCAAAAGTACGCTTAGAAGCACGTGGCTTATTTTTGATCGTAGATTTCTTTTGGCTTCGACTGTTATCCATGGCTATTGGACCATTATTTTCATCATCACCAGATTCAAATCTTTCATCGCAGTCACTATCACTACTTGCGCTGTTCTCATCTTCACTTGGATCATCGTCTCTTTCGGCTTCATCATCACCCATTGCAGCCACGAGTAATCGAGAAACATCAGTCATTTCAGTGATAGGAACTGATACCCGATAAATTGATTTGTGAATATCCTTATGATGTCCCATAAAGTTTGCGAGTCGATCCACTTGATTTTCTTCAAGGTCCAGCATTGCAGTGTAAGTTGCAATGTGTTTTCTCAATTCAGTACCTCGTAGTGAACTTGGAATTAGAGCACCGCAGTCATTGGAGAATCGGCGCATTAGTGGGCAAGCTCTGATGTAATGTTTTGTTGACGAATTGGTATTTGGCACAGCGAATACATATTTGTTTCGGGACGAAATGACAGCTTCTTTGCGATATTTCAGGAGAATTTCAATGTACTCCACAATAAATGGACTTAACAAGACAGATACAGTTCTCGATAATTTTCCACGTAAAGTAAGTCTGACATATTGTTTGGCATACTGCATCGTTTCGGGTGACAAATTACGACATAGATCTTTATTTATATTCTCATCTAATTTTTCTTTATTTTCGTAGTCAACTAATTTCAATCTCTCAATCTCACCAGCTCGACGCCTATTGAAAATTTGAATCAAAATTAGAGTGCATTGGTTTAGTAATTTCCAGGCAGCTGCATCAAATTTATCGTGTAATAGTTCACAACAAATAGAAGCCTCTTTCTTTAAATAACTGAAAAGCAATTTAATATCTGCTTTCGATGGTAGAACAAGTTTTTTTTGTCTCTTTTGTGTAATTTGGTCTTCAAGGGCTTTTTTATTTATCAAAATAGGAACTTCTTCTGTCCATAACAATAAGAAATCTTCAACATTTTTTTTTCTCTCATGGTCTTGCATTTTGATACACTCCGTTCTAGATTTGTTTGCTATTTTTTTTATCAAAGTCACTAAATTTTGTGCAACCGCTGGTGTCTCGAACCACATAATGGTTGCATTCCAATGGGCTACAGTACGTAATGCATCTATTGCAGAATCGAATCTTTGAGGTCTCAAAATTGAATCAAAATCATTTACTTGCGGATCAACAGCTTTCATGGCTAATTTGAATCTACCCAGTAATCTGAGTTGCGCGCGGATCATATCGTGCTGGTGATCTAGAGTATATTTATCGCAGAGTCTGTTTCCGAATAATATAACCAACTCATCGTACTTGATGGATCTGGTAACCTCGTCGTCTCTTAATACTGGAAAAACTACACGTCGAAGAACTCGTTCGGCCTTATTGTGGATGTAGCCAGTCAATCGTCTCCCTGCCACGGTAATATTTCGTACTCCTTTTTTATGAGTTTGATCGCACTTACTGAAGTGTATACGAATCGTTTTTTTCGAAAAAAAAGCTTTACAATTTGTACAACATATGTAGTCTTCAGCAATATTATTAAACTTTTCTTGGCGCAGTCTCGAAGGTATAAGTATGCCTGTATTATATTCTGATTTAGTATTATGCAGAAAATTGCCTTTCTTTCTAATTGCATCAATTATTGATTTTCTTTCAGGTAACCTTTTTGGAATATGGATAAATTTCTTTACATCTTCTTCATTTTTATGTTTTAATGTTAGGTGACGAGCAAACTTAGATTGTAACGTATGACAATACAGACAAAAATGTTTTTTTATTGTTCTTTTTAGGTCATTTTTTGAAACAGGAACTTCGATAGTACGCACATCAAGAGTCGACGAATCATCAAATAATGAAGAGAGTTCTTTTGCTGAAACGTTGTTGGTGCTATTTCTGGAATGTTCATTGTTGGTAGTAGACTCCTCAGGAACATAATCTGGATCACTATTTTCATGCTTTTCAGTCTCAGACTCGTCTATATTTTTTTCTGAATCATCCTGTGATGAGATTTCATCATTATCATTCTGCAATTGACGCTGATTAATTTTAGAGACCACAGTAGAGAAGGCATGTTGGTTCGATGAACTTTCACGTGAATGACTGATTGATTTGTCCGTACTTTTTAACCAACTATCTTCCATGTTTTCTAGTATATTAGTGTAGCCGCTAGGCGCACTACTTTCCGGAGTATCAATAACAAAGGTCTCCTTCGAGACGTTGAGTGTGACATTACTTGGGTTTGTTGCATTGATGGGCGTCGAGAATGTCATTTTCTTCACATGGTGATGATTATCATTGTTAGCGATGCATAAGGATCCTTTATTCTCTTTCTTGGATATCAATGACGGCTGACTTGTATTTTCCACTCCATCCAGGAGATTATCATTTGCTGATGAAGACATTACTTGATTTGAGGGATTCTGCTCATCCAACCAACTATCTTCCATGTTTTTTCGTATATTAGTCAGGCCACTTGGCACACTACCTTCTGGAGTATCAATAACGAAGGTCTCATTCGAGAAGTTGAGTGTGACATTACTTAGGTTTGTTGCATCGGAGGGCGTCGAGGATGTAATTTTCTTCACAGGGTGATGATTATCGTTATTAGCGATGCATAAGGATCCTTTAATCTCTTTCTCGGATTGTATCAATGACGGCTGACTTGTATTTTCCACTTCATCCAGGAAATTATCATTTGCCGATGAAGACATTACTGGATTTGAGGGATTCTGCTCATCCAACCAACTATCTTCCATGTTTTTTCGTATATTAGTGAGGCCACTTGGCACACTACCTTCTGGAGTATCAATGACGAAGGTCTCATTCGAGAGGTTGAGTGTGACATTACTTAGGTTTGTTGCATTGGGGGGCGTCGAGGATGTCATTTTCTCTCCATCGTAATGATTTGAGGGCTTCTGTTCATCTGAAAACAGTATTAATTGTTACAAAATTGATCGAATTTGCTTCTGAGAATTTGAAAGATAAAACGATTCCAGAATCATTATTAACCAGATTTTTTCATACACTACAGATATGCAAATATGTGATAAGAGAAATAAAACCTTATAATTACCCATGATAGCCGATGTGAAAGAAATATTTTCTTTTTGATTTTCTTGGATATTTTCATTTCCACGGAATGTGGGATCTTCTTTCCGACACAAATGAATCTTTCTCGTCAATATTTCATCTTTCAAAATCCGTACAGGCTTTTTTGCTAATTCTAAACGGGAATTCCAGAAAACAAAAAATAATTATTGACTAGTACGAATGTCTGAAGTTTCTATCAACTGTTAAGCCGGGATTACGATCAACTTAACGTAACGTAACGCAACACAACGGAACGAACCTATAGTTCTAAAACATCCATCACGACCACCGTTTTTTCAAAACGCCCGCGCGCTCGCTAACTTTCAAAACTATAGGTACGTTCCGTTGTGTTACGTTACGTTACGTTAAGTTGATCGTAATCCCGGCTTTACCGACGCCGCACATAATTTAAAACCAAATATTTGAATAAAAAAAAATGCAATATTTTTGGATGTCTGCGTTTGATGCACTACGAATCGTCGAATTGAAAAGTATGCAAATGAAAATATGTAAAAATATTGAATTTATTAATTGAAAAACCGGTCCGAATATTGAGCACTGTCTCGGTAACAATTTAACTTTTATAGCGCCTCTAATACCAAAAAAAATATTTTTCCTACCGATAACTGTCGCTACAGTACTATTTGTATTTGTATTTAAATTCGACAGAGGCTGATGGATCCGACTACGTTTTTCAATGGAAACAGAGCTTTTGTCTTCATGACTCTCGTCTCCAGATGTTTCCGTAATTATCTTTTTTTCTAATTCATCACGAAGTAATATTGAATTTTTTTCGGCATCTGAAAAATAAATGACAAGATGTAATTCATTTTAGTCACGTTTAACCACAGCCTATTGATAACATAAATTGTAATTTGCTCTCCAATGAATGAATTCCACGAAATGTAGGATCTTCTTTCCGACACAAATTAATCTTTTTCGTCAATATTTCATCTTTCAGAATCAGTATAGGCTTTTCTGTTACTTCTAAACGGGAGTTCCAGAAAACAAAATACCGGGATTACGATCAACTTAATGTAACGCATTTTTTTTTATTCAAATATTTGGTTTTAAATTATGTGCGGCGTCGGTAAAGCTGGGATTACGATCAACTTAACGTAACGTAACGTAACACAACGGAACGAACCTATAGTTCTAAAACGTCCATCACGACCACCGTTTTTTCAAAACGCCCGCGCGCTCGCTAACTTTCAAAACTATAGGTACGTTCCGTTGTGTTACGTTACGTTACGTTAAGTTGATCGTAATCCCAGCTTTACCGACGCCGCACATAATTCAAAACCAAATATTTGAATAAAAAAAAAATGCAATATTTTTGGATGTCTGCGTTTGATGCACTACGAATCGTCGAATTGAAAAGTATGCAAATGAAAATATGTAAAAATATTGAATTTATTAATTGAAAAACCGATCCGAATATTGAGCACTGTCTCGGTAACAATTTAACTTTTATAGCGCCTCTAATACCAAAAAAAATATTTTTCCTACCGATAACTGTCGCTACAGTACTATTTGTATTTGTATTTAAATTCGACAGAGGCTGATGGATCCGACTACGTTTTTCAATGGAAACAGAGCTTCTGTCTTCATGACTCTCGTCTCCAGATGTTTCCGTAATTATCTTTTTTTCTAATTCATCACGAAGTAATATTGAATTTTCTTCGGCATCTGAAAAATAAATGACAAGATGTAATTCATTTTAGTCACGTTTAACCACAGCCTATTGATAACATAAATTGTAATTTGCTCTCCAATGAATGAATTCCACGAAATGTAGGATCTTCTTTCCGACACAAATTAATCTTTTTCGTCAATATTTCATCTTTCAGAATCAGTATAGGCTTTTCTGTTACTTCTAAACGGGAGTTCCAGAAAACAAAATACCGGGATTACGATCAACTTAATGTAATGTAACGTAACGTAACACAACGGAACGAACCTATAGTTCTAAAACGTCCATCACGACCACCGTTTTTTCAAAACGCCCGCGCGCTCGCTAACTTTCAAAACTATAGGTACGTTCCGTTGTGTTACGTTACGTTACGTTAAGTTGATCGTAATCCCAGCTTTACCGACGCCGCACATAATTTAAAACCAAATATTTGAATAAAAAAAAATGCAATATTTTTGGATTTCTGAGTTTGATGCACGACGAATCGTCGAATTGAAAAGTATGCAAATGAAAATATGTAAAAATATTGAATTTATTAATTGAAAAAACGGTCCGAATATTGAGCACTGTCTCGGTAACAATTTAACTTTTATAGCGCCTCTGATACCAAAAAAAATATTTTTCCTACCGATAACTGTCGCTACAGTACTATTTGTATTTGTATTTATATTCGACAGAGGCTGATGGATCCGACTACGTTTTTCAATGGAAACAGAGCTTTTGTCTTCATGACTCTCGTCTCCAGATGTTTCCGTAATTGTCTTTTTTTCTAATTCATCACGAAGTAAAATTAAATTTTCTTCGGCATCTGAAAAAGAAATGACAAGATGTAATTCATTTTGGTCACGTTCAACCACAGCCTATTGATATTATAAATTGTAATTTGCTCTCCAATGAATGAATTGACTATAGTCCAGTCAAGATAGGTATAAAAATCGGTTTACCTGGAATTAATTAGGGGGAGCAATTTTCCTTTCTTATACTTGGCGGAGGGGCGGGTGGGTAGGTAGTCTAAATCTCAATTTTCGGGAAAATCCCCCCATCTTCATTTAAAGGGGGATGTTTTGTTTTTCGAATAACTCGCTTATTTTCAACTCTAGAGTGACAATGATACTACTCAAAGTTGTGAAAAAGGTAATTCCCCATAAGTTTTCTGGTCATAATTTTTACGCTAGGATCGATATTTATAGAGTTAGACTGCAGATAGGGGTAAAAACGTTGTTTTTTCTAATTATCGAGTTCATCGTAAAAATGATAATAAATAATCATGAGGGAATTTTTTAAATTTATAATAATTATTAATAATAATTATTTTCGCCTTGGCTGAAATATCTCTAATAACAAATCAGGCATAAGTTAACAATTAATTAAATAACGTAATTTTCGTTCAGTGTTACACCGGAGGTGCAAAAATAAATGAATTATTAATTATTATTAATAATTATTATTAATAAATATCGATCCTAGGGTAAAAATTATAATCAGCAAACTTGTGGGGAAGTACATTTTCCACAACTATGGGTATTATCATTATCACTTTAAAGTTGAAAATAAGCAAGTTATTCGAAAAACAAAAAGTCCCCCTTTAAATGAAGATGGCGGCAAACGCCATGGGGGGGATTTTCCCGAAATTCTAGATTCACACTACCAACCTCCCCCCCCCCCCCCCCCCCCGTGAGTATAAAAACAGAAAATCGCTCCCCCCTAATGATTCCCAGGTGAAATCCTATTTTGACTGGACTACTACCTGTCTGTTGAATGATATCACGTTGGTTCGCTATCTTCCTCTGTGATCCAATCAACGTGATTGATAGATTAATTTTTGATAGTATTCCTTGACAAAACAACGTCAATAGAGAGACAGATGTAAATTAAGTAAAACGATGAAAAAAAAAATGATTACCTGCAACATCCACTAAATGAGCTTGGTACTTTGCACCACCTTTGACCTTAACGATGCAGTCTTTATCTTGGACTAGCTTCACTCGTTTCGATGGTAAAACACTATGTTCTCCATTTTCGAACTTGACCAATGAAAACATGGTAGCTAAAAATCAATGAGAGAGAATTATGAAGAAGCTGAAAAATGTACTCCTTGAAGCTATAATAGATAAGCCGAAAAGTTAATTTTTTAGCAAAAAAATTCGACAGGTTCTCCAGACATAAAATGATAACATATGAAATCAAAAATCAAATCGATAACTTTGAGGTCTTTCATAACTTTCAGGTAAGGTCGATTTTACGTGGAATGCCCCGTACATACAATGAAATACATTTTTTTCATGGGTTAGGCTACTCTGGCTCTGAGCCATTCATATGATTATAATTCATTATAAGATTAATCAATATTTCGGATATTTAAAATCAAAAAATAAATTGGTATTAAAATAAGAAAAAAAAAAAGAAAAAATGTTGTGTAAAAATTTTAATTTTTAACTTTCATCGAAGCCGCAGTAATAAGAAAATCCGTAGTTATACCCACACTTACTCTATGTATGTGAATTTGTATTGCAGAGAAAAAAAAAAAACACTGAGAAAATTGTATGCGACATTGTTGTACTGATATTTATTAGTATTTTTTTTTATTTCTGTGTTTTGATTGATATAAATTTCATTATATTTGTATAGTACTACTTGTATATACCGCAAGCTTAAAGTTCAGAACGACTTGTATGTATCTAATTTCTCTATAAATGTAGTATCTTTCCGTATTCTGTATCGTTCAAAAACTTCAAAGTAGAGTTCTAACTATCATACTGGTGGTATACCGTATCAGTGCCATACTAACATACTGAAATTTCATTGTAATAATTTTCTTCGCCCGAGTAAAAACGATTATATAGAATTATATATAAAAATCCATGTAAGTTTTATAGAACTCTATATAATGATATATAACTTTATAGAGTTATATAGAATCATATGGAGTACTATATAGGATCCAAAACAAGCTTATATGTGGGTTTTATAGAACTCTATATAATCATATATAACTTTATATCGTTATATAGAATCATATAGAGTGCTATATAGGATCCGAACGAGCTTAATTAACTCTATTAATTATATATAACTTTTTAAAATTCGATAAAACCCACATGTAAGCTTGTTTTGGATTCTATATAACTCTATATAATTCTATATATCTCTACAAAATTATAAACAACATATATGTATGTTAGTTTTATAGAATATAAAAATTAGTTTTTTTGCTACCCGAGTAAAAATTATTTTATATAATGACATATAGAAGTATATAGAACAATTCTGTATAATTATGCGAAAAATCATTATTCATGTACTTACTTGATGCACGTTTACTTTATAACAATTAATGTATTTTCTCACCTCACAAGTTTCTTCAACCATCATACAATGAAGGCCCGTCTCTTTCAACTGGCGGGAACAAACTGCATGTTATAAGTCACGCCGAACTCATATCGCCGTTTTGAAAACATTTGACAAATTAACCGTATAAAGTATTCAGAACAGATAGTAGGTTTTAATTAACGTAAAGCATAATTCGAAGACAGTTTTTTTTTTTTTAGAGATCCAAGCATATCCTTATTATTTTATTGTGATAATAGATTTTTATCCGTACAAGCTTTATTATCATCTGGAACTATATAACTCATTTGATACACATCAGCATATCTAGTAAAAAACTGAGAATCGGATCTTTGTCAAAAACACATTCCGTTATGATACTGAATAGAAAAGATATCGCGTCACTAATACCATAAGGTCGTCAACGCCAAAAAATTATTTTTTTTGCGGATATGCCCAAATGATGTTATATTGCATGAAAAAGATTTTACCACCAAAAACACGAAATTTTTTTTTTTTTGGCGCTTACGACCTTATATGGCATTAGTGACGCGATATGTAGTCAGACCCAGTCTGTCATCGCAGGGTATCAATAAGATCTCATCCTCATTAAAATCATACACAGATTACGGCATGTATGGTGTATCACATGATAGAGACAGGCAGGTTTTTTAATAAAGATAATGCAAGGTTACCATAGATAATGCAACGCATACCATATATTTGAATAGACGTTTTCCGGTCATGTAATTAACGCATATTTCGAGGACACGTGAAATTTTTCTACAACTCTCATCCACGCGCATACCCGTTCGCCGGGAGGGAATTACATTTTTCTACAACTCTCGTCCACGCGCATACAAGTGTGAGCTAATAATATTGATATTTAGAAATGCCTATTTTAGTAACTAAAATTAGTAACTAAAATAAGCAGTTCTAAATATCAATATTAAAAGCTTATATTGGCTGAGATATTCTATTTGAGATGCTCTACCGGAAAGTTGATGCGCGTTTGAATTTTTTTTTTTTTTTTCTCACACCCTAATAAGTTATGTACAGCATGAAGTATAGTTTGGGACCATGTCCCTAAAATATACGTTCTATGCACAGGGCTCCCTACTGAAAAAGTTCACATGATATATCCTGTAGAAAAGTACATGATAAATCACATGGTAAATTGTACGATCTTATGAACGATATCGGTGCACAATTTACCATAAGAATTATTCTGTACTTTATTTTGTGATTCGTTAAAAGATTTATTGTATAGTTCGAATCCACATAATTTATTTTGTAATTCATCACCATATGATTTCTCATATGGCCGGGGTTTACCGAAGAAAAAAAATAAAAAAATTAAGGACTTCGTGCGGGATCGAACCCACGTCCGTCAGATCCTGAAGCAGTCTCGCTACCGCCTCGGCACGCGACTTATTATATATGGATCATAGTTGGATCAGAATAAAGCTCAACTCGGTAGGAGAAAATGAAATAAATTTTGGTCATATGTGGACTTCATGATCGTCAAACTTTTAATCTTAAATAACAAGAGGCGTAGCCCAGGCGGTAGCGAGACTGCCTCACATTCCGATGGACGTGGGTTCGAACCCGCATGCAGTCATTAATTTTTTTAATTTTTTTTTTTTTTTTTTTCCTCGGTAAACCCCGGCCATATAGGAAATCATATGGTGAATCACAAAATAAATGCTATGGATTCGAACTATACAATAAATTGTATAACAAATCACAAAATAAAGTACACAATAATTCACATGGTAAATTGTGCACTGATATCTTCCATAACAACATACAATTTACCATGAGATTTATCATGTACTTTTCTACATGTTATATCACATGAACTTTTTCAGTAGGAATAGTTTGAGGACATGTCCCCAAAATATATAATATACGCCACAAATGTTCCAAACATATACTTATGAGGGTGTACAAAAAAAAAAAAAAAAAAAATTCAATCGCGCATCAACATTCCGGTACAGCATCTCAAATAGCATATCTCAGCCAAATATTCGGAGAGGACGGAAATTTTTGTATAAGTCCCGTCCACGCGCATACCCGTTCGCCGGAAAGGATCTACATTTTTCTAGAAGTCCCGTCCACGCACATACCCGTACGCCAGAGGGGACCGAAATTTTTTTACAAGTCCCGTCCACGCGCATACAAGTATGAGCTCTTAATATTGATACTTAGAACTGCCTATTTTAGTAACTAAAATTAGTAACTAAAATCGGCAGTTCTAAATATCAATATCAAGAGCTTATATTGGCCGAGATATTCTATTTGAGATGCTCTACCGGAATGTTGATGCGCGTTTATATTTTTTTTTTCTTTTTTGCACACCCCAATACTTATGTACAGCATAAAGTATAGTTTGGGAACATGTCCCCGAAATATACGTTCCATGCACAGGGCATAGTTTGAGGACATGCCCCCAAAATATATATTATACGCCGCAATTGTTCCAACCATATACTTATATGTATACAGCACGAAGTGTAGTTCGGGAACGTGTCCCTGAAGTATACGTTCCATGCATAAGGCATAGTTTGGGACATGCCCCTAAAATATATATTTTACGCCGCAAATGTTCCAACCATATACTTATGAGGGTGTACCAAAAAAAAAAAAAAAAATCAATCGCGCATCAACATTCCGGTAAAGCATCTCAAATAGAATATCTCAGCCAAATATTCGGAGAGGACTGAAATTTTTGTACAAGTCCCGTCTACGCGCATACCCGTTCGCCGGAAAGGATCTACATTCTTCTACAAGTCCTGTCCACGCGCATACCCGTACGCCAGAGGGGACCGAAATTTTTTTACAAGTCCCGTCCACGCGCATACAAGTATGAGCTCTTAATATTGATATTTAAAACTGCCTATTTTAGTAACTAAAGTTAGTAACTAAAATCGGCAGTTCTAAATATCAATATTAAGAGCTTATATTGGCTGAGATATTCTATTTGAGATGCTCTACCGGAATGATGATGCGCGTTTATATATATATATATATTTTTTTTTGCACACCACAATACTTATGTACAGCATAAAGTATAGTTTGGGAACATGTCCCCGAAATATACGTTCCATGCACAAGGCATAGTTTGAGGACATGCCCCCAAAATATATAATATACGCCTCAATTGTTTCAACCATATATACTTATATGTATACAGCACGAAGTATAGTTCGGGAACGTGTGCCTGAAATATACGTTCCATGCATAAGGCATAGTTTGGGACATGCCCCTAAAATATATATTGTACGCCGCAAATGTTCCAACCACATACTTAAGAGGGTGTACTAATAAAAAAAAAAAAATTCAATCGCGCATCAACATTCCGGTATAGCATCTCAAATAGAATGTCTCAGCCAAATATTCGGAGAGGACTGAAATTTTTGTACAAGTCGCGTCTACGCGCATACCCGTTCGCCGGAAAGGATCTACATTCTTCTACAAGTCCTGTCCACGCGCATACCCGTACGCCAGAGGGAACCGAAATTTTTTTACAAGTCCCGTCCACGCGCATACAAGTATGAGCTCTTAATATTGATATTTAAAACTGCCTATTTTAGTAACTAAAATTAGTAACTAAAATCGGCAGGTCTAAATATCAATATTAAGAGCTTTTATTGGCTGAGACATTCTATTTGAGATGCTCTACTGGAATGTTAATGCGCGTTTAGATTTTTTTTTTTTTTTTGGCACTCCTAATACTTATGTACAGCATGAAGTATAGTTTGGGAACATGTCCCCGAAATATACGTTCCATGCACAGGGCATAGTTTAAGGACATGCCCCCAAAATATATAATATACGCCACAATTGTTCCAACCATATACTTATGCACAGCACGAAGTATAGTTTGGGAACGTGTCCCCAAAATATGCGTTTCGTGCATAAGATATAGTTTGGGATTCTGTCTTCAGAACATTCGTTAGATAGATTGTTCCTAAAGTATGCGTTTTATATAAAGATACTTCGAGTCCTGTCCTCAAAGTATACAAATGTCGCCAAAGTATGCGTTCCTCTGGAAAAAAGTCCCTAAAATATGCGCGTCACATACATATATATATATATATATATATATATAGTGTTATATTTGATGAATTCACCCCTATATATTACTTTCATACGATCTAGATCAAGTAGTCTATATGATAAAAGACATCTCTCAAAATATATGAATCGCCGTTGCCGTATCAATAAGTATTATTGTAAAACAAATTAGTCTGTCTTTAGCCTCGTACTGAAGCAGACCTGTATTTTCTGAATACATAAACCTTTTGCCCAATTGATTATATTTCATCTGATTCACTTTATTTCCCTCGGGAATCCATAAATATTAACTTATTATTACAACAAATATTAAAAATATTACATTGGTGTCAGAAGTGGGATCTTACCGGGATCGATAAAGTGAATTTTTGAAAGAGAGTTCGTGATTGTGAAAGGATTAAAAAAAAAAAAGAATTTGAAAAAGAAAAAGAAATGTCTTCTCGTCGACGAGCTATCATCGACGAACCTCAACAAGCTCCAGCACCTCAACCCCAGGTTGATATGATGGAACGACTATTCCAAGTCATGGCTGCGCAACAACAAGCAAGTCTAGCTGCCCAAACCGCCCAACTTGAAGCTAATTTAGCAGCACAAACAGCCCGTGAAGAACGCGAAATTATAACAAAACGCGAAGAAAGAGAGGCTAAACGAGAGGAAAGAGAAGCTGAATTACTAGCAAAAAGAGAAGAAAGAGAAGCTGAACTATTGGCTAAAAGAGAAGAAAGAGAAGCTATTTTATCAGCACAGAAAGAGGAGAGAGAAGAACGCCGAGCTGAACGCGAGGCAAATTTGACAGCTCAACGAGAACGCGAAGAACGCGAAACTGTTCGATTGAGAGAGGAAAGGGAAGCTAATATGGCAGCCCAACAAACCACCATGTCCCTCCTTATGAGACGTCTCGAACCGCAAGACGTAATCTCACAAACTTCGACTCCCCGACGATCCCCAGTGAGAATCGAGGAGATAATTGAACCCACAAATATACGGTCTGTACAAAACTATGGGGAAGAAGAACCTTCCCCAACAATACGTAGACCTCGTACGGGTGGAGCGGCAACTTTTACGCCACACACCCGTACTGTAACTCAAAGCGACCGAATTGGAGGTACAATTCGGGACGCACGAGGCGTAGAAAATACTAATTATATGGCTGGTGACCAAAACGTAGATAATACAACCAATAATCTTCCTCTCAATTTATCTCGCGCCGGGAGTGGTCGCGATAAACAGATCAATGATACAATTATTACTCGTAATGAAGGTTTTACTGAGTCGACAAAAAAATCGTCAAACCTTAAAGTAAATTTCTTCGACGGATCAATTCCTTGGGCTGACTATGAGCGACAATTTCAAATAATTGCAAAAGTAAACTCCTGGTCTTCTATTACTAAGGCCGGACAACTTGCAGGTAGCTTAAGAGGTCCTGCCTTAGCTGTTCTATCAGCTCTTGCTGATTCAGATATTGAAAATTACGATAAACTCAGTGCAGCCTTACGTTTGAGATTCGGAAATCAACTTATATCAAAACTATCTTTAACTCAATTAGACCTTAAAAGACAAGCTAAAGAAGAAGGTCTTGCCTCACTCGGAGTAGAAATAGAAAGATTAGCTAGAATAGCTTTACCCAATTGTGATGAACCTACTAGAGACATGTTAGCCTGTAATAAATTCATTAATGCAATAACAGACCCAGAGTTGAGACATACTCTTAGCCTGACAGGACCTTCTTCTGTACAAGAAGCGGTCATTAAAGGTATGGAAATTGAAGCATAAACAAAACACCATCTAGGAGTAGGAAAAGTTCGACGTATCGAAACAGATAAAAATCCTACTTTTCCTAATAAAACCAATGATTCCGAAAAAACTACTCCCAGGCAGCAAAATAATTATAATAACGGATATATTAATAATAACTATAATAGAAATAATAGTAATAATAATTATAAAAGACCAAATTACGGAGACAGACCCCCGTTAAAATGTAAATATTGTCAAAAGATTGGACATGACGCCAATCGTTGTTTTTCATTAGAAAAATTAAATCAAGCCAATAACGAAAATTCTTCAGATAAAAAAATGTCGTGGAGGAAAGATAGTGAAAATAATACAGACAATTCTCATAAAATTTCGGAAAAACCTCAGGGTTCTTCTAACCAAAAAAACTAATTATTGATGATTTAGAAGGGCGAAAGTCATCAAGTGTTCGATCCATCGAAAGCCCTATTTTAACACAATTTTTATTAAGAAGCCTTAGACAAACAGGTTTATATGCGCGAGGGACTGTCAACGGAATTAACTGCCTCTGGGTGATAGACACTGGGGCAGAGGTCACAGTAGTCCGTTCGGATCTCTTGAAATCTATTAACCATTCTCAAAGTTCTACTTCCCTTCGAACTGCTACAGGAGAAATAACTCCAGTTTTGAAAGAAGTTTTAGTTCAGATTAACGTGATAGGGTGTATCGATTCTTCACATAAAGTTTACGTAGCAGATATCGAGGATGAAGGGATCTTAGGGATTGATTTTCTTGCAGCGCATAATTGTGTTATTTCAACTGAAGGGAATTTATTAACGTCGGGTCGACACGAGATCGCTCTTTTAACTAATAGGAATAAAACATCAGATTTTCCTCAGATTCAAGTTATAGATCTTTCCAGAGAAGAATTAATTCCTTTTCCACTTCATTTAGAAAATCTCTTACAAAAGTCATCTGTTGGTTTAAATCCCATTCAAAAAGAGAAATTCAAAACATTAATTGAAGAATATCAAGATGCTTTTGCTAAAAATAGCAACGATAAAGGAAAAAGTACCATAACGACTCATACCATCGATGTAGGAAATAACGCACCTATAAAACAAGCTGCCCGAAGACTTCCATTAAATGGTCGAGAAGAAGTAGAGAAGATGGTCAACGAAATGCTAGTCATCAACGTAATAGAACCATCTTCAAGTCCTTGGGCTTCACCAATTGTTCTTGTTTCAAAGAAAGATGGAACGAAGAGATTTTGCATCGATTATAGGAGGTTAAATGACATAACCAAAAAAGATTCTTACCCCTTGCCGAGGATAGAAGAAACCCTTGATTTAATAGCTGGAGCAGAATGGTTCAGCACTATAAACTTGCAGAGTGGATATTGGCAAGTTGAAATGAATGAAGATGATAAAGAAAAGACAGCCTTTGTAACCGGCTTAGGAGGATTATGGCAATTCAAGGTTATGCCTTTTGGGTTATGCAACGCTCCTGCAACTTTTGAAAGAACAATGGAAACGATACTAAGAGGAATTACAGAAAAGAAGTTTCTGGTATATCTGGACGATATAATCGTTTTTGGAAGAACATTTGAAGAACAAGTAGAAAATCTTACTGAAGTCTTCTCTCGCCTTAGACAAGCAGGACTCAAAATGAGTCCGAAGAAATGTCATCTATTACAACGAGAGGTTCATTTCCTTGGACACATAGTCTCCGCAGAAGGAGTGAAGACGGACCCTACAAAAATAGAGAAAGTATCAGATTGGCCCCGTCCTGTAGATAAAGAAGGTGTTCAAAGTTTTATAGGGCTCTGTACTTATTATCGTCGTTTTGTTAAAGGGTTCGCCTCAATAGCTAAACCTCTCCATCATCTAACAGGGAGTAAGATTCAATTCGAATGGTCTCAAGAATGTGAAGAAGCTTTTATCAAATTAAAGACTTATTTAACATCTTCTCCTATTCTTGCTTATCCCCAAGTAGAACAACCTTTTATTTTAGACTCAGACGCTTCTCTTTCAGGAATAGGTGGAGTTTTGTCTCAAATCCATGACGGAAATGTAAGGGTAGTCAGTTATTACAGTCGAGTCCTTAGTAAGACGGAGAGGAATTATTGTGTCACTCGTAGAGAACTTTTGGCTGTAGTAAAAACAGTAATACATTTTCATCATTATTTATATGGGAGAAAGTTTTTGATTAGGACAGATCATGCTTCTCTTAAGTGGTTGCTTTCTTTTAAATCTCCAGAAGGACAGGTAGCTAGGTGGATAGAGAGACTGGGCCAATATGATTTTGATATCCAACACCGCGCTGGATTATTACACGGAAACGCAGACGCTCTATCCAGAAGACCTTGCGAAGGACCTGTCGAATGTAAACAATGCACAAGATTAGAAAAACAACTAGACGAACCCTATAAAATCCGATCAATCACTTTTGAAGGAGATCTAAACCCATGGAAAAAGGCTCAACAAGAAGATGAAGTTCTATTACAGATTAAAACATGGAAAGAATCTGAATTACGCCCTGAGTGGCAAGATGTTTCTGCTAAGAGTCAAGATCTAAAAATCTATTGGACTCAATGGGATTCTCTGTTTTTAATGAACGGAATATTATATAGAAAATGGGAATCTCCAGATTTGAAGATTATTAGATGGCAGTTATTAGTACCAAAGAACAAAATAGAAGACATCCTCAAGCAATATCATGATTCACCGTCGGGTGGACATTTCGCTTCCAATAAAACTTTAGGTCGGATTAGGGAACGATTTTTCTGGGCTCGCAGCAGAATGGATGTAGATGATTGGTGTAGGTTATGTAAAGTCTGCATTGCGAAAAAGGGTCCACGCGGTAAGGGTCGCAGTCCTCTTCAAATATACAACGTCGGAGCACCCTTCGAGAGAGTGGCTATGGATGTTCTCGGGCCACTCCCTCTTTCTAGATCTGGAAATAGATATGCCTTAGTTATTGCAGATTATTTTACTAAATGGCCCGAGGTCATCCCTATCCCTAATCAGGAAGCAAAGACAGTTGCCCAAGTATTTGTTCGAGATTTTGTTTGTAGATATGGGACTCCTCTAGAATTACATACTGATCAAGGTCGTAATTTTGAATCAATTTTAATACAAGAAATATCAACAGTTTTAGGAATCAGAAAGACTCATACAACCCCCCTTCATCCTCAGTCTGATGGAATGGTAGAACGGTTAAATCGAACTCTTCTAAGTTATTTAGCTTCTTTCGTTAACAAAAGTCAACGAGATTGGGATGAGTGGATTCCTCTTTTTCTTCTATCTTATCGATCAGCTGTTCACGAGACGACTAAACAATCTCCAGCTTCTATGCTTATGGGAAGAGATCTTCGGTTACCTTCAGACTTAGACAAGGGACCTATTCCTTCGCCAGATCCTCTTCAAATAGACTTCGTATCTAATTTAAGGGATCAATTAGAACAAATTCATGATTTTGCTAGGGGAAGAATTGAAATCGTTTCAGATAGGACAAAAGCTCATTATGATATTAGGGCTAGAGATCTTGAATTTAAAACTGGAGATTTAGTATGGCTCTTCCAACCTAGACGAGAAAAAGGACGTTGTCCTAAATTACAATCTAATTGGGAAGGTCCTTATTCAATAATTGACAAAATAAATAATGTAGTTTATCGAATACAAAGATCTACTCGTACGAAACCTAAGGTGGTACACTTGGACCGCCTGGCTCCTTATAATTCAGATAAACTTACTCACAATAATAAAATAAAGAATCTTCGTTCTTTAAATATAGATGAAGATCATTCTGTAAATAATAATTTCTCTCTTCTAAGAGATGATCAAGCTTTTACTTTGGATTCTTCCAGGTGGTCTGAAGAACTGCCTTATGGAATTAAACGAAGAGATTATAGACCTTTAACTATCCTCATTGAAGGAAATATTGGATGTGGTAAAACGACGTTTACTAAAAGATTTTTAAATGATAAAAATATTCTTACACTATTAGAACCTTTAGATGAGTACCGTAACGTAGCTGGTGAGAATCTCCTAGAGAAAATGTATAAGGATCCTAGCAAATATGCATATCATTTTCAACATCACGCGGCTATGACAATGCGTATTAGACATTTAACTCAGACCGCGTTACCTAATAAGATTATGGAAAGGTCTATTTATAGCTGCAATTGCTTCGTTGAGGCACGTAGGAGAATGGGAGATTTTGAAGATCTTGAAGCTCATCTGTTATTAGAAAATGTTAGGGTTTTAGTTAGCGAGTCTCCTGCCTCTGAGGTGGATTTAATTGTTTATTTGAGGTTATCTCCCGAAGAGTCGTTTTCGCGTATAAATTCACGCGCTCGTTCAGAAAAAGATGGTATTCCATTAGATTATTTAAAGGTCTTACACGAAGTACATGAAGATTGGTTAGTTAGAAAGAAATTTGCGACTCTTCCAGCACCAGTCTTAATCCTAGACGCCGAAGCTTCCGCAGACGACGTTTATATGAATTTTTGTGAGGTTATGAAACCATATGACTTCTAAAATAAACTCAGACTCGGAGTGGACTCGGAACAACTCGTAACTATTCGAAATAGCTCGGAAGAAATCGGAACTAATAATAAAACAATTTAGATCAAGTCGATAAAGAAGACTATTAAAGACAAATGGAGAATAACGAATATTACGAACGATATCAAATAAAAATATAATATAATAATGAAGCGACACATACAGAAATAACAAGAATCATATATTTATTTAAAGAATTACATTCACTTAAAAAATGTTCTTGTGAAATATTTCACATAAATTGAATGTGATGTGAAATAATTTAGTAATGATTCAACACCATTTTTTCTACTACGTGTTTCATCAACACTCGCATTTGTTGACACTCGGGACAATTAGACGAATCCTCCATCGTTTCTATCAAAGGAATTCGACATATATAGCAGGAAGTATAACTTCCAACGCAGTCCAGGTCACCGGTGTAACAGCGGTGTAGGGGAACTAAGCCGATAATTCGTTCTTCAGGGATGCTGAAAATGATTTAAAAAAAAAAAAAAAAAAAAAAAATTAATTAAAAATTTAATTATTTCGATTTAAAAAAAAAAAAAAAAAAAAAAAAATATATTTAAATGTTTATTTAGAATAAATTAAAAAACCTTGTTGCATAACAGTTAATGCATGTTCTTAACGGAGAATCTTTTAATGTTACTGCTCGTCCTTTCGCGCATTTTACACGACTCCATTCTGAATTAAACCAATCTTTGGTTTGTTGTAAGTTACGATTGAAAACTCCTTCCCAATTGAATTGTGAAACTAATACTCCCAGACGAATAGCTTCCTCGTTCAACGGTTCCATGATGAAGAGTGATGCTTCTTTAGCTTTCTTCCCTTATCTATCTTTTATTTCTTTTCATTTGTTATAAACAAATTTGCATTTGTTTAAACAACTTTTCATTTATTTATAGATGTATTATTGAAAGGGTTCGTTATAGGTCGTTTAAAAGACCCTCGTTTATTTCAATCTCGCATCCCGCGGAAATGTTACAAAAATGTAACGCTAGGTGTCGTTACAATAGACTTTTATAATAATGGCCTCTAGATGAAAAGAGATCTGAGCGGAAAATCCAAATATAGGTTATGTGTTATTTTCCAAACATTAACCCAAGTTTTTCCAGCTCCCGATATTCCGATAGTAGGATATTTTATTTAAATGACGAAATGATATTCTGAGACGAGAAGAAGGAAGCCTAATTCATCCCATCCTGACCTATTATTCCGGTTTCCCACTTCTATTCAGATAAGATCGTTCCAATTTATATTTATAACATTCATTTAACAGATTAATTTATCAATTTATTATATTTGAAATCATTTATCCAATATCAAAAAGTTTAATTTATCATTCTAATTTGAAAGAAAATGTTTAAAAAGGAATTTATAATTTTGATTTAAAAAAAAAAAAAAAGATTTAAAAGGAATCTATAATTTTGAAGAGTTTTTAGAAAAACTCAAATTTAAGACCTTATTATTTTGAGAGAATAACATTTGTCCTCCTGTCTAGGTCGTATATGATTTATTTCGAAGAGGTTTGGAGTTGGATCTCCTGGAGTTCAGAATCGGACTTTCCGTTCCAGTCTTTGGTCCTTCTACCCCTCCAACCCCTTCCTGTTCCAGTATTCAGGACTTTCTTCATAATGACCAAGGAATTCTTCGCCTTGTTCCTGAGTTTCTACTCTTATTTCCTGATTCCTGTCTACTGATCCTGTATTCCTGAGTTTCTACTCTTGTTCCTGGTTCCTGTTCTTGAAGATTTTTGTAAAAACCCATGTTGTGAAATTAAGTTAGACTATCTTTTAGAGGTTTTCTGTGGTTTCCCTGCTAATAAGAGACGAATGTCAGATAGTACTTAGGAAAATTTTTAATTACTTGAGCCGCAGCTCCAATTCTCCTAAATAGAACACATAGATTTTATGATTCAAATATCGACTTGCTAATCCTTATGACGATTTTAAATAGACAATTTTTATTATACTTACCTTACGAGTCGGGTCGACTCTTTCACTAAAGGGGGGGTAGTGTTATATTTGATGAATTCACCCCTATATATTACTTTCATACGATCTAGATCAAGTAGTCTATATGATAAAAGACATCTCTCAAAATATATGAATCGCCGTTGCCGTATCAATAAGTATTATTGTAAAACAAATTAGTCTGTCTTTAGCCTCGTACTGAAGCAGACCTGTATTTTCTGAATACATAAACCTTTTGCCCAATTGATTATATTTCATCTGATTCACTTTATTTCCCTCGGGAATCCATAAATATTAACTTATTATTACAACAAATATTAAAAATATTACAATACTAGGGGCTCCGCCCCTGCGCGCTTCGCGCGCCAACCCCGCCTCGTCGCTCGCTTCGCTCGCTTCCGAGGCCTCGGCGCTTCGCGCCTCACTTTGTCACATATACAGTGAATTGTGAATATCTTTAATTACCAAGCGAATGACGGTACGCCTAATAAACTACACAGCAAACGAATCTAATCTCCATGGATCCACATTACGATTACTATCTAAGGTATCTTAAATCTAGCACGACGCCCGCCGTCGTGCAATTCAAATTGTCTTTCAATCTCCTTAATTTTTATTACAAGACCTTAATATGTATATATTATATATGGACAAAGGAGATGGAGATATACCGATTTTAATTTTTCACAAAATAAATTTTGTATTGTATAAGTATTTTATATTTTATATCAACAAATTTTTATTTAGTGATTCAATTATTTATTTTAATGATTCACATTTTATCCTACTTATAATTTAGTATCTTTTCCGAATTATGTTCTTCAATTTTCATCTAGCTTCTTTACTGTATAATTTAGTATCTTTTCCGAATTATGTTCTTCAATTTTCATCGAGCTTCTTTACTGTGGAAAGATATATTCTTCATTTTTTGTTTTTAATATTTTTTGATAAATTCACCATGTATATACTTTCTTCTCCTCCTCTTCCATCTCTAGCAGCAGCTCTCGCTCTGCTATGTCATCTGCTAATTGCAGCAGCTCTTCCTCTGCTCGATCTGCTGCTGCGATCAGCAGATCATCTAATCCGTCATCTTGTTTGATATTCATAAAACCGTTAAATTAATTATTTATTGATTCATATGTATTTGATTGTATTTGTAATTTTTTTTTTTTTTTTCTTAATCGAGAACTACTGTCGATATTATTGATTTTTTCATTTTTTATCGGTAGATGTAGAATTCACAGTAGAGTGATACGATTTTTTTAAATAGAGTCAAGGTCTTTGGTTTGTTGAGTTGAGTTTATAATTGTATTCTTCGAATATGCTTTACCTGGTATCAAATTTTTTTTCTCCCCCTCATGCGCTTTTTCAGTGTCCTGTTTTGAGGTAATTAATTTTATTTTATTGCTTACTTTGCTATTCATCCATTCATATTTTGAATTATTATACTTACTTCGGTTGACCGGCTCTCAGACATTTTGTTTTTTATTTGAATAACAAAATATTACCGAGTTACCCTACTGAAAATTATTATGTGATAAATCACATGATGTTATGAACGAAATTGGTATGTATTTTATCATGTAATTTAACATGTGATTACGACTTAATACATAACAAATCACATGATGAATCATAAAATACGACTTATAAGGTAAAATACATTACAAATCACATACCGAAACTTATGATTTTTCAGATGAATTGTTATGTATTTTATTACATGATCTGTACGTCATGATTTATCATGTGATTTGTTATGTATTAAGTTGTAATCACATGTCAAATTACATGATAAAATACATGCCAATTCCGTTCATAACATCATGTGTTTTATTACATAATCATTTTCAGTAGGGTAGACACCTTTCATTTGTTATCATTTTTTTTATGCTACGTGATTCAGTTCAATGGTGATGTAATTATTTCTTACTTTTGCTGCTGCAATTAACTTCTCATATTTCTATTTTGTGTGCATTTGCACTGTAAAAAAAATTTGATGTATTCTAATAAACCAAATTACTTGAGTGCTATTTATTTGAGACGAATCGATTATTTTTTGCATTGAATAAAAGTAGACGTTGCGCCCAGTAAGTCAATTTTTTTGGTAGCAGTTATTTGGTCGAAATAATCCAATTCATTGATACTAATTACAGTTACTTCGTTCGAATACACGATTTCTCCGAACAAACGGAAGTTTTATTGCAACTTTCATTTATTTGATCGAAGTAAATCGATTTGATGTTTTAGTAACCCGTACATTCCGGTATAGTAACTTGGATCGTTTGAAATGATTTCATGTTTGTTTTTATTAAACAATGAAATTTCTATCAAAAAAATATTTACTTTATCCTAATGGCGAATTATTAGATTATATATACAAATAATTAATTTACTTGCGTCAAATAATTTTTTTTTCTTTCAAATAAATTTTTTTAACAGTGTGGGTATGAGCATCCTTTTTCACTTGTGTTTTTTTTTTTTTATTATTATTTATTTATCTTTTTTTTCTAATAAGTAACTTGTATTCATCCCCCATATATATTCTTAATTTTATATTTACAAATTTTTATCTTACAGAATTTTAATTTCAAACAAATTTTTATTTCTTCCAAATTTACATTTTTTTTCACCTTGAATTTAACACATCGTTACATCAATTTTACACGGAGAGAACGTTATAAGAATAGTCTTTATTTTTTAAAGAATGGCTGTCATACTGGGTCTAGTGCGGAAGACTTATCGCGGATTTTGAGATCCCGTACTATAAGTATGGTAACCATTGCCTCATTTGTGAGAACGGTTACCATACTTATAGTACGGGATCTCATAATCCGCGATAAGTCTTACGTACTATAACAGTATGACAGCCATTCTTATAACATTCTCTCCGTGTATATATAAATTGAAATCATTAAATTTATTTTCCTACATATTGATACAAATTTTTATTTAAAATTTTCACAAATCGATTTACCTATTCTAAATTTTAACTTACATTCATTTCAATTCAATTTACTTAAAATTTTTACTTGTAAGTTTCACAAATTCTCTTATCTACCCTGAATTAAAACTATTTTTACAAATTATCTGACCTACCCTGAATCAAAAATATAACATTCATTTCCAAACATATTACTGAGAATTTTAACTGGTAATTTCCCAAATTATCTTATCTACCCGGAATTGAACTATTTTTACAAATTATCTGACTTACCCTAAATAAAAACTATAAAATTCATTTCCCTACATATTACTTAAAATTTGAACTTCTGATTTTTCAAATTATCTGACCTACCCTAAATCAAAATTATAAAATTTATTTCCCTACATATTGCTTAAAATTTTAACTTCTAATTTCTCAAATTATCTGACCTACTTTAAATCAAAACTATAAACTTTATTTCCTTAAATATTACTGAAAATTTGAACTTATAATTTCTCAAATTATCTCACCTATCCTAAATCAAGACTATAAAATTTATTTCCCTACAGATTACTGAAAATTTTAACTTCTAATTTCACAGATTATCTTATCTATTTTGAATTAAAATTATTTTCACAAATTATCTGATCCCCCCTAAATCAAAACTATAAAATTTATTTCCCTACTTATTACTTAAAATTTGAACTTCTAATTTCACAAATTATCTGACCTACCCTACCTACCCTAAATGAAAAATATAAAATTTATTTCCCTACATATTACTTCAAATTTTAACTTCTAATTTCCTAAATTATCTGATCTACCCTAAATCAAAACGATAAAATTTATTTCCCTATATTATATTACTGAAAATTTGAACTTCTAATTTCACAAATTATCTGAACTACCCTAAATCAAGACTATAAAATTTATTCCCCTACATATTACTGAAAATTTTTGTTAATCTAAAATCTCCCTGTATACGATATTGTTAATATATTTCCCTTCTTTCTTTATCTCTATTTTTATTCCTTTTTTTGACTTGCACCGTGATAACGCAACATAAAGTTGTCCGTGTCCGAATATTGGTCTGTCAATATCACGGTCGTATATACAGGTCCGGAAACTCCGGTGGTGGGGGTGGGTCTCTTATTGAAGCCAGGTGCGCTTCAGAAAGCTACCACTTGAGCGAGGCGCTGCGATCTAGTAGTAGTAGTTTCAAATATGGCGATCATCAAGTGTCAAAATAACCTATTTCCTTTTTTGTATTCTTTCACGTAGCAATCTCCAATTTCGTCGGTTAACAAATGGAATGAAATTTCGTGCAACGAACAGCATCCGAATAATATTTGGTATCATGTGATCATGTAAAAAAAAATTGTCAGAACGCTGTTGTTATTACTACTACTACTCGACCACAGCGCACCAACTTGAGTGGCGAATTTAGGCAACTTTTTTGGCTTCAATAAGAGACCCACCCCCACCACCGGAGTTTCCGGACCTGTATATACGACCGTGGTCAATATATAGTCCGACGTGTCCGAAACTTTGTCCTTGCGATTTGTTAATAGTCATTGCAAACGCTAATCGTACAGGAAATTGTCGTCTGTGTAAAATGAATGGCATATCTGTATCCCCACGCGTGTCCAATTTTATTCGCGGTATTTCCACTATTTGTCCTCTTCGTTCACCTGTTAGAAGTTCAGCAATCAATATTCTTGAATGAAATTCACGAACAACCAACCGTGTTCCATTGCATATGCCATCTGATATTGATAAATTTCGTAACATCATTACTATGGCACCAATTTTCAGTTGTAAATTATGAGGTGGTAGACCCGTTGGTGTTAATCCATTCAAATACTCAATTGGATATCGCAGTGTAGCTTCTTCGTATGTTGTTGTATCAGCAGCATCAAGTCCTTGGAGGGTTGCATAATCCATGCTTTTTGACTCGTGTAAGGTGCCCTGCATTCTTTGTAAAATTTTTGTGTTTAACTGGTTCACTTCCACATTTAACGGAGCTAATATTGCTCTGTTAATGAGTTTCTCCGTGGGTATGTTTATTGGATACAATTCTGTTATCAAGTCCGTACTCATTGTCTCTTTATCAGGTTCTAAAAAGTCGATTTCCCCGTCACCTACGCTGAGTAGCCACTTTGAGAATGAAACGATATCTTCTTTTGCCCTCATATTTGTGGTTAGGCTAAATTTTTGAAATATATTCCAGAGTGATGAATATTTGATTGTTTCTTCTATAATTTGTCTTTTTCCGCCACGTTTGACTACTGGTAATACCTGCCGAAAGTCCCCACCAAGTAAAACCGTTTTCCCTCCGAACGGTAATGAATTACTCATGATATCTCTCAGTGTTCTGTCAATCAATTCAAGAGCAGTCTTTGGAATCATCGAACACTCGTCCCATATAATTACATCAATTGACGTCATCTTTTTCTTCATACTCGGAGTTGTGAAAATCGTTCCTTCGTTGCTCATTGTCAACGGGAGACCGAACATTTTGTGAGCGGTTGTTCCACACGGAAGAAGAATCGCAGCTATACCTGTCCAAGCAACACATGCGACAGTTTTCTCTGTCGATCTTAGCATGTAATATATCGCATTGTACAGAAATGTTTTTCCAGTTCCTCCGGGTCCGTCGATGAAGAAGTATTTGTGCATTGTGTGATTTTCTGTTTCGTTGTTCGGCGTTATTGTTTTCATAACTGCATCGTATATGATCCGTTGCTCGTTGTTTAATTGATTCACCAATGCTAATCCTTTTTCTGCATATGTTTGGATTTTTTCCGCTGTTATTACTTCTTCATCATTTTCATATATTATTTCTGGTGTCGGTAAGCCAAAATCTTTGCACGATCTACCTTCTGCTTGTAAAAGATGTTCAATAGCACATAGTGCTCTGTTTTCGTTATCATCTGCAAAGTCTTCTGAAAGTGCTGTTTTATATTTATTCCATAAATCAATTACGTCGGATGGCATTTCTTCGATCAAGTACCATATCAAAAAATGTCGTAAACGTTTGGGCATCAGTATTGAAACAGCTTCGTCAAATATCTTGAATGTTTCATCGTTACTTGCCGTTAAGCCCATTTCTACCGCCGCCTCCCTGAATGTATCACATTGTTTTCCGTTTATGGTACGTAGGTCTTTGAAACAGGTAGCGCCTGTAGCCCGTCCAAGAATTAATTTAAGATGAAATCGTTCTGTATCCCTTGGAGAAATATTTGTCATTCTGCTTACAACTTTACAAGCAATTTTACGTCTGCCCCAAGTTTTCGTGGTTGCTTTGAATGCATAGTAGTCCGGAGTGTTTGCATAGGTGATATTTCGTACCCGTTCATCGGTCGTATTTAGTTCGAACCATGCAGTTAGTGGAGTTTTCCATTTATTTTCGTTTCCAACAGCCTCCTCTTCTCTACCTTCCACAAATGTTGCATATTGATGACCTGGTAGATGAATAGGTAATCGCGTCACAGCGTGACTTCGTCCATGCATAGGGAGTTCTAGTATTCTCCATGCTGCTTCCATTGGACTGACATACCGCGTATCTACATGATCTTTGATTTCGTCGACTACTGGTCCATCATTACCTTGTATATTACAATCATCAATTTGAACCCTTGCGTGATCATGTCCTTTGTTAATATATTTGTAAATATACTTTGCTGCCATTACCGACGCACAATATTCTACGTTTAGATGACAATCGTATTTTGCAAGTAGATATGGGTTATGTGGCACAACCATACTGTTGTCTACCGGTATATTTCTTCCGTTTATGCGGTTATGGTAGTAGTTTAAACTATTATTTTTTCTACGGCGATACTTTGGGAAACCACTTGCGCTTATATCGGTGTCTTTCGCGAAGTCTTTTGGAAACTTTTTTGAACATGATTTAGTTTCTGTGTTCCAACATGGAACTTTTGAAGTATGTGGACCGTGTAACATGTGTGTTGTCACAGATTGATGTAATCGGGGATATTTTTCTTTGTCGGGTATTTCTGCTGATATGAAATTATCAATCGCCTCTGGAGTCAATAGCTTATCTTCATTATCCATTATGAACAACATGTGTGCGTGAGGTAATCCTCTTTTTTGGAACTCTATCGTATATACATATCCATTCATTTTTCCGAATACTGTACCACTTTCTATCTCCTTCAGCATACGTTGTAGACGCACACTGAATATGCGAGAAACTATGGTTGGTATGTCGTTCGCGGTAGTACCCGGAGGAAACCTTTTCAATACTTCGCGTATTTCTTTCCATTTCGGATTACATGTCATCGTGATGAATAGATCTGGTCTTCCGACTTTCCTGGTTATCGCCATTGCATCTTGATATTGTTGTTGCATATGGCGCATGGAGCCAGAAAATGTTGACGGTAAAATCATCACGTTTCCAAGTCTGGTACGATTGGATGTATTTGCTTCACTATTAAATACGTGGTCAATCATTCCCAAATAACACTCCACACGCAGCTGCTTCTGATTATTTCGTAAATATAATAATCTCTGCGATTCAATTGTAAGGTATGCATGAATTACGTAGTGTTGTGTGAGTCGTCCGCTTCGTAGCAATCGATTACGCACTTCTCCTTCACGCAAAGCCAACCGATAACCATAGTACTGAACTGGGGTTATAGTTCTGTTTGTTTCTATTTGTTTCATATTGTAATTCCATCCTAAATCTCCGCTTGGGAATAGTAACGGAAATGTCATTGGATCAACATGGTGTGACGATTTTGGTACATATCCTACTTGTTTCTCATGTTTTGGGTGTACTTGTACATCCACTTTGTCCGATATTGTCCCATCCCTCGATACAATCAGAGCTGCAAGTTCTCCGCAGGTTGGTGCGTTGTATCGTCGTCTGTCATCTGTGTTCAACGCAATTAAGTTTAACACAATCTGGCTCTCTCCATCGCTATATCGCTCGTATAGTGTTTTAAAATTTGCCGCATAAGGATTAATGTCCAGTATTATTTTTCCAATAGTTTCCAGAATATTTGATCTGCGTACATTATTTTCTCTGAATTGTAGCTGTGTTTGTGGATCGTAGATGTAAATTTGTCCGTATCTCGCACAGCTATTGTTGACGGCCTCCAAACTGGTCGAAATCATGTAGCTAACGTCCCCAACAATTTTCATTAAATGCGGCCCACTGTTTCCTTGTTCTGCCACTGTACAATTAAATGATGCAAAAGCAAATGCATCATTATAAGATCGTATCATTTGTCTGTAATGTTTTGAATTTTCATCATTTCCTTCTCGCAGTTGTTCCAGTACTTCTGGATAATCTGTCAGTGGTGGTAGTTTCACCTTTCCTCCGTGACAACAATTATTTGCTACTCTTCCTCGTTCATTCTTAAATGACAAAGCATCACAGTGCTGACATTTATCTATCATTTCACCGATGTCTAATAGCTCCACGTTCTCAAACACCTCTTTGGCAATGCATCCGTTGTACATTTTTTCTGCGGTCTCCCTTGTTCTTGATTGCCTCGTTCTATCCGAACTAATAATTGCATTTCTTCCTCCGTTAATCTCTGTACTTTCACAGTCATCGATTACATTTTCATCGTTCTCGTTGTCATGTTCTTCTGCCGTTTTTTTTATACCATTTTGTTTTGATATATTTCCTCCTTGTATTTTCTCTAAGCTTCTTTCAACGTCAATTACTATTCCTTCGCAATCACGTTCTTCAATTTGAATATTTGTGCTGACCCGTGCGACTGCATCCGTGTAACGTTTTTTAACAGCTTCTCTGTATTTTCGTTGTTGCTCTCGTCGTAGTATAATTTTTTCTTCGTCATTCCTAATGATCTTCGGTCGTCCTCTTTTCACTTTTTTTGTTTCATCCGCCAAAGATGTATCTATAATGACAATTTTTTTAATTGTTTATATATCCCTCTATATGTCTATATAATTGTCATCTTATCTTCTGTATTTCATCACTACCTTCTCCTTCATTTTTCTGTGAGGCTTGGCATATATTTTCATTTTGCTTTCGTTTCGCGCGATATCTCCGCTGCTGTTCCCTCCGCAAAACTTGTCTTTCCTCTGGTGTCACCAAAGATACTGGCCGCCCTTTTTTCTGGTTTGCTATTATCATCAATTTTTTCAAATATTCGTTGAAACCTTAATTCTCTATATTTATATTATCACCTTTGATTACATTTCCTTGCGATCTTCCGATTAGTCCTGCTACTTCATCTTGCGCCTCTATTACGGGATATCCTTCCTGCCGGTCACTCCGTTGAATAATTTCTTCCTCCCCGCTTAACTTCGAGCTCGGTTCTCCACTTTCTTGCTTCATTCCTGAATAATAACTTACCTTTTGCATACTTACCTCTTGCGCTGCAACTATTTCTTCAACGACATCAAAGTGTCTACTGTCTCCGTTGCCAGTAAACAGCAGTGAAATTTTTTCATCACTTCGCACGTCTCCAATGACTCTTGGATTCTGGTCTCCACATCGGTATACCAATACACACAGCTTGTAAATTATCGTCACAGCGCTGATCTCCACTTCTCCACCGTAGCTTCCCATCTTTTCCATGTGGCATCGATATTCATCTGATGACCGTATACGCGTCCCGGTAGATTCATCGCCAACGATGAAACTTTTTAAAGAGGACCAGTTACGCGTGATATAGTCAACGGAATTGAACCGCACCTCCGCATGTCTTTCTTGAGTACCGTACATACAGTATGATATCGCACGGAAAAGACAGTTTCCGTCGGGTTTCATTTTCAACACTTTATACACCATCCTAATGATTTTTTAATCAAATGAATGGTATTAATGTTAAATTAACACAAATTAATGTTTTTATTTGATAATATGTTATGGATTTTGGTTTTATTTCGATTATTTGAATCGTTTTTAGATTGCTGCATGCGATTACAGGAATAGCTGTCAACTATCTGTCAAATCTATCAAAACAATTGTCACGTTTGACATGAACTGGGCTGACATTCAGCCGCAACTTCATGCGTATACTATAATCTTTTTATCTTCTTTTTCATTTGTTTGGTGTACAAGATTTTTTTATTAGATAGAGGGATATATATATATGGGGCTTTCCACGCCAACCCAACCTACCATCGAAATTGACATTTTTGATTTGGCCTAAATTTTTTTATCCTTTTGTACTCTGTGAAAAAGAGGTCCATGATTTATTTCGAATTTTTTTAATAATACGTTCACGAGATAAGATTTTGAAAAATTTTAGGTGTTTTTTTTTTGAATGCTCATAACTTCTCCAAAAATGCATCAATTTGAATGTTTTTTTTTTTCAAATTGTGTGGTTTTCAATGAATTTTTCAAAAATTTTATCCAAAAAAAAAAAAAAAATTATTTGCTAGATTTTTTTTTCACTCCTAGATCAGAATCTGATTTTGAAAACTGTTTGTATCCTTCGATTTTTTTTGAAAAATTCTCAAAAAAACTACTTCCTATTTCACAAATTTTAAGCCTGGGCCCATCGTGGGAAAACGTTTCTTGCTATTTTTTCAGAATTTTTCAAAATTATGAAATTTTTTATTTTTTTTTTCAAAAACTTAAAATATGAATATAATCATAATTATAATAATTAAACAAAAACAACAGTAAAACAAAAGTATTTAGGAATAAAAATTTTGTTCCACAAACAGATTTATTATTTTTACGATTTCCGATTACGTCCATTTGTAATTTTTCATCGATATTTTATTTCATAACACATTAAAAATCATATTTGAAGTTTTTGAAGAAAAAAAAAAAAATATCATAATTTTGAAAAATTCTGAAAAAATAGCAAGAAACGTTTTCCCACGATGGGCCCAGGCTTAAAATTTGTGAAATAGGAAGTAGTTTTTTTGAGAATTTTTCAAAAAAAATCGAAGGATACAAACAGTTTTCAAAATCAGATTCTGATCTAGGAGTGAAAAAAAAATCTAGCAAATAATTTTTTTTTTTTTTGGATCAAATTTTTGAAAAATTCATTGAAAACCACACAATTTGAAAAAAAAAAACATTCAAATTGATGCATTTTTGGAGAAGTTATGAGCATTCAAAAAAAAAACACCTAAAATTTTTCAAAATCTTATCTCGTGAACGTATTATTAAAAAAATTCGAAATAAATCATGGACCTCTTTTTCACAGAGTACAAAAGGATAAAAAAATTTAGGCCAAATCAAAAATGTCAATTTCGATGGTAGGTTGGGTTGGCGTGGAAAGCCCCATATATATATATATATATATATATATATATATATATATATATGTAGATATATATGTAGATATATATATATATATATATATATATATATATATATATATAGGACTTCCGTTTCCGATGCGAAAAGTGACAGGTGTGTGTAAGGAGTGTCTGGACATTAGTTGAAGGTATTGTGAGAAAAAAGCAAGCGAACAACGTAGTGGGGGGCAGGAAGAGGGGGAAGAGCGTAAAGAACAGAGGGCGACAGGAAGGAAGACGGAAGAAGGAGGTTTAGTGCGCAGGAAAGCAAAAAAGGAAGTAGGGAGGTTAGGTGTGATAGGGAGGGGAGGTTCGGCGGAAAAGTGGCGGGAAAGTGATACGGCAAAAGAGAGAGCTGGGAAGGAGCGGCACCTGGCAGGCAGAGGGAGAAGCAAGGTCGGTAAAGCAGGGAGAGGAATAGTTAGACGGAAGGAGGGCAACAGACAGTTAGACGGAGCGCGGGAAGGAACAGCGGATGGTAAGGAAGGGAACGAGAGAGAGGAGTAGAACAGGTTGCAGAGAGTAAGGCGAGTGGCAAGTCAGGGATGCAAGGTGGAGACGCTGGTGGGGAGGCAGCGGGTGGGAAGGTCGGTAGACCGACGAATGCTGCGAGGCTAGCGGCGATGGGGGGGGGCAGGGTATGGATCACTGGACGAGCTATTTAAAAGAAAGAGAGACGATGCGGGAGGAGTTGACGGGTGGGTATGGCAGGGAGATGAAAGCGAGGCTTTTGCCAAAAGCCGAAGAACGGGTAGATCGCCACCAAAAGAGGACGGGGAAGAGGAAAAGAAAGGGAAAGAGAACGAAATGGGGATTATGCAGATGCTAATGCAAATCAGAGGGGAAATGAAAATGGGGATGGAGGAAGTGAAGGGGCAAGGGAAAGAAATAAAGGAAGAAATGGAGAGGATGAACGGAGAACTGAGGGGAGAACTGGAAAAACAAAGGCAGGAGATCAGAAAAAGGGAGGCAAGATGGGAAAAGGAGAGAGAAGAGATAAAGAAAAGCATGAAGGAAATGGGGAAAAGAATGGAGGAAGTGGAAGAAATCGCCAGAGAGAGGGGAGCGGTGATCAAGGGGTTGGAGGAAAGGATGCAAAGAGTGAATATAGATAGCGGTAAGGGAGGGGGAGCACGAAGTGCAGGGGATGTGTGGGAAGAGAGGCTCAAGGAAATGGAAAGGAGAATGGAGATGAAAGACAGGGAGGAAAGGAAGAAGAACATAGTGATAAAAGGATTAAAGATAGGGGTGGGGGGAATGAAAGAAAGCGCAGAGGAGGTGATAAGAGCGACGGGAGCGAACGCTGCGGTGGAGAGAGTAAGAAAAGTGGGAGTGGATGACGCAGTGAGAGGAAGTATGGTGGTTGTGGAAATGAAGAGTGTGGAACAGAAGATAGAGGTGATGAAGAAGAAGCAACACTTAAAGGGAAGGAAAGAAAGGTTAGAAGATGACCTAACATGGGGGGAAAGGAGAATGCAGTGGAAATTGGAGAGAATTGCGGGAGAAGAGGGGCGCAGGGGAAAGCAAGTGAGGGTGGGGTACGGAAAGATAATGATCGGAGGGGAGAGGTGGTGGTGGGATGAGCGGAAAGAGGCACTGAGAGGAGCGGGCGGAAAAATAAGAGCAGGAGGGCACGAAAATGCAAGAGAGGCAACAACTGAGGACGCAGAAGTGGGGGAGGGAAGCGAGCAGGGGGAGGAAATGGGAGAGCTGGATGACGAAATGAGCAGCCAGGGGGAAGAAGAGGCAACAGGGGGCTGGGAAGGAGGCACGAGAGGGGGGAGCAGAGGCAGAGGAAGGGGGATGACGAGAGGAGGAAGAGGGATGGACAGACAAGAGTGGGATGGAAGGCGGCATTCTGGAATATAGCGGGGCTAGGGAAGAAGGATGAAGAATTTTGGAAGAGACTGGTGGAGTGGGATGTAATAATGCTAATAGAGACGTGGGTGGATGAAAAGGGGTGGGAAAAGATAAAAAAACAAGCTACCGGAAGGATACGAATGGGAGGTGCAATTCGCCAAAAAAAGGAATAAGAAAGGCAGAGCAATGGGGGGAATAGTAACAGGGGTAAGAAGAGAAATGGTGGAGGCAGGAGGAGGAGGAACCGAGGAAATGGACGGGGTGTGTGAAAGGAGGATAAGGATAGGGGGGGAAAGGTGGGCGATTGTCGGGATATATGTAAATGGGGATATTAGGGAAAAGATAGAACAAATAAAGGAAAGAACGGAGAAAGCAGGCAACGAAGTAAGAGTACTGGTAGGGGGAGACTTCAACGCCAGAACCGGAAGAGAAGGTGGGGAATGCTGGGGAGGAAATGAGGGCGATACAAGGAGAAGAAAGTCGAAAGACGAAAAGATAACGGCAGAGGGCAGGGAACTGATAAGATTCCTGGAGGAGACGGGATGGTCAATCATGAATGGAGATATGGAAGGAGATGAAATGGGGGAGCACACGTATGTAGGGGCGGTGGGGGAAACCGTGATAGACTATGCGATGGGAGGCAGAGAGGTGAGAGAAAAGGTAGAGAGGTTGGAGATAGGGGATAGGGTGGAGTCGGATCATCACCCGGTGATAGTGTGGATGAAGGGGAATGTGGAATGGACGAAGCAAGAGGAGGCGCAAAAAGGGATACAAAAAGGGAATTGGACAGCAATGGGAAGGCAGAGATTCAGGAGAGAAGTGAGATGGGAAGGAAGAGTGGAAATGGAAGTGGGAAGAGAAATAGAAGAGAGGATGAGTGAGTTCAGGAGAGCAATTGAGGCGGGGGGAAGCGGCGCGAGGAAGAAAAAAGGATGGTGGGACGAGGAGTGCAGGGAGAAGAAAAAAGAGGCCAGAAGAAGCTTGAGAAAGTGGCGAAGTGGGAAGGGGGAAGTAGAAGAGTACAGGGAGTGCAGGAGAGGATACAACAAGGTGTGCGAAAGAAAGAAAAAGGAACAGAATGAAGGTTTCATGAGGGAGGTGGAAGAGGCTAAAACGGAGAGCAAGGTATGGGAGGTCGTCAACAGGGAGAGAAGGAAATGGAAAAGGATCAACGAGGGGATAGAGGACGAGGAGTGGAAGGAGTACTTCATGGGGTTACTAGGTGGAGTAGACGTAAGGGTAGTGGGTGGGGGAGGAACAGCGAAAACAGAAGAGGGAGGGGAGGAAGAAATAAGAAGGGAGGAAGTGAGAAGGGCGATAAGGAAGATGAAGGACGGAAAAGCGCCGGGAGGGGATGGGGTAGTAAACGAGGTATGGAGGTACGGAGGGGAGGAAATAGAAGAATGGGCATGGAGGACATGCAACAGGGTGTGGAGTGGGGAAGGGTGGCCGGAGGAGTGGAAAGAGGGGCTGATAGCACCGATAATAAAAAAGGGGCAGGGGAGAAGAGTAGAGGAGTACAGGGGGGTAACGCTGATGCCAACTCTGTACAAAATATACGCAACGGTACTGGCGAGCAGACTGGAGGAAGAAGTGGAGAGAAAGGGACTGATACCACATAATCAGACAGGGTTCAGGAGAGGAATGGGCACGATAGACAACGTGTATGTGCTGAACTACCTAATAAACAGGCAGATAGGAGAGGAAAAAGGCAGGATGGTAGCGTTCTTCGTAGACCTGAAGGCGGCGTTTGATTCAGTGGAAAGGAGGGTGTTGTGGGAAGCGATGGAAAAGAGAGGGGTAAGAGAGGGGCTGAGAGTAAGAATAGAGGAGATATACAAGGAGACGAAAAGCAGAGTGAGAAGCAGGGGGAAGGTGGGGGATAGCTTTTGGACAGCGAGAGGGGTGAGGCAGGGATGTCCGCTCAGCTCAGGACTATTCAACTTGATCCTGGCTGACCTGGAAGAAGAAATGGCTAAGGGAGGGAGTATAGGGGGGGTGTGGCTAGGAGGGAGCAAAGTGAGAACGCTGGCATACGCCGATGATATAGTTATGCTAGCCGAAAAGGAGGAGGATATGGAAGCAATGATCAGAAGGTTGGAGAGTTACATGGACAAGAAGAGGCTGGTAGTAAACGTCGAGAAGAGCAAGGTAATGAGATTCAGAAAAGGGGGAGGAAGAAGAAAGAAAATCGAATGGAGGTGGAAAGGAAGAAGATTGGAGGAGGTGAGGGAGTTTACCTACCTAGGATACACGCTAAAGACCAACGGGGGACAGGAGGCGCACATAAGGGAAAGAATAAGGAAGGCAGGGGTGGTAATGAGACAGGTGTGGGGGATCGGGAAGAGGAGATTTGGGAGAGATTGGAAGAGAAGGATATGGCTGTTCGATAGACTAGTGTGGACGGTAATGGAGTACGGGGCGGAGGTATGGGGAGGAAGAGAGTGGGAGGGGCTGGAGGCGATGCAGGAAAGATACCTGAGATGGACGCTAGGTGTGGACTGGAGAACACCCGGGTACGCGGTAAGGGAGGAACTGCAGAGAGACAAGATGAGGACAAGAGCAGGAAGAAGGATGTGGAAGTTCGAAGAGAAAATGGAAGGGGGGAGAGGCAGTGACCTAGCCAGAAGGGCCTGGGAGGAGGTGAAGGAGAGGATAAGAGAAGGAAGGTCAGAGTCGAGGTGGGAGAGAGAAAGGGAAAGCTTCTACACAGAAAGGGCGTTAGAGGGAGGGGACGTATTAGAAAGGAGGAGAAGAGGAGAGATTGAATGGAGAGTGATTGAAGAGAGGGACAGGGATCTGCAAAAAAGGGAGAGGTGGGAGAGAATTGAGGAATCAAGGTATAATAGTTGGTACAGGGTGGTAAAAGGAGAAGGAGTACCAGGGTACCTAAAGAAGGGGTGGGGGGAGAGCAGATGGAGAAGAGTGGCAAGACATAGGCTGGGTAACGAGATGAGAGCAGCGCAATATTGGGAGGAGGAGGAGAGCAGGAAATGTAGGATATGTGGGTGGGAAGAAGAGACGTGGGAGCATGTATGGGAAAGGTGTACGGGGAGGAATGAAGGACAGGAGAGCTGGCAGGAAGCTGCAGGGAGGATTCTAGGAGGGGAGGGGGAAGGAGAGGAATGGATAAGGGAGTTGGAGAAAAGAAGGATAGAAGCGCGGGGAGTGGAGGAAGAAAGGCAATGAAATGATGAAATGTAATGAATATAATAATGTAAAGTAAGAATGTGATGAAATTAAAAAAACGTAATAGTGTAAGAAAAATGTATGAAAGAATGTAAAGAGGAAAGGAAGTTCTTGTAACCCTTAGGGGAACAATAAAAGCAAATACTACTATATATATCTCTCTATATTATAAAGATATATCGCCGCCGCCGCCGCCGCCGCCGCCGCCGCCGCCGCCGCCGCCGCCGTGTCAGACTTTCCATGGCCTCCTCGCCCCCGCTCGCTGCCCCCCCCCCCCTTTCCATGGCCTCCTCGACCCCGCTCGCTACCCCCCCCCCCCCCTCCTCGCCCTAGGCCTTCCTGACCCCACTCGGCTCTTCATGCCCTTCCCCCCCCCCCCCCCCCCCCCCCTTCTTTCCATGTCCTGCTCGACCCCGCTCGCTATAATATATATAGTATATCGTACTATATTATATAAGATATCGCCGCCACCGCCGTGTCAAGAATCCTATCTTCGGCTATCTTCGGCTATCTTCGGCTATCTTCGGCTATCCTCGGCTATCCTCGGCTATCTTCGGCTATCCTCGGCTATCTTCGGTTATCCTCGGCTATCTTCGGCTATCCTCGGCTATCTTCGGCTATCCTCGGCTATCTTCGGTTATCCTCGGCTATCTCGCCCTCTCCCCTTTCCTGGGCCTTGGACCGAAAGAAGGACCGGGTTCGGCTCCCTTCGGTTATCTTCGGCCATTCTCGGCCATCTTCGGATATCCTCGGCTATCCGGCTCCCTTCGGCTATCTTCGGCCATCTTCGGCTATTCTCGGCTATCTTCGGCTATCTTCGGCCATCCTCGGCTATTCTCGGCTATCTTCGGTTAACCTCGGATGGAGGACCGGGTTCGGCTCCCTTCGGCTATCTTCGGTTATCCTCGGCTGTCTTCGGTCATCCTCGGCCATCTTCGGCTATACGGCTCCCTTCGGCTATCTTCGGTCATATTCGGCTATTCTCAGCTATCTTCGGTTAATCTCGGATATCCTCGGCTATCTTCGGTTCACCTCGGATGGAGGACCGGGTTCGGCTCTCTTCGACTATGTTCAGTTATCCTCGGTGATCCTCGGTCGTCCTCGGCTATCCTCGGCTGTCCGGTTCCCTTCGGCTATCTTCCGTCATATTCGGCTATTCTCAGCTATCTTCGGTTAATCGCGGATATCCTCGGCTATCTTCGGTTCACCTCGGATGGAGGACCGGGTTCGGCTCTCTTCGACTATGTTCAGTTATCCTCGGTGATCCTCGGTCGTCCTCGGCTATCCTCGGCTGTCCGGTTCCCTTCGGCTATCTTCGGCTATCTTCGGCTATCTTCGGTTGACCTCGGATATCCTCGGTGATCCTCGGTGTTCCTCGGCCATCCTCGGCTATCCTCGACTGCTTTCGGCTATCCTCGGCCATCTTCGGCTATCCTCGGCTATCCGGTTCCCTTCGGCTATCTTCGGCTATCTTCGGTTAACCTCGGATATCCTCGGCTATCTTCGGTTAACCTCGGATATTCTCGGCTATCTTCGGCTCTTCTCGGCTCTTTCCGGTTCTCTTCGGACCATAGACCTTCGGATCATAGGACCTAAGGAGGATACCGCTAGATAAAAAAAGACGCGCCAACATCACGAAAAACTTCGAATTCAAACTGGATTTGTTTTCTGCATTATTAATATGATTTCCTACTTTTTGTCTCAATTCGATTTCCTTTGCAGCATTCCTGTGAAAAATTTCGATCGAGTAATCAAGCCCTTTTGAACAATTCCATCACCATGTAGTTCAAGAATTGATACAACGATGAAGATTCCTTTCACATAAAAAATACCGAATTGATAATAGATTAATATTGATCATTGTACATCATTTACAAAATCCATTATATACTATTCATATTATTCGCATTAATTTTCCACATAACCTTGGGATGTACTCTACTATTAAATAAATAATTCTATCCACGCTGAAGATTAGAGGTCAATAATTTGAATTGCACAAATCTATCGTTACACTTCTTAATTCGAACCTCTAAAAATAGACTTCAAAATGTTCAGTAACTATATAGGAGATAATGTTGGAAATATCGTAGACAATTCCCTATAGTATTGGCATTTCAATTAGTATGGTATTGGCAATTCAATTAGTTGGTATTGGCAATTCAAATCAAATATATACAAAACAATTCAAAAAATTCAGAAGAAATTAAAAATGTAGTCTGGAAAGAAATTTTAAAGTAAACATATTTACAGAATTAGCTATAATTTAAAAACAACCATGAACCTAAAGGGGAACCCACAAAAAATAAAAAAAAAACGCGTCGACATATCTACCGTAATTAATTTATTAATTAATTAATTAATTAGGCTTTTTGATAATATATATGTGATTCATAGATGTTCAATATTAATAAATATGTATAATATATAATACGTTAAAAGATCCATTGAAAATTTCCATTGCTTTGAAACCAACATTGATAATAAGATAATATAGGGCTTGGCGCGCCACGTTTGGTTACCAAAATGATTATTGGTTATATAATAAGAAATAAATAATGGCCAATATAAAGATGAATAATCGCGGGTGACAAAACCTTCACTAGATTTCATTACACAATCGTTTTTTTTTCGAAAAAATCCGCAGATTATTTGACTTCAACAGATGATACACAATGGGGGGTTGGCGCGCGTAGCGCGCAGGGGGGCGTAGCCCCCCTAGTATATATATATATATATATATTAGGGTGGTTCAAAAAAGACCTAAGTTCTCGGATTTTTCTGCTCATCCGTGAATATGTTGCTTGTGATTTTTGAAAATTATTCCATTTTTTTGAGCTCTATAGGACAATATTTACTACTGCCTCAGTACAGTTGAAATTTCGAAATTTCGCCATTTTTGGCAATTTCAAAGTTCTCAGATCAAAGTCCTCATCCGACTACCTCTAGATTCTCATTCAATCAGCATTCTGGTTCAAGATGAGACTCGTACGATAATATTTAGTACTGCCTCAGAGCAGTTGAAGTTTTTTCACTATTTAGGGTTTTACCTTGAGATTGGATCGTCAGGTGTTGCTCATGAGACAGTCTCTTCTTACTATTTTATGGAAGATATACAAGAAGTTCGCAGTCTGTGGGACCATTTTTACTACTGCCTCATTGAGGGCGACTGTCCTTCAAGTAAAATTAGCAACATGAGGCAGTAGTAAAAATGGTCCCACAGACTGCAAACTTCGTGTACTTCTTCCTTAAAATGGTAAGAAAAGACTGTCTCATGAGCAGCACCTGGCGATCGAATCTCTGAAAAAACGCAAAATATTGAAAAAACTCCAATGTCTCAGAGGCAGTACTAAATATTATCGTACGAGTCTCATCTTGAACCAGAATGCTGATTGAATGAGAATCTAGAGGTAGTCGGATGAGCACTTGGATCTGAGAACTTTGAAATTGCCAAAAATGGCGAAATTTCGAAATTTCAACTGTACTGAGGCAGTAGTAAATATTGTCCTATAGAGCTCAAAAAAATGGAATAATTTTCAAAAATCACAAGCAACATATTCACGGATGAGCAGCAAAATCTGAGAACTTAGGTCTTTTTTGAACCACCCTAATATATATATATATATATATATATATATTAGGGCTAATCATTTTGGGGTCATATTTTTTGATTTGCGCTCGCACCCCTCAAAATGTGAGTGTATGAGGTCAGTATCAGTACCTATCAATGTGACCACGGTGCGATTTTTTTTGGCGTGGCCCATTGCAAAAGTATTTTTCCCATTCAAATAACACGGGAAATGTTTTTTTTTTTTATTTGAAATTTTATTCCAATCTAACAAATCATCGCGTTGTAAAAATCAATACATATTCTTGTAGCAAATTAAACGATCTCCAAAAAAGGTCGGATATGATTTTTCGCTAAGTCCACTCGTTTGAAAGTTATTGAAGGTTACAGTTCAACCTCAAACGGTATATGACGACTTTTTTTTTCGACCTAGCGAAAAATCGTATCAGACCTTTTTTGGAGATCGTTCAATTTCGTACAAGAATATGTTTTGATTTTTACAACACGATGATTCGTTAGAACGAAATAAAATTCCAAAAAAAAAAAAAAAACATTTCCCGTGTTATTTAAATGGGAAAAATACTTTTGCAATGGGCCATGCCAAAAAAAATCGCACCGTGGTCATATTGATAGGTACTGATACTGACCTCATACACTCACATTTTGAGGGGTGCGAGGGCAAATCAAAAAATATGACCCCAAAATGATTAGCCCTAATATATATATATATATATATATATATATTATTGAAGAAGCGGGCAATAAAGAATCCATTATTGCCCGCTTATTGAAGAAGCGGGCAATAAAGAATCCTTTATTGCCCGCTTATTGAAGAAGCGGGCAATAATGAATCCATTATTGCCCGCTCTTTTTAAGCGGTCAATAAACGGCTACTTTTGACCCTATTTTTAGGTCAAAAAAACGCAGAAATCATGCATGTGTTACAAAAAAATATTTATTCACTTATTTACAGAAATATTACAATAATAGGTGAAATTAAGAAAAAAAAAAAAAAGTTTGGGCCGGGATTCGAACCAGCGATCCAGCGGTTACGAAGCGGAGACGTTACCGACTACGCCACGCGCTCGTTGAATTTGGTGTAACGCAGATAGTATATGACGGCTCGAAAATTATTGAAATTTTCGATTTCGTAAACGGCTGAGAGGCGCGCCCTATTACTTGCACCTGTTACACCTCTGGGTGCGAACTACCTGTGGAATTAAATAATTCCGAATCGGTGACCCACACACCTGATACTCCCCTTGTTAATCTATTTTAAAGGTTTCCTGAACCGTATTGATTTCTCTTACTTTAAGTCTTTGCAACAATGCTTCTTTAGCTAATGTTCGTTAATGTTATGTGTTTCTATACCCATGTAGGTGATACTAGAATTGAATAAATTTATGTTTGGAATTGTCTAAGTGACGTGAAGTTAATGATTCTACTTTATTGCCTTCGGAAAGTCCTTAGTACAATAGCAAATGAGTCGCCTGGGATGCTATACCACGATTGCGCTGTCGAGCTCTGTCGACGCGTGTTTATATACTCTTCTTCTTACGCTTGTGACGTCACAAGCGTCGCTCGCTGTTCTATCCGACTTTGTCCAGTTTTTCGGTATTTACGCCGACCAATCACCGTAGTCTAGCATCGTGACGGTCGGACACGTTACAGTACATATACACGGTTTTTTTTGTCAATTTTCCGATGTTATTAATACTATAGTATTAACACAATCTTCTTCATCACGAAGCCAATTCATTTAAGGGGACATTCACTTTTAGAATTGAAAGATAACACACTTTTTCGAAATTATTTATTGAAAATCTCTGTTTTGTACATTATTATTTGAAGCAGTCTCTGTCAACTCAGTCAATTGAGGGTCCGCTACCCACATTACTGAGATATAAGCGAGGAATCAACTGGTACGTAATAGAGCATCAGTGAGAAGATATCAATGTGTGAAATACACCAGACTATATCTGACCACGGAAATGAAAACTTGTGAATACACTTAGGATCTGCGCATGCATGAACCGATTTCAGATGTTCGACGCGCTATAACTCCGAAACTACTGGTTGTACGGTCTTCGACCACAGAGACATTTTTGTAGAGAATTTAATTTCCTTCGAAAGCTATACGAAGGTTTTTTCGAAAAAAAAATTTTTAACAACGAAAAATTCAATTAAACAAAAAAAAAAAATTTCCTGTGTTATTTAGGTGGGAAATCGAATTTTTGAATGAGCTAAGCCGCTATTAGACCTAAAACCTTTTACCAGGCGGCAAAATTTTTCATTTTTTATAAAGTATAAGATTTTCTAGTATGCCATCGAAAAAAAAAATATTGCCTAAAAATGAAACACCCTAGGCTACATACACCTTTAAAATGATTTTTTTCAAATCATTGCTACGTTCTGAGAAATCATTCTAGTGACTTAGTTTTTCTACAGTTGATGAGTGCTATTTTGATAGATGGTTCATGATTTTTCCAGATTTTACGTCCTCCGCTAAACATAGATTTAGTCCATCGAAGAAAAAGCAGTTGTCGTAGGGTACAGGTTGCTGCGTTGGATGAAATTTCTACAACTTTTAAGGGAATATTCTGTATGAATGTAATTTCCGACCAAACCAATAATATTTGATGAATTTAATTTTTAGACATAGAAATTTTTGCTTTCAAATCATTTTTTCCAGAACGAAGGAAAAAAAATTCTTACAACAAAAAATTTGATTAAAAACAGAAAAGAGCGTAGCAGTGATTTGAAAAAAATTATCTTAAACGTGTATGTACCCCCTTAATGAAATTGTATGAGAGAGATGAAAAAGTTAATCAGAGTAGTCCAAATGAATCCTGGATCGAATCTTACTGTCAAATCATCATCATTATATTAGTTTGAGGTAGTTCAACCAGCATTGGAGCCTCCGACAAGCCTGCAAATGGTCCTCCGGCACAGTGAAATGGCCTTCAGTGCTCACGTTGTTAGCTTTGAAAGAATCCCTACATGGATCAGAGACATTCAAGCTCACAGAACTTGTTCAAAATGAGATAACAAAAGTATTGAGGAAGTTAAATAAGAAGATTCATTCTCTGATTTCTTTCTGAATATATGTATTTATTGAATAATAAGTAGCAAAAGATTGAATCTAATCGTGCGAAAAAAAAACAATTTCTGAAGTTAAAAGCCTTTCTTCAGATTTCACTTCCTTATTACTTTCGTCACCTAATTTTGAATGAGCTTTGACAATTCGAAGATCTGTGGTCAACGTGGAGATTTTGTCAAAGTCAACGACATGAGCACCAAAGGCAATTTCACTGTGGCGAACGACCACTTGCAGGCTCGTCGGAGGCTCCAAAGCTAGTTGAACGACTTCAAACTAGTATAATGACCATGATTTGACAGTAAGATTCAATCCACGCTCTATTCAAACTACTCCGATTCACTTTCTTATCATTCGCATACAATTTCATTAATTTTACTAGCGCGTACCACAAATAGTGTATTTCGAGCTCGCTGTACCTGTGTAATATATGTTTTTCAGCATGTTAACTCACATTTCTGTTGTGTCATACCAGATTCTAGCAAAGAAAACTCAATCCAATGAAGGAGAACAAAGTATTATCACAAGGTTGAAGTTTATAACGTTAACGCAAAAAACTAATTGGGAGAATTTCTTGATTTCATAATGACTTGGACGGTTCAAAACCAGCAAAATACGGTCCATAATTTTCTGAATTGAGTAAAACACATTCATCTCACCTATTTGGCAACTCTAACAACGTTTGAGTCATGAAATAGTGAATTTTGTAGAAAAAAGTTGTGTTACGTTAATGTTACAAACTTCAACTTCATGTATTATCACCGACATCCAGTATTCATCTACCGCTGAATATCACTATTAAGTGGGACTCGCTCAGAGAACGAGGGCCTATAAGATGGAATGGAACATCATGGGTTTTATTTTTTGGGCCAAGGAAGCCCCGCTCCGAGTTTGAGTAAAATCCGTGATCCGGAACCCTGCCGATCTCCTCGTATGTATATCGAAGTGCTTTTCTCATCGCTGCGTCTCATATTCAGAGGCGATGGCTTCGACATACCAACATGCGCCTGATTTGGCTTCACGGGAATACTGAACTCATGTAACATAACTGGATAGTGAAAGAAATGTTGCAGTCATGTAAAACCATCGAAAATCATCGCCGCAGGAAAAAGTTTGAAAGCTCAGTTCTCAATGATGACTTCATTAACCGGTTGTCGTAAAGAATCTGAACCATCGTTGGACCAATCATTGAATTTTTTGTCCTTAATTTTCGATAGAAGATGCCTTCATGGTGTGGACATAGAAAATATTGATAAACCTATTCTTGAATTAGATAAGGTATTATGATATCTTATATATTCAACGAATCACCGATGCAGAACATTTCATAACCTCAATTCACGAGGTCCTTTACTATATTCGGCAAATTATTCCATAATGCGGAAGAAATCATACAACAAAACATGGAGGTACAACTTACCGACACTCCTGAAATTAGATAGAAATCCTTTTCGATTCGTATTTCCGAATCACTTTGTCGTATTCTATTGACGTAATGTTATAGAAGCGGTTATGGTACAATGATGAAAAATAGCAGATATATGGGCGGGAAATAACGTTCCGATAGGCGGCGGTAGAGTCGGTCTTTGTGAAGCGGAACTTGTTGAACTATTTTCCGTTTAAAGTATGAAAGGAATGTAGGAAATAAAAATAAATAAATTTATAGAAAGAAAAATCTCACCACAATGAGCGACGGCTTGAAATTTTTATTTTTAAATGTAGAATGATTGAGAATTTTTTCAAAAAGAAAATCACGAATCGCATACCTTGTGAAAATCATGCTTTCGGACTTTAAACGTGAAAATGATGAAAAATACATCATCAAATTTGAGCGATATTTTATCCGAAAAATACATCTTCTGACGATCATTGTCGTTATTTCTTTTTTTTTTTTTTTTTTTTTCTTGATTCGACCAACCAGAATCGACTTATAATTATTTGAAAATTATTTGATTAAAAAATAGTAAAAACTCACACCGAAAAAAGTATTTGAAAAAAATTTGAAATGATTCATACGAGTTCCTTCCAATAAGGTAAGCGCACCAATAGTGAAACGCCCACCGCTGTGTCTCGATTATTAACGGCAATAAAAATAATAAATTTGAAAGTTCTGGAGAAATTTTTATTCTGGGCTCACAGTCAAGTTTTGGGGCTGTAAACTAACCATATATTAGGTCTATATTAGCTCATATTGAATTTTTAAAAGAATTTCAAAGACTCGAGATTTTCGGAACAGAAGTGAAACAGCCAAATGAGTGGGGAACCAGTAGTGAAACAGCTAGATGACCAATTGTGAAACGCTATCACCTGTCAAACAGCATATACCTAACCTAAAAATGATTCGTCCATTTGCTGCCCTTGAACCTTGAAATTCTTTGAATTTCATACCTAAAATTTATGTAAAACTATCGAAAAAATCAATCTGATGAAGAAATTCACAGTTTAACATTGTCTGGGCACAGAAAATTGAAGAAAAAACACAAAAAGCAGCTGTTTCACTTCTGGTTGCATCGCTCTTCCGAGGCAACCTTTAGTGAAACGCGGTTTTTTTTATAGGAAAAACTGTAATTTATTCTATTTATCTGCTCTTCAACGATAAATAAAGTGTCACTGCTACCGTTGTTGGAGTTTTTCAGCACTTGATTGAAAGAAATTACGTGCTAGCTCTCTTTTCGATGCAGAGCGACAGCACCCTGGCAACGGGTAGACGGAGGCTAAAGAGCCCGCTCGTCGGAAGGGGAAACAGAAATATGACATTTTAAAATTCTTCCAAACGTTTTCGGCGAAAAAAAAATTTTCTTTTACTTTGTAAATATATTTCTTAACTAAAGCAATGAATTCCCCAAAAAAAAGTTATTGATAGAATTTGCAGAAAGAGAAATAACTCCGCTGTTTCACTATTGGTTAGTGTTTCACTATTGGTGCGTTTACCTTACACTGATGATAAAAAAAATTATCAGTAGTAATATCACAAGACCTTTAAAATTATCGGATATTTCCCGATTGTTTTGCCCCGTAAATTAATAAAACAGTACATTCCACGAATCTTGTAAGATCTTGCAAGATACCTATGCCTGAATATGCTGCATTTTTGCTGTAGGAAAGTACCGACGAATGCTTTGCAAGAATCTTGCAAGATGCTTGCATACCCTACACGAAGTTTGTTGAAGGTTTCCGTCTCGAGCAGAATTTCAAATGTCTTGCAATAATCATGCAAAAGTCTGTTGCAAATCTGCTGAAAGATGCTTGCAAAAGAGGATTGTCTAAGTTTCTTACAATATTCATTTACAAGTCTGCTGCAACTCTGCTAGAAGATGCTTGCGACAGACGAATGCAAGTCGTGATCGTCACGTTTGGTTACTAGGGTAGTAAATGTAGATATCTTTTTGTCGATCTCTGTCCATCAAACCCACCAATTGTATCTAGGGACATTATCTGGAACGGTCTTTCTGCTGGTCCTAGATGTGACATCAATCCAAATTTCTTATTTAGTCTCGTCTTGTTTTTTATACAAGTATCACAACTTTTGCAACTTATTCTTATGTTGTCTGATAAATTCGGTGCTGTGTAAAATGGTTTCACTTTTGCTTCTATTTGATTAATCCCAATATGGCAAAATTCTTCATGGATTTTCTGTATTAATGTTTTACTATAATCTTCACTTAAGATTTTTTTTTTTCTTTTCTTTTTGTCTTGTTTGTAATAAATGTTATTTTCCATAATAAGGTATTTTTTGTTTTTTAAACCTGTATTATGCCTCTGGTCATTTTGTATATCTTCTATGCTTATAAAATTCACTGTTTTTAGTCTGTCCTCCTCATTTTCGTAGTGCTCGTAAACAGGATTCCTGCTGAGGCAGTCGGCTTCAGTGTTTTCCTTTCCTGGGTTGTATATGATTTTGAAATTGTATTGGGATAGATATAATGTCATGTCACCCACCTCGTCATCCGTTCTATTTTTTATATTTAAATTTTCTAATGGTTTATGGTCTGTGTACACAATAGCTGTGTTCGCGTTAACTACACTTTCTACACTTTGTCTAGATTTTACATTTTTCACTAGAAATCCACATCTCCTATTGGAGGAGCGTGAAAAGTGTAAGAAAAGTGTAGAAAGTGTAGCTAACGCGAACACAGCTAGTGAATTCGTTGCCTATTAGCCAATGTTGCCAAAATTTTAAGCTTTCCTTAACCGGTTGAGTGGTAGACCCTTTTTTAGTTTTCTGACCAAAAGTGGTAGGTTGCAGTTCTTTTTCAGAATACATACGAATATGTTTTCTAGGGGTTTTTGGGGTCACTGATTACGAATGCGTTATCAGAATTTTGAAATTCCAAGATGGCGACCCGGGACTGCGCATGCGCTCTAGCAAATTCGATATAACTTTGACTATTCGGTCTAAACATCCCTACTCGGGGGTTTTCGCGGTCGCTGATCACGAATTTGTTATCAGAATTTCGGAATTCCAAGATGGCGTCCCAGTACTTCGCATGCGCACTAGGAAACTCGATATAACTTGGACTATTCGGTTTGAAAATCCCTACTCGGCGGTCTTCGCGGTACTTTCTCGGTTTGAACTATCAAAAGTAATTCAAACTGACACAACTCATTCTAACCCAATCCAACCCAACAGAGGGGTCGGTTGGGTTACGTTAGGTAAGGCTGGATTAGGTTAGCTTTGATCGGATAAGTGGGGTTGGTCTAGTTTAGGAGAGGGCGAAAAAAGGGATTTTCAGACCGAATAATCAAAATTATATCAAATTTACTAGAGCGCATGCGCAGTACTGGCTCGCCATCTTGGAATTTTGAAATTCTGATAACGGATTCGTGACCAGCGACCGCGAAAACCCCCGAGTAGGGATTTTTAGACCGAATAGTGAAAGTTCTATCGATTTTGCTAGAGCGCATGCGCAGTACTGGCTCGCCATCTTGGAATTTTGAAATTCTGATCCCTGATTCGTGATCAGCGACCGCGAAAATGGTTATATATCAATTTGTGTGCAAATCGGTTGATATTTGAGCAAGTAATTCAAATTTGTACATATATGATCCATTACCACTGCGGGGACCTTTTTTTTTTTGTACATATATGATCCATTACCACTCAACCAGGTAATAGCTGGGCATTCTAAAAAAATTGCCTTCTTCTTTTTTTTTGAGAATCGCTTAATTTTTTTGAAAAATAGGCAACCGGTTTTTGCGTTCCGTCCTTCTGTGTTTGCTTTAAGATAGCTCCGATGCCTTTGATGCTCGCATCTGTATAGATAGCAGTTTGAGCTTTGTGGTTATAGATGGCCAGAATCGGTTTTGAGCACAAGTACTCTTTCACTTTACTGAAGGCGATATTACAATTGTTTGACCAATCGAATTTTACGTCCTTTCTGAGCAAGTTGTGGAGAGGATCGAGCAGTATTGAAACGTTGGGGATGTATTTTCCGTAGAAATTCACTTTGCCTAGGAATTGTCGTATTTGTTTCTTGTTCTGTGGTGTCGGGAAGTCTCTTATAGATTTCAGATTATCTTTCAACGGAGTTATAGTGTTTTCCGTAATGATATGACCCAAATATTTGACCGAGTTAGCTGCGAATCTGCATTTTGTGAGTTTTAAACGGAATCCTTCTCTCACAATTGCGTCTAACAATCGTTTTAGGTGGTCTAAATGTTCTTCGAACGTTCTTGAGAAAATCATTATATCGTCTATATAGTTTACGACAAAGTTTGATAAGTTGTATTTTCTAATTATATTTACCAAAATCCTTTGAAATATTGCCGGGGACGTTTTTAATCTGAAGGGCAGACAAGTCCATTGATAGTGACCTTCCTGCGTCACAAATCCAGTTTTTTGTCTGTCTCCAATTCTCAACGGTATGGACCAGAAAGCTGAGTTTATATCGAGCGTTGTGAAAAACTTGCAATCAATAGTTTTGACCATTAGATCCTCAATCAGGGGAAACGGTTGCGCTTGGGGTACTATTAGTTTATTTATATCTCTAAAATCGATACACAATCTCGTCCGTTTTCCCTCGTCTCTTTTGTAAGCTAATTGCCGTGTCTCAATTCGCACAAAGTATACACTTGATGCGCATTTACCCTTGGACAAACCGGTAGTGACGTCATTAAGGCAATCCAACTGATAAAGGGGAAGTGCGCAAAGGTGCAAGTGTCAAAGGTACGGGAGATGCACCTTTTGTGTACCTTTGACCACCTTTAGACAGCCATATTGGAAATTTGAATTTCATAACCTAGAAATCGCAATCAACACAATAAGCAAGTCTATAGTACATTTATACCACGTCAGAGTGCAGAACACTCGAAAGTGTATACTTGATTAAAGCAGTTCAATTGTGAAAGGCGAATGCGCCATGAAGGGTAAGGGTAAAGGCAAATGCGCAAGGGACTCGAAACGAATTGAGACACGGCAAATGTGACTGGTGCTGCGAATGGGCTGTAGGATTCTTCGATTAGGTTATGTTTCAATAATTGAGCTACCTGTCCTTCTATTTCAGCTTTATCTTCTAACGAACATCTGTATGGCCTTTTGTAGCAATATCTATCTATTTGTAAGTCTATAAAAGCTTCATAATTCTTAACTTTACCTACATCATACTTGTCCTTTGCAAAAATACTCTTATAATTGTCTAATAGGATATTTATCTCACTTCTTTGGTTGGTATTTAAATGTTCAATATCTATGTTAAATTCACTTATGTTAATACCCTCATTAAAATTTACTTGAAATTGATCAAATGCATTTTTCATCTCACTTTCTTCTTTATCTTGTATCTTATTTTTGTTATCGCTTCTGATTTCATTATATCTATCATCTTTTAGTGTATTATCATTATCTGCTTCGGATTTTATGTCTTTTTGTAATTGGATATTTAAATTCCCATCATGGGTCACCCTGCTCAAAATCCCAGACAGAAAACCGGACAGGCGGAATTGTATCCGCCTGTATACGTCCGAGTTCTGGTTTTTGTGTACCTGGAAACTTCTGGTCCTGTCCGGAATTTTGACGGTCCAATATTTTCTCGTGTCAGCATTCCTATCGGGTTTTATCTGGAAAGTAACCCCACCCTAGGCATTTTTCCTGTATGGTTCGATCCGGATCCATTTTCAAAAAATTGAAGTTTTTTCTTTTTTTTTTTCGTTTTTTTTTTTCTTTTTTTTTTCGTTTTTTTTTTTTTTTCGTTTTTTTTTTTCGTTTTTTTTTTTTCTTTTTTTTTCGTTTTTTTTTCGTTTTTTTTTTTCGTTTTTTTTTCGTTTCTTTTTTCGTTTTTTTTTTCTTTTGTTTTTCGTTTTTTTTTTCTTAAGTATATAGATGATATTTTCCGCCTGTATATATACTCACCAACTCCGATAAGTGGTACTCGCGAGAATATCGAAAGCGGTGGTCGCCGCCTTACGAGAAAATATTGAAGTAATGTACATTAAATGGAAACCGAAAAGGTACGGACAGAGCCCCGATTCCAACTTTGAAAATCTTTGTCCGTATCTATCCGGTTTCGGTCACGCAAATCATAACGTGATTACATTTACATCAAATCTTCAAAGTTGGAATCGGGGCTCTGTCCGTATCTATCCGGTTTCGTACCCGCAAATCATAAAGTCATTAAATTTACATCAAATCTTCAAAGTTGGAATCGGAGGGCTGTCCGTATCCATCCGGTTTCGGTCCCGCAAATCATAACGTGATTATCAATTGATACGGCACGAAATCGGATAGAGCCCCAATTCCAACTTGGAATATTAGCTGTATTGATAATCACATCTTCAATACTCCGGTTATGATTTGCGGGACCGAAACCGGATAGGTATACGGATAGAGCCCCGATTCCAACTTGGAAAATTTGATGTAAATAATCACGTTATGATTTGCGGGACCGAAACCGGATAGGTACGGACAGAGCTCCGATTCCAACTTGGAAAATTTGATGTAAATAATCACTTTATGATTTGCGGGAACGAAACCGGATGGGTACGGACAGAGCCCCAATCCCAACTTGGAAAATTTGATGTAAATAATCACGTGATGATTTGCGGGACCCAAACCGGATAGATACAGACAGAGCCCCGATTCAAACTTAGAATATTAGCTGAGGTAATGCGCTTGTTCCGGAAACAGTCCAGACAAAACCAGTCTAAAAACCAGATTAATTTTTTCAACCGACAATATGCCGATTGGTCCGGATAAGTTACCCCGTCGCGGATTTTCCGAGCCGGATTGAATGCCGACAAAGCTCGTGCAGAATCCAGACAGGAATTTTCGACCGGATAGGGTACAGACCACAGACAGACAGATACGCGATCTGGTCTTGTCTGGAAACTTGTCCGAAAAGCTATCCGCTCCTGTCGATTTCAGTCTGGGATTTTGAGCAGGGCAATCCAAACCTTTTTATAGTATCTAGTCCTAAAATCATATCATAATTGAATCCCTCATTGTTATATATAAACGCATCGATTTTATCTTTAATGTTTAGTATATTTGCATTCACTGTTATTAAGCCATTAGTTTTACCCCTACCACTAATTGTTTTTATTGTACTACTAAAGTTTTCTTTCATCAAGTTCTTTATTTTTACCAACTTAGAGTTAAGCAGTGTGATATTTGACCCAGGGTCATAAATACCTCTACATTCAGCATTTTCGTTTAGTATCACCTTAACTTCAATTAGTGGGGGGAAATCTAGTTTTTTGGATCTTCTGTATTGTCGACTTCCAATATAGTATTAGTTATTTTATTCTTTCCAGTGTTTTTGTTTTTGTCTTCTTTGAACCAACACATCTCTTCGGGGTGATATCTGTTTTTGTTTCCTTTGCTCTCACAGATTTTACATGGCTGTTTGAAATTGGATCTTGCTTCTGTTTTCCCTATCTTCGGTTTGTTTTCACTCATCTTGTTTGGTTTTTTCCCAATGTTTTCATATTTTCTCAACTCACTGAATAATCTAACTGGAGTTGTGGTATCTTGTCTGTCTATTTTGTTTCTCACGAATGTTGGTAGTCCATCAGCAATCAGATCTACTAAAGTTCTGTTATCCATGTTTTTATTGGATTCCAGTAATAAATGTTCTTTCTTTAGTGCATACTCCAGCATTGAGCCACTGAAATATTTGTAATTTATTGCGTAAGTGACAGATGACCAACCTTTATCGGCAAAAGTTTGTAAAAAGTTTTCTTTCCATGTTCTCCACTCAGAGTTTAATGTGTGTTTGATTAACATAGAGTTAAACCAATCCTTTACTGCATCATCCAAGAATAATCTCAGAGCTTTTATTTTCTCAACATCACTTTCAATACTCAACCTATTACATTCACTTTCGTATGTCTGTAACCATTGGTCTGCGCTCACTTTTTTTCCTTCAAATTTATCGAGTACAAATTTTTCGCACAATTTGTTAAAATTTCTGGTTTTACTCTCTTTTGCATGTTCTTCTCTTTCACACAACTTTTCAAGAAGTTTTATTAAGGTTTCATCTACTTGTTTTTCAGGAGTGCCCAGTGTGGCTTGTTCTGCGATAGACATCTCTGGTAGTAAAAAGTCCTTGATTGCCATATTTCCACTTTCATCTTTATAGAGTGGCAGGATTTCATCATTTAACTTTATCCACACATTTCTGCATTGTCCTCGTTTTTTTAATGTATTTGCAACTTTTCTGAATTCTGGTAGTCTTATGAGTTCTGGATGTTGTTTGTATGGCTGGTAGGCTTGCGGGATATGGAATTTCTTCCCATCCTCATCTGTTATGGATTTGATTATAATGGTGTTTGACTTAGGGTCCTCATCCGCAGCCAACTCGCATTCAAACTGTAGTTTCGCCATGTCCCGTAGTTTTGTCCACAAACGTGATAATTGTTGATTTATAATATGTAGAAGGGCAATAAACACACTTTGATTCGTCTAAAAAAAGAGAATTCATTTTTATGCATTGTCTTATATTAGGGTTACAGTAAATGGCATGTGGTCTACTAACCTAAAAACAGAGAATCAACAATTAAATGTTTATGCTCCTACTTCTGTTCGTTAGTTGTTGTTGAACAACCCTCAGTTCTATGTTCTAATGTTGATCCCACAACTAATCATTAACAATTAGCAATTAATAATTAATTATTGATAATTAAACTGTTTTGTCTATTCTCTCGAGTTCTTATATTTCTATCTTTTGTTGACCGCTTCTTCTCTAGCTCATCTGATGGCGCCACCTTCCAGACGTCTCATCATTGAAGGCACATATGTTGTGTGCATGTACACAAAGCTTACATATATTGTAACATACTCAGCTATATTGCACATCGAATATCACCAAACGCCGAACAAAGGAAAGGATTACACTAATCCTCTACGTTCGACCAAGTGTCTGACGTCACGCTAAGAAGTGGGGATAGAGAGTATATAAACAGCTCACGCAATCACTCGTTAGCGTATTCTGGTATAGCACCGTTGCGACTCACAACGTAGAGCGTAGTCAGGTAGAGCACCGGTGCGACTCATATCATGGTTAAATTCACTTAAATAGCTTTAGATCGTTTAGAACTAAATGACTAACATAAAATCTTGAAAGTAGAATCAAATACGGTACCTTTAGATATAGCATCATTGGTCACATCATAAAATATAATCGAAGAGAAAAGGAGAGAAATTAAATAGAAATGAAATAAAATCAAAATATTTAAGCATAAATCCGCATAGCCTAAAATTTAAAATAAATTATACAAATAGAACGATAACCTCAAAAGACACGAATACAAACAAACGCGACGTAGAGTCATACAAATAGGATAGAAATAGATTAAGAAAATCGATGTAAAATTAGTTTATCAGAATCAATTGGACACAATTATATTATCTAATTTGAACTTTGTCGGGTATTTCAGCACTGACTCCTAACCAATCAAATTCAATCCCTGAATAAGCCAATAGGGACCAGCTTTGAATCAATCCTAGAGCGAACGGCGTTGGATTAACTTCCCGCGTCCGAGGGCCAAGGAAATACGATTCCGAGTCTGAGACACGGTCTTGGAATCGCAAGGTTCCCGGATCCGAGTAAAGAATAGGTTTTGTGTTTAGGAAAGCAGGCTTGGATTCACTTCCCGGCTCTGTTCAAATAGGAGAAGGATCGGCTTTGGTTCTACCCGAGTCCGAAGGGAACAGGCTTTGGTGGAGTAATCTACCAGAGTCCTGAGTTAATGTAAAATCACAAGGTTGCATAGGTGGCTTTTGGTGGCTAACCCATCCTTTTCCCTACCTATGACCTCAAAGAAAAGCCCTATTAATTTTGATAATTTAAATCCCTTTTTTTATAGGTAAAGAACTCACAATAACTGCGGGTATCTCTTAACTTTCGGGTTCAAGATACTCGCCAAAAGTTAAAATATATATTATTAATCCACAGTGTCTTGTAGTTTAGTTAGTTATTTATTTATACTCGTTATTCGTACAGGAACACTGACTCGAGCTTAGGCCGGAACCCTCAACTACCAATACGTTCCATCGTTTCAGTAGTCGGTCCGTTTCCCTATGTTCCGCGTCTAGCTGTCTGCTATGGCGCGGTTATTTGAATACATCAACCTTCCCCTGTCTAAATCGAAAGTTACAAATCCAATCGATTTGGTGGTTTAGGTATTCTCGTAGAACGTCTCAGAGGTTCTGGAGGTTCTGGCTCTATTTGTGGTACATTTTTCTCTACCGGGTTTTCTCTAATTTGGTCTTCGTTTATCTCATTTTCAATAAACTCTACCCAATCCTCCTGAACGTCTGTTTCGTTTTCTTGACAATCATTTAATCTACTTATTTTTAAATGATCTCTGTGGCAAAATCTAATTTTTCTTCTTACTGAAACAAAATATGATACTTGTTGTGTAGTGACTCTATCGTTCGAAACCTATTAATTCATACCATATGTGAATTTATCGGACCAGTCGAACCAAATTTTTACTTGAAAAAATAATTATGATGCACTTCCGTTTTTTTTCGGTCTATCTGGAGATTGCACGCTCTATATAGAGGTGAGCTTCAGTTAGAAGACTTAAAAATTTGGTTCGACTGGTCCGATAAATTCACATATGGTATGAAAATATGATACTTTCCCTTTTTTCTTAATTATTTTTGCTCTTTCCCATTTTTCTGTTTTCCCACTATTGTTTCTTAACAAAACTTTTTCTCCTACTCTGAAACCTCTTTCTTCTTCATTTTCCACCTTATCTTTTTCCTTCTTTTCTCTTTCTGGTTTTAGTATTTCTAATTTAGTTCTAGACTTTTCTTTTAGTATGAGATCCGCCAGCTTTTCTCCCGTGACTATTGACGGTGTGTTACGATAGTTGAATAAAAATCTATTGAGTTCCATTTCTAACTGATTTGTGGATTTTCCCGCCAGATTTTCCTTCAAACCCTTTTTCAACGATTGCACCCCCCTTTCCGCTAACCCGTTAGACTGAGGGGGATAAGCCGGTGATTTCGTCACTTGAATATTGTGACTTTCACAAAATTCAATAAATTCTGTTGATGCCAATGGCGGTCCCGAGTCACTAACTAATTGTTTCGGAAACCCCAAATGGCAAAACTCTACATTAAGTTATTGATTACGCTTACTGCGTTTGTTTTTTCCATAATGTGTGCATCCATCCATTTCGACATGCTGTCCATTATTATCAAAATAACTTTCTGTTCTACGTGAAGGAAATCTATATGGATTCTTTCCCAAAACCTTGTAGTTTTCGGCCAACTTACTAAATTTCCCGTTTCTTTGTTTGCATTTTGCGATAATGCACAGTTCTCGCATTTTTGTACTGTTTCTTCGATGTCGCTATTTATGGTAGGCCACCAGAGCATACCTCTAGCGAGCATCTTCATTCTTACTATTCCCGGATGCGATTCGTGTAAAGTCTGAAGGACTTGAGATCTCAGTTTTTGAGGTATAATGACTCGATTCCCGAAACACAAACACCCGTCTTAAGGTGAAGTGAAACGTTTCAAGGCCACGGCCGGGTGCCTTGCACCGCGGTAAAACAGAACTACCGAACGTTTGGTACCTCTGTCCACCGCTAGATTATTTGCAAATATACTGGCTGCAATTTCGATACAGGCTGTGATCTCGACTAAATGTAGATAAGGGTTGTGATCTCAACTGAATATCGGTTTTTTAGTTATGAGCAACGGAAAATCGTCAATTCTCAGCCATTTCTCTATCAAATGACACGAGATTAGGCTCAAAGTGTGTAGTTTTTCATTGCGGAGTGGTTAATTATCGGGAAAAATGCGACTATCTACGGCAACAGTGAATAATCTCGCCATTTATGTGGTCGGTACGTCAATCTGTGAAAATTTTTGTCAAATTTTGGAAAAGTGAAATAATCAGCCACTTTCTGCCACAATTATGTGTAATCCCTCCAAGTTTCATCGCGATTGATTCAGTAGTTCCGGAGAATTCACGATTCCCGTTTTCGAAGTTCTGACAAACGTTTCACTTCACCTTAAGGAAAATACAAGATATTTTTGTAGACCTCTCAGGAGAAAAAATATACTGCAAATTAGACTTGCGTCAAGCTTATTTGCAATTAGAAATAAACGAGGAAAGCAAAAAGTATCTAGTGTTGAATACACATGTTGGTCTGTTCAAAATGAATCGTTTACCTTACGGGGTTTCGTCAGCGCCGGGCATTTTCCAATCTATAATTGACACAATGTTAAAAGGAATACCTGGGCTTTGTGCTTACTTAGATGACGTAATTATCGCAGGACGAAACTACTGGGGATGTAAGGAGAGACTAGAGAAGGTCTTACAGAGATTAGAGGAATTTAACGTAAAAGTAAATCTGGGGAAATGGGAGTTTTTTAAAAAAGAGGTAACCTACTTAGGATACGTAATAGATGGGCAGGGGATACACCCGACAATAACGGAAAACCTTTTGTATGGACGGAACAAGCAGAGGCAGCGTTCAAACTTAGCAAGGAATTACTGCAAGAAAATAATTTACTTGTACACTATGACTCGACTTTACCTTTAGTAGTAGTACCCTGTTAAAAATGTGGATAGAATTCCGTCAGAAACGGATAGAAGGTTCGATCCTATCCGTTTCGTATGCGTTTTTTGCCAGATAGAAACGCGAATAGAAACGTATGGAAACCGTCTTGTCATCTACAAGCATCTATCTGCACCAGCGGATGAAAATTTTATCCGCGTCTGTATGATTGTATACGCAGCTCGGTGTAACATGGACAGAAATGCTATCTGCATTTGTATGGTTCTACTCGCACTTGCTGTAATATGGGAACAAATTCTATCCGCATCTGTTTGGTTCTATACGCAGGCATTCTTCATCTGTACTTATGAGCAGATCCGAATGAGTTTCTATACGTCCTTATACGCAGGCGATGCAGGTATCCTTTATCCGAAATTATGAGCAGATTTGAATGGGTTTCTATACGTAGGCACCTGTACAGAACGGCGACATTTTAGTCCGATTTCTGCATGAGTATGATGGCGTTGTCACCTGGAGATGTCTTCATATGGCATAGGCATCCGTTCTCGTAGTAAAAGTCCTCGGCTTCGTAGTTCTCGTAGTCCAGCTCCTCCGCTTCGTTCCTACAATATCTATTATTCATCAATAATTACTTATGAAGCTGATGACCTGGACTACGAGAACTACAGAGAGGAGGACCTGAACTGCGAGAACTACGAGGCGGAGGACCTGGACTACGATAAACACGAAGCGAAGGACCTGGACTACGAGAAATGCGAATCGAAGTACCTGGGCTACGAAAACTACGAAGCGGAGGACCTGGACTACAAGAAATACGAAACGAAGGACCTGGACTACGAGAAAAACGAGGCGAAGTACCTGAACTACGAGAACTACGATGCCGAGGACCTGGACTACGAGCACCACTAAGCCGAGGGCCTGGACTACGAGAACTACGAAGCCGAGGACCTGGACTACGAGAACGGATGCCTATGCCGTACGAAGACATCTCCAGGTGACGACGCCATCATACTCATCCAGAAATCGGACTTGAACGTCGATCGATAAGAATCGATCTGACGCGGGCTCTGCTCAACTTAAATAAACTCTTGAACCGGCCCTGTCTTGGGCACTTATAAACCCTCTGATTGGTAGACCAAGATCTATTGTAGCTTCGAAACTATTGGACCCTGGAAGTTTTGGTAAAGAGACGTTAGTCCAAGATTTTCGGGAGGAATACACTCACCTGATATGTTGCGTCCAACCTGAATCACCCTGTATGGGAGTGCTACACAAAACCGAGAATAATAAATAATCAGACACATGAATAATGCCGTTTTCGAAATGAAACACACCTTGTGCTTTCACCAAGGTTACGCCGTCGTCACGGTATATGATCGAAGGATACAACGTATGTTTTTTCGTGTTTTTCAGATCGTTTATCAACAATCTCTATATTTCCGAACAAATTTCTCCGAGTTATTCCGAGTCGCTACTTTGAATATATTTAATTATCAATAATTATTATTGTAGAACTAGTTCGTTTACGTAGAAAAACATTGACGTTTGTACGGTTCGTACTGTTACATCCGCCATTACAATTAGTTTACGGGCCGACCACCAGGTCTCGCATTGCAATTTTAAACTGCCAATAGAAACGGATGCGTGTCGAGCGCGTGTGCAATGTGTACAGAAACTGATAGAATCACCCGTGAGTTTGCGGATAGGATCGGGTAGCGTTCGTTATGGCGATCGGCTGAAGGTAGACGCGGATAGGTGCCCGATTGAAAATGACGTATAGAAACGGACGAGTGTCGAGTGCGGGCGGGATGCGGACAGAAACTGATAGAATCACCCACGAGGTCGCGGATAGGATCAGGTAGCGTTCGATATGGCGGTCGGCTGCAGGTAGACGCGGGATAGGTGACCGATTGGAAATTACGTATAGAAACGGACGAGTGTCGAGTGCGTGCGGGATGCAGACAGAAACTGATAGAATCACCCACGAGGTCGCGGATAGGATCAGGTAGCGTTCGATATGGCGGTCGGCTGCAGGTAGACGCGGATAGGTGCACGATTGAAAATGACGTATAGAAGCGGACGAGTGTTGAGTGCGTGTGGAATGCGGACAGAAACTGATAGAATTACTCGCAAGGTTGCGGATAGGATCTGGTGGCGTTCAACACTGCAGACAGACGCGGATACATAATCTCTCATAGAAACGAATACGTTATGGTTGAGCCGACAGAAATACGCCAGAAACGGATAGACATTCAATCGTTACTCCATCTCTTGCGGGTAATGCGTATAGAATTCCATTAGGTACTGATAAGTTTGGATCATGTTTTCTATGGGTTTCAAACGGAACTCTATCCACATTTTCAACAGGGGTATCTGACGCTAGTCCTTATGGAGTAGGTGCTGTGTTAGCGCACAAAATCGAAGGGGTTGAGAGGCCAATACTTTTTGCCTTAGCAACATTGTCAGCAACGGAGCGAAACTATTGCCAGATGGAAAGAGAAGCGCTGGGGATAGTTTTTGCAGTAAAACGTTTTCACAAATATATCTATGGAAAAGTATTCACACTAGTTACAGACTCCTAACCGTTGTTAAAAATACTGGGACCAAAGGAAGGTATACCAACTCGTGCAGCCTCAAGACTGCAGCGTTGGGCAATAACATTAAGTGGTTATATTTATAATTCAAAGTATAGATCGGATCTTAAGAATGCCGATATGTTATCACGTTTACCTTTAAGGTGAAGTGAAACGTTTCAAGGCCACGGCCGTGTGCCTTGCACCGCGGTAAAACAGAACTACCGAACGTTTGGTACCTCTGTCCACCGCTAGATTATTTGCAAATATACTGGCTGCAATTTCGATACAGGCTGTGATCTCGACTAAATGTAGATAAGGGTTGTGATCTCAACTGACTATCGGTTTTTTAGTTATGAGCAACGGAGAATCGTCAATTCTCAGCCATTTCTCCATCAAATGACACGAAATTAGGCTCAAAGTGTGTGGTTTTTCATTGCGGAGTGGTTAATTATCGGGAAAATGCGACTATCTACGGCAACAGTGAATAATCTCGCGATTTATGTGGTCGGTACGTCAATCTGTGAAAATTTTTGTCAAATTTTGGAAAAGTGAAATAATCAGCCACTTTCTGCCACAATTATGTGTAATCCCTCTAAGTTTCATCGCGATTGATTCAGTAGTTCCGGAGAATTCACGATTCCCGTTTTCAAGGTTCTGACAAACGTTTCACTTCACCTTAAGGGAAGACCCTAGTGAAACTGAAAACTTTTACATTTTTCATACGATTGAAATTATTTATAGATCACGTGAAAGTGTACTCCAAAACTAAGAAAATCACACCTTGAGCTTCAAGATTACTTGAGAAATGTAGAAGTTACGCAACATTCAATGGTAAAAACGTACCGAACTTCAAAATGCTTCTTGCGTCTGAGTTTTAATCTCATCATATTCCCCTTCGTCTGAGGTCTTCAGCAAACTGAGGCGAAGAAAGTGAGGGATCGGATTTGAGATTGGATCACTCGTTCCATTTTGAGAGAATTTATTATTTTTTATTTCAAATTTTTAGCATTTTGCATGTTATTTAAATCTAAAAAAAAAGTTTCTTTTACAATAGAATGAAACCGATCCCTCATTTTGTGCATAAGGTATATGTGAATCTTTACTGCGAAGGAGAAGTTGATCGGAGCAAAACTCAGACGCAAGAAGCATTTAGCGTAGCTGAAAAGATAGTTCTGAGTAAATGGCATTTTAGTGAAAACTGGTATAAGTTAATTAAATTCTCCAGAATATATGGCACAAAATGATTGGAACGGTCATATCATTAAACTTTATGATCAACGTATCTTAGATTCTCTATTTCTGCTGCGGTGGCATCTCGGACCGCAAATCTTCTGCACCCTGCATCTGTAGATTCACCGTCCCAAAACAGATAATCAAAATAGGAATTGAATTAGCTATTCTGGTTCCCAGAAAAACTTGGCGCTGACCTATAACACTTGTTTATCTCTGGCTGTTGCCTTAGAACAGTAACTCACGCATCGCCCAACAGCGCTCACTGCTGCCGCTCATTTTAAATAGAGCTTTGTTTTAGCAGTTACACCAGATACGCTGCGGAAAAAGGCTTCCGCTGAAATTCTGAGCTCTTCTATGGCTGATCTCTCATGAAAAGATATTAGTTTCTCAATTATTAAGGATTTTTGATCTAGCGACTGCCAATTTTCAGCGTAGCGTTGATGGTTTCCTTCAATTCAGGGATATTAGTTATCTTTCACATAATTCTTGTCCTACAGAAGTTGGATTTAGAACCAAGAAAATATGTTCATGAAGAAATTTTATATTTGGAGCGCTCCAGCTTTTTATTGCATTTTGGAGTCCTGCAGTACCCATATACCCATACATGGGTATATAGTTTATACTTTGACTTTGTATCTTATGAAACTTACTTTCAATGGTATTTTCAATAATTTCATGAAATTCTAGAAGTTCATTGTGGAAAAGCAGAAAAAAATTTTTTTTTTCAATAAATTTTTTTTATAAAATTAGCTGCCCGTAAACTAGAAAAAATCAGAGGGCCTTAAATATTTGTCACAAGGTGGACACAGGCTCCTAGAGTATATTTCCAGCAAAAACGCAAAATTGAATTTTTAGGCGATTTTGTTCAAAATCTCAGTAGGGTCTTCCCTTAACGGGTACATATCTCTCTCTAATACTGGATTTACTGTTCTCTTATAATCTCCACATATTCTGATGCTTCCGCCCTCTTTCGCAACCACTACCGTAGGACTAGCCCACTCCGATTATCGAATCTCGCTTATTATATTTTCTTTCTTCAATCGGTCTAGTTCGGCTTCAACTTTTTCTTTTAGTCGGTACGGTACATCGTATGGTTTTTTTAAAAACAGGGACAGCTCCCTCTTTAACCACAATACTGCCTCTAAATCCTACGATAGGTTCTTTTATTTCGCTTTCAAATACTTTCCTGTATTTAGCTTGTATATCTTCTACTCCTTGAACTAGACTTATTTTTAACGCTTTCCTCCAACCTGTTTTTAATACGTCTAACCAGGTACGACCTAATAGTGGGGCTGGTAATCTTTCTTTTACTATTACTAACGGTAGTATACATTCCAAGTATCTCTTGTTTTTACCCTGTAACAATCGCGACTTATCCTCAGTGGATTTTACCCTATATTTGAATAAACCGGACGTTATCTAGAAGTTAGAATCTTTATCTAATCAACGAATTAATAATTCGGGACTCTTGCTCGTATGTGAGTGTTTTGCCTATTTATTTATGACAGTTCTTATTTCTATGAATTCCCATATGATCGCTACCTCAGAAACTTTAGTACCGTTGGCGTTGATTATATAAGAGCTTTGGAAATATAATCGCAACCTCAGAGTATTTAAACCCGTCAGTGTTGATTTTCTTATTTTGATTATTTCTATTGTCTAGATAGAATAAAATAATCGCAGCTTCAGAGTTTTTACACTCGTTAGCGTTGACTGTCTCATTTGGAATGATATAATTATTTTATTAGGATAATTCACGTCCTCGGAGTATTTAAACTCGTTAGCAATGAATTGATAGGAAGGAATGATTTTATAAGAAGGATGTCGTAACCGCAAAGTCTTTCAACTTGTTGGTTGCGTATTTGTGAATCAATAATAAATGTATTTGATTAATTATTATTTGATTAATAAGTTCGACAAAATTTGTTATGTCAATTACCTATTTAATTTGTTCTGAATTTAATGATCTTATGCGCGTGATAGATCCCGAGCCGCTTAACTCGTTCTCTTATATAGTAGCTGTCCCCACTACTTTTTGACATTGCGTCAGCAATTGCTTACTACTGAGCATTTTCTATCTCTTTTTAATTTTGCATTTCAACGAAACTATTAGGCTTTCCCTGTTAAACTCTATTTTGAGTAACTTTTAGCCAGATAGCTTCATACTCTATTTCTGCTAATTTTGTCGATCTTTATTTTCGTTTATTGAAATTTCTCTTTTCTTTTACTCTTTTAATATTCACATTTACATCTTTATATGAATATTGTTACAACCCTTACGTCAACCTGACCGATGACTTTTAAATCTTCCCCACCAGCTGCCGTCAAACTATTACTAAATTCTGATGTCTCTAGCTTAGGAAATTTCTTTGTGAACATCTCTTCAGACATCAGTGACACAGCTGCCCCAGTATCGATCTCAAACTCGATTAGCTCGTCTTCGACTAATACTTGACTACGCTCTTCTTCCAAGCTCAAATCTTGTTTTACTAACTTAACTTGTTTATTACTATCCTTATTACTATCCTTATTACTACTTTTACAAGCTTTTTGCACATGCCCTAATTTCCCATATTGATGACATTTCAGCTTTTGTTTATAGGCGTAGCAATCCGACACCTGGTGATCCGTTGACCCGCATCTTCAGCACTCCTTCGTTTTTTCTGTTGCTTGTGTTCTCGGTGGGTGCGCTGGTTCATTTCCTCCGTTGGGTCTATACTGCTTTGTTGAGACTGCATGCATATAAGCCTGCTTTCCTTGCAGTGTCCCCGTCTGACGTTCTGCCAGCTCGATAGCCTCTGCACTGACTACCGCCTCTGCATATGTCAAACTATCTTTGGTAAACAGCTTTTTCCTTGTTGATTCTGAACGCAACCCACAAACAAACTTGTCACGTAGAGCATCGTTTAAAAAAGATTCAAACTCACACGTGCTAGCTAACTTTTTTAGTTCTACCACGAAGTCTGCCCCATTGAAAAAATCGGCACCTAACGCGACGTAAATTCAACGTTTATTTGACGTGCGAAAAGGTATCAGCAAAGAAGTCTGAAAGCACGTAAGAATCTACGATAGCTTCGAAGTGCCAAATTTTGTCTAACGGCAGTCACGGAATTGGGAGCATAAATGGCGTGCTATTACACTTGTGATAGGATGTGTTAAACGACTCAATTTAAGACTAGTAATTAATTCGGTATAAAATTGTAATATGAACGGGGGGGATTGAGTTCGTTCAAAAATGACATTTTGTCTGTTGAGCCAGGAAATATTCCGTTCGCCTTTTTTGAATTCCTATGATTGACAAATGAACGAACGAGAATATTCAGCGGCCAACAAATATTTAATAATGCATAGGAACAAACATGAGTAATTATGTAACACAAGTTGTACTTCAACTTTTGATTTATATGATTACAACACATCAAGATATCAATGTAGGGTAACAATTAATAACTACTTTTTTTGCTCATTGCACAGCACTTATAAGGTAAGTATCACATTGATAGCATCGTTGCAGTCTACAATTAGGATTACGACGATATTTCCAAGTTATAAAACTATCGTATAGGTATAAGTATAAAAATAAGAATTTTCACATCGATTCACACACTTTTTGGAGCGATACTTTCACTTTGTATGTAAAAAAAAAAAAAAAATCAAACTCAAAACTAGTTCTCAAACGGAGTAAACTCGAGGATAAACATATGGATTACCTATAATTATGTAACTAAGGATGTACTTCAATTTTTGGTCTCAATCAACAGCGATTTGTCGATTATTTCGGGCAATTGATTTCTTACGTGTGGCCACTTTTGTGTGGCATTCATAAATTTTGGTCGAAAGGTTCCTCCACACTTTCGACATTCTAT